>LPNX010785187.1:54645-282004 GCA_001517045.1 Pseudotsuga menziesii
ATGATAAAGGACCGTAAGGGTAAATACTATTCCTAGCTCAAATGGGGATGAGTTGAGAGCCTAAAAAATAGGTCTTCTAATATATAGAAGAGCCTCCAATTGGGTAACCCTACCTTAGTGGATTCATCGCCCAGCTCAAGGGTGGCTCTAGGTGGAGCAACATACGCCAGTTGGAGCCAATGGTTGGGAGGAAAAGTTGTAGGGTGCTTTCAGTCACACTGGTTTAGTTCATACTAGGAAAAGTAACCATAATGATTGAATTTTATTTAAGGAAGTAATTTATCACGTTACCAGTTGTTAAATAACTTTGTTTAATTAATACTTGTTTTATGATGGTCCCATGTATATCTAACATGATCTTGAGGTGGTTGCAGAAACAGGTATTACCATCACTCTCATGACATTTTGGGTGAAATGTCTCTACAAGTGTAATCAGGTTAAAAGTTAGAAATCCTCTGCTATCGAAATGGGTTAGAGGTTTCTTGAAGTATAATTTGGTTCTTCAAGATGTATATTTATGACTCATGTATGGAAAGGAACTAATAGGTGTTTGATTATAACATGGGTTTTGATAAGTTTAAAATACTTGTATTCTTCTATATTGTTTGAAATGTTTAGACCATAAGTTAATCATGTCATTAGGATTATAACATATTTTGATATGGTGGCTGTGACTCGTATATTAACAAAGAACGTCTAGTAATTGGCAGTGCATTCCGAAAAATATAAATGTCTGCATAAGTTGTACTAGTGGAAGCAAAGGGAGTAACTTTTGTAACCTTGAACTTTTGGTTGTTAAATGTATACACATGGAGTAGATACGATTGCTTGTTCTACATGATCGTAACTATTAGGATTGTTTTCAAGTTATTATGCATTGGATTAGCAGTAATGGTGTTCTTAAATGTTTTTTTTTTATGTTTGAAATAATTCAATCAAAATTTACACCATATAACCAAGGATCCCCAGACAACTCTATGGGGTATGTTACACCTTTCTTTTTATGAAGTTCTATCTGGTTATTAGTTGTCTTTTCGTGAAAGTATTTGACCTCCGAATGTTTATCTGGGTTGGGATTCTGCCTACACGCATAGTAGAGGAGAGGCTGGTGTTTCATGGAACAACGAAAGATGCTATAGAGAAGATCATAGAAGAAGGATTCAAGATTTTCGGCGAAGGCATGGCGGTACTGAATGGAGCTGTGTTTGGAAGCAGGGTATACACTGCCTTGGATCCGAATATATCAAGTCCGTACAGCAAAGGAGGAAGTATGATGCTTCTATCTTCTTCTCTAGTGGGCGAGAAAGAAAAAGATCACAACAACGAAGCATCAGCAGACGTCATGGTTCTGAAAAAAGTGGAATGCTTACCAGTGCTAATGAAATTGGGTTTTTGGATCTGCCATTTTTCGTTTCCAAAATTTCTGTTCCACTTAATCTTTGTTTGCTTTCTGGTTTTGTTTTTTTTACTTTGCAATGGAAGTATGTCCAATAATTTCTATACAATCTTGTTTATGGGAAGTTAACTATTCATAATGTTAACAGAAATCACATTAAACCTGGAAATTAGGGTTTAGCTCCGTAACACTGCATTTTGACAACAATAACGTATGCTTTTATTTCCTAGTTAATCTTTAGCTTTGCAGAGAAGTCAAAACGTGAGTAAAAGTAAGTTCTATTCCATTGTATTCTACAAAGTAATGAGCTATGAGTCATGCTAAAATAAAAAAAATTCTAGTTATTGCAAAATGCCTTATGCGTTAAAAAATTCCAAATCCCATAGGAAAGTAGAGAACATGAGATCCATTACTAAGGCTGGGATAATATAGCTTACCTCTAATTCGAAGGTGAAACCTTTTGTTGCTGCAATACTACACATGAATGGTGAAATGTTTTGTTGCTGCAATAGTCACTAGTACAAAATGAGGAATTAGTTACTAAGTGACTAAAACTTCTAGTCACCACATGTTTTTCAAGTGATTTACTACTAAATATGAGCAATTTTGATTGACCTAACTATAAGCGACTAAAATTAACGACTTATTTAGTCACCAGTAAACACATATGACTAGATAATATGTGACAAAGTTAGAAATGACTATCATAAACGACCAATTTAGTCACGACATAAAAACTGATTAGCTAGAAGAATATGAATTAGTCATTTATGTTAGTCATTTTTAATTGTGTCATAGAAAATTACAATTTTGACAATGAAGTGTGAAGTTTGTAAATTGTCTACCTTCTATTAGTAGTACTGGTGCCATGCACCTCGATCTTCAGAGATCCAACAAAACAATTGCACGAATTTTCTATTGACCATCTTTATCCCTATTGCACCATTGAAGCAAACCATTAAGCACGTGCCAAATTAGGTTCCTACATCAATTTTGAATTAGGAACTAAAACCAGTACCATATTGATATAACCTAGAAGAATCATAGCTAGTTGTTTATCCTTCAATGTAAGAGTCCCAAGTCCCATACTTAGCACCTAAGCAAACTTTTACATGGTGGTGACACCGTTGTGAAAATTTACGTGTTTTTTTAATAATTAGAAAAACTAAAGAAAAGGCTTGAAAAACAAAAGTGACGGTCCACCATTAGTGATCAAATTTGAAGGGTGAGTCTTAATCTTAATTGAGGGTATTTATTCTCTCAACGCTTCAGAGATCAAGGGCAATATAAATAATTGTACTTCAATTGACAAGTATAAATTAACTAAACCTTTTCATAAAAAAAATACAAAACACGTCAAATATTGTTCTTTCAAATTTTTACAATTTTAAACAATTGACCACTTTAATATCTACATGAAAAAATGATATATTTTCATTGAAACTTATTTTTAACACATTAATTTGTCATATGTGTATCATTAATTTTACAGTTCAGTAACATAATAACTATTCTATTGTATTTTTTAGAGTTGGAGCACACTTCATTATACAAAAAAACTACTTAGACTATGCCATAATCATATTGGGGCATCCATGTGCAATCCAAGCTTGAGAGATGTAAGAATGATAAGGATTGGGCACCTAATACAAAATAATACACAACTCATAAAAACATTAAAAAAAAATTCCTACATACCAAGCAAGTTAGCAAAGCTAGCATAACCGAGGTTGGGGCATCAAATATTTTTGTTCAACACTTGTCGTGAAATCATACATGTATGTGATGCAAGGGCGTAAGTCAATTGAATCCTTGCAACTCACTGCATGTCTGAGGCTCAACACTCTTCCTTTTATATTGAACCAAAATACCAAAAGAAGTTTAATAATGGCTATATTTGAGAAAGTTTTATGTGTGAGTAATTAAGGGCTCGGGGCTCTAAAATTTGTTGTGTTTTGTACAACGATTTAGTGAATCGACAATCATGGGTAGGAATTTAATTTATTCAATGAAAACAATTAATGTGTATAACCTCTATGTCGAAATCGTTTTCCATGTTTATGCAGGTAACTACCTTCTTTATTGTCTTACCAAAGGCATGATAATGAGGAAAAATACCTAAAATTATGGACTTCACCTTAAAAGAATGCCTTGCAATCACATTGGTAAGGAGTGATAAGATGATCACAATAATACAACGTGTCAAGTCTCAGTTGATTGTGTTAATTAAAAAATTATATGGTAAATTTAATATAAGACTTACTTATAGTTGTCTCTTACTCTTTGTGACACATTTAATATTTTATGGTTATCTTTGCGCCTTGACCTAATTTGTATTATAAGGTGAGGATGTGCATGCATAATTATCCTTAGTTTTGACTATGAGATGAGGATTTAAAGAGAAGAGGATGTAAAGATAAGTATCTTTTATATGTATTTTGGTAGCACTCAGGACAAATGTTGTGAGAAACCACAAATGTTTAGAAGGACGGAGGGAGATTACATCACGATAATGCCACCCATCAAATTGAAGACTATTCTTGAGCCAACAATTGTTTTATTTTATTTTATTAATAACCATTGTTTCTCCATATCGTGTGCCCAATGACACCTCTCTATAGCAACGCATAAATCAACTTCTACACAGTTTGTGATCCTAGCTACATGCCATTATTTGTATTTGCATGACATCAACTGTTCTTTATAGTTGGACTTATCAAACTGGCCTTTTGAATTTCATTTTGAGGAAAAAAGAGTGGACATTGGTAGCGAGGTTCACATAGGTAGTAGGAACAAATTTTTGAGCTCATTTCAGGCTGAGTAGTAGACTAGTAGTTATTATTTTTTGTTATAGTAGTAGTTGTTGATACATTATCACACTTTAGATTGCAGCCCCAATTGACTCACGAGTCAGAGTCACATCTTGATGGCTAGTGCCTCGTAGTCATCAATGATTAGTTGTCATCTTGCACAACTAAGCGATGAGTGCATGACATGAGTGAGAAAGTGATTATAATTCATCATATTTCCAATATTTTGAATGACGAGTTTAACTTTATAGCATAGGAATTTCAACATCTTGAAAAATTTATATCGATGGGTAATTTCAAATGTTTCCCTTCTTTTAAAATGTTGATATAAATTATTCCCTTCCTTTTGAAATATTGATATAAATTATGTCCTTCCTTCTTTTGAAATATTGATATAAATTATGCCCTTTTTAATTGAAGGGTAAAATTCAGATCTTAATTTTTTTTTAAGAGCAATTTTAACTTTACACTTCTGGGAAGCCCTGAAACACTTTGAAAGGGATGGGAAGGGTTCAATTTTGAACGATAATAGGAGAATGATTGGTGGTAGAGTGAAAGATTAGAACTCAGATCGAGTGGCTCATAGATTCAGAGTCCTTGGTTTGTATTGTGGTCATCTGATACATGAGAAACAAGGAATTTAGCAGTTGCAACTGACGTTAATCAGAGCCAACTAAATTTTGGCAATCTGCCTTATGGAAAAACATATTTTGGCAAAGCAATAGGGCGGTTCTCTGACCAAAGATTGATAGTCGATTATATCGTTCTGTACTTTGAACCTTTTGAAAAATAGAAAGGGCTTATTAATTGTGTAATTTTTGATATCCATGATTCAACTTGGAAAAACAGTAGGGAATATTAATTGTTCTAGTTATATACATTCATGACTGTGCAATTTCATTTTCATTTGGTAAAATTTGATTTGGCAGCACAAGCTTTAGGTTTGTCGTTCTTAGATATGTATCTGAATATAAAAAACAATTCAAAATTCACCGGCGGTGTTAACTTCGCAGTGGCTGGAGCCACAGCCTTGAAACCTACTTTCTTCAAAGCGAGAAATTTAGGGTCACATTTTACTACTCGATTTTCACTAGATACTCAGATTTCTGGTAATGGCTTTCGAGTGTTTTGGGTACCAAATAATTTGAAGGCATTCCTAGATCCAGCGCCCAATTTGGGGTATTGTTGGTGTACCATTTTGATGGGCTTGGGAAGCTTTGCCGACAGTGATCTTAGTGTGTAGATTGTGGAGCTGGGTTTTATAGAGTTACTAACCGAGATCTTGATCTAGAATTTTGTTTTTTTAGATAAGTCTCAGCAGAGATGCATCCGTGAGAGGGAATAGAGAGATTGGTGGACACAATTTAACATTTGAACAACTTATATAAATGGAACACCAGGAATCTAACTTGTGCAACCCCAAAACTCTGAAATTGACAATGGTGTTGCTGGGCATGTCACTGGAAATTTACATTTTGGGTCCTCCCCTATATTGGAAGTTGGAATATGCTTTGGCATATGTAAGACATGTAGCTGCTTGCCCTTCTTGCATCTATGATTGCTCAGGTGAATCTTTGTCCACTATTCTCCTAGGTATTCTTCCCACTTAAATTTTTTAAATATTTCAGGATAGAGGCTAGTTTTCTATTATCATTTACTTTGCTTCTCCAATTGTTTTCTATGGTTCCTTTCACATATCTGTAGCTTTTTACAATTGCTTCAGACACTATTAGAATAGAGAAGAGTAATAATTAATGCAAATGAAATCCCACCATAGGGATATGCCACTGTAGCAATAACTTGTCATACATCACATACATAACAACCTCAAGCTAGAGAGGTCCCACAAGGCATGGCCTTGATACCACCATCCATGAGAGCACCATCATTTATTGCACTAGGTTGTAAGGTGTTTGATTTATCTACTTCCAGGGTTCTTTAATAAAATCATTGACCTTCTAGATAGTGCTCTAGGATTTGTCATTAGTAGGAGCACTCTTTTTCTTTAACCATGCATGTAAATAAATTACACCTACATGCAAGCTCGTTCTATTATCTGCTTTCGCTTCCATTATGGGTGGTCTCTTGTTGCGTGAATAGAAATTTGAATTTTCTCTTATATTCGTACAGCTTAGTATAATATTTCCTGTAATACCAAGTGAACTTACATTTTTTCTTGATTGATTGTTTGATGAAAATTTCTTTTGCAAGTAGCTTTTCAGAATACAGAGCTATAAATAGTGTTATTCATCAGTTGAACCACAACTGCCTCTTTTTGTTTAGTCGAGTTTAATTATAGATACTATTTTTTTTTCTATCACAGTGCCTTAATTTTCCTTAAGAATGCATCCAAGATTCCCCCTAAAAATTTTCATGCATTGACAAGGCTGGATGAAAATAGAGCTAAATGTCAGGTACTCCAACTTGATCTATCCAAATAAACATGCATTACTCTCTTATCAGAAAATATTTCATATATTGTCGTATTGAGCAATTTTTGTTATTTTTCCTTTTTCATTAGTTGTTTTAGTTTTCATTTTGATTTGTCAATTCGGGAATTCAGTTTGTAAAGTTCGGCTACTCGTTTTTCTCTGAAGTTTTTTGAACAACAGCTTGTGTTAAAAGCTGGAGTGTTCTATGATAAGGTGTCAAACATGACAATATGGGGAAATCATTCAACAACTTAGGTTAGAAATTTCTGGCTGTTCATTTGAGATCTTATCCATTATAAGATACAAAATTCGACTGCAGGAATCTATCAAAATAAACTTGTAGATAATCATTTTTTGTTGAGGCTTTGAATCATCTCCCTCTTCACTTGAGAGCTGGATATCTAATAAATATACTCTACTTGATGAGAGATGTGGCAGATATTTTGTTCGTTTTGCATGACCATGAATTTCCTATTCTCCAACTAATTCATATTATCCAAAATCTCAAGTTCCGGATTTTCTCAATGTGAAAATTCATGGAAGACTTGTAAAAGAGATTATCACAGATATTAAGTGGTTGGAAGATGAATTCACTAAAAAGGTTCAAATGGTATGGAGCTCAAATCTAGTCTTCATACTTGAGTCTTGCAGTTGAAAATATGATTTAGACTTTTAGGAAAAATTCAGTTGTCTAAGCATGCTTCTACTGTTGGGGCTTGATGTAGTTGCAAGCTTACTCACATGAGAGTATAAATTTGTGGAATTAACAAGTAATTATTATTGATGGCATAAACATTGTTCATTTCAACATGTTTAACTCTATTATTTATTGTGTTCACTTCTACAACGTGGAGGTGTCTTGATAAAGAACTGGGGAATATCTTCAGCTGCATCTACTATTGTCTCAATTGTGGATGCTATAAAATCACTCACCATCCCCACTCTTGAACGATACTGGTTTTCTTCAGGGGTGAGTTACATGTTTAATGACATATCTCTATCACTTCAACATAGTTTTATAGAATGTAACTACTTGTAAGGCTCACCATCATTACATCACAAACTACCAATAGAACTAAAAGCTTCTGAATGTAATATAATAATTCTTTAGAAATTTTGTTTCTTGTTTATCTTTTGAAATTCATGTTGATATTGAGCCAAATGTAGTCCTATCATTGACTGTGAAGCAAATTTGTCTACAAAAAAACATTTTGAGAGCTCAAAGAACTCTAGATACATATTCATAAGTCGTGACTTTGAAATATAGCTTTAAATGACTTTAAGAAGCGAGAACTAGTTGATTTGCCATTAAATCTTATATCAAAAGCACCAACTATTCTTGGGAATATCTTGAATAGCTTTGCTTGCTTCAATAATTGATGAGTTCTTCTGCATGTGATCCAACTTTCCGAACTACTGATGTTTTCATTTTATGCAACATCAAAATATGTGAAGCATGCTCTAAGTTTCAATTCCTCTAGTGATTAATATGTCACGACTCAAGACTTGTAAAGCAATTTACAATGCCTATTACTGGAATTTTATTTCTGTCAATAATTATGTGTAACATTTTTCCCATTGATGGATTGGAAATATGACACTTTCCATTGCTCCATTCCACCAAGAAATTTGAATCCACTAGCACCAGAAGTTCCTTGATACCACTTTTGATAGTGTAGCATAATTCATGAGGATCTAGAGAGAAAAATTTTCAGCTCTGTTGTTTGTGTTGTGCCCTTCTCCATATTTTAAGGTAAAGAAATGATATTTGTTAAAAAATGAAGGGCTCCAGCTCTACACCTGCCTGTCAAACTTTAGAACGCCCCATTAGAAAATCTCCATGCTTTGCTTTTGTTGATAGTTGACTCTTTGAGGATCTTGACAGGATTTGATTTCTTGTCCTTTGCTCATTCTCTGTAAGTGGTCCTGATCTTATTTTCCAAAATGGGGGAATTCCATAATCTATCTTCAAAAATCATTTTATTTTTGGAGAGTCACCAATCCCATAAAACATGGCATGGTAAATATGCATGAGACTTTGATGAAGGTTTTGAAATCCATTATTCAAAGCATTTTATTAGTGTATCTTTTACCTACTACCCTGGACAATTGACCATGTGAAGAACATACTACCTCATAAGTTTTGTGAAAGTACAAGTTATTAACAAATGCTTCATTGTTTCTTCCTCTTGTTTACATAGAATATATCTATTTGGGCCATCTCAAAACCTTTTTGGATAAACTTAACGAGGTGAAAATTCTTATATTGAGAGGGAAAACTAGTTTCCAAATCCATTTCCACCACCAGTACCTTTTCTCAGGCAAGTCATTTGCAGTCAGAGCTTCATAGCCTAGCTTAGCAGTCAGAGTTCATGTAGCTTTGTTCCATGGTCATTTTATTTCATCCCCTATATCTTGTAAACAGATTGCACTGTGATTCAAAAGGGACATATATTGTTTTCATTCATTTATTTGTTCTGTTTGTTTGGCTCAGGACTGTTGAGACGTTTTGAAGGAGCATTGCTCTCTCTGACTTGAGGTTAGTTTTCCTCCATGATTTCCAGACCATCTTATTTGTCTGTAACTGAATGGTTATTTTTACTATGATTGTTAATGTTCAAGAGAGTCAAACCCATTAACTCTCCAAGTCTGACGAAACATTGTGTATATCATGACTGGTTTAGTACATTTAATCACTAGTTCATCAACATGAGAATGAAATTGGACTGAATATGCATTCATCCAGTCCACCAAGCATAATATCTTCACCAGAAAAGAGGCACAATATTTAGTGTTTCTGCACTCAAATTTTAACTATCTATCTCAGAAACAACCATTGTACCGAGTTGGACCTACTAGAATGTGGTATTATGGTGGCTTGCAAAATAATGGTTACAATGTCCTTCTTTTGGAGGTTTCTGTAACAAACACAATAATAATAAAATAATAAATAATTATAATAATAAGCATACTAATGCTAATAAATCATACTTATATCAATCTCATAATAAATAGAATCTGTTTATTCCAGTTTTCATAGGACAATGAAAATTAAATGTAAGATTGAACTCCTCCAAGGTGATCAGGGTCGACCTAGTGGCTCTGTTCCAACACTCTATCAGCACAAACTAATGTTGCAAGATATGATATGGATCAGAATGAATTAGATTACTAGTCTACTCTGACCAGTTCACAAGATTATATGATTTTATGTTATCAACTTATCACTGTGAAGTTTTGAATATGGTTGACTACGGTGTTCTCCAAACTTTAAATGCAATGCATAAATAGTGCGCGTACCATGATAAATTCAATGCTCTAGTCTATTATATTGTGAAAGTAATGTGTTTTACATTGACTAAAAAATTTGAGTAGAAATATTATGTGGTTCAATGTTCCTTTATGATGTAGTAATTTCTCTTAAAACATTGATGAATTGCATGTGGGTGCTAGGTTTTGACTTTTGAGTTTTGAAATCGACTCACAAATTATCTCACATGAGCATAGTATTCATAAGGTCGAGGGAAATGTTTCTTACACTAAAAACCATTAACACCAACTTCTCATTTGGATGATGCTTCGTAGTTAAACAATATACTATATTACTGATGGGTGATTCCATGAAGATGGGTAACACTTTTTGGCCAAATTTGGCGATGAAAACCTGATTTTTTACTCATGTGCTAGATAGAAGCCCTCAAAACGCATATATGCCATGTGAATTTTGACTTGCAGTAAAAAAACAAATTGTAGAATATTATGTTGGCTTCATAGTGATATTTTTTTTAAAATATTCCAATGTCATTTAATGTGTGAATTTTTGCATTTAATGAACTGTGTGACCTTAAAAATTTGAAGAAGCTAATAAGTGGCTCGTGTCCACGTAGAGTAATTCAATCTTGCATTAATAATTTAAAAAAAATAAATATATGAGCATGATCTACATAAAATGCAGTGTGATGTGCATATTCTTTTGTTAATTTTTTTCACATTATACAATTATTTATTATTTTTCGAAAGTGACCACATTCGATTTCAGCATCGTTTTAAACACATATTTGTCCACGTAAAGGAATTTTTTCTATTTTTTCAAAAATTGAAAAACCAAAGATACCCTTTTGAAGAGGACACGTCGATATGTGATGTGTGCATTTTTAAGAATTTTTTGGCTGTGTATTTTTAACTCTGCGGATTTTTCTTTGAGCTACTTCGAAGTTGCAGTGTGGTTTTCTAAGTATAAGTTTTAGAAGTAATTAAAAAATAAATTTCATATGAATGCCAAAATGCTTGTATGATACCTCAATGGATAGAAGATTCGTTGGTGAATTTATCGGTATCAACTCCGCTCAGTTATGTGCTAGGAATGGCAGGGTTTACACCTTTGCAAGGCACAGGAAATTTTTCATTTGTTTGAATGTGGGCTAAGTCTGTTTTCTTAAGCCCTCGACCGAGGTATAAACCTTGACCAAGCTATTTAAATACCTCGGTCGAGGTCTTAACGAACCCTCGACCGAGAGTTTTGTTAAGACCTCGACCGAGGGTTTGTTAAACCCTCGGTCGAGGGTTTGTTAAGACCTCGGTCGAGGTCCTAATCAATCTTAAGGGTTATAAAAATGGGTCTTGGAGTAGTAGGAGTATTAGATATGATTGATCAAATGGGTCTCGGAGTCAATTGTGTGATATGACTTTGAAAACAATCATTTTTATCTTAATCGTCATGTTCTATTCCTCCCTAGGTTTTGGGCTTTAAATATCTGGCCCGAGGATCTATATCATAGGTAGATCATAGTACTGAGAATCCAGTTCGAGTGGACACAACTCGCCTAAGTTCATCTCATCAACTGAATTGCATGCATCATTGCTCTCCTTGGTTTAATGCAAAAATAATACTATGGCCATAGTATTCTTTTTGCATTAAACCAAGGAGAGCAATGATGCATGCAATTCAGTTGAAGAGATGAACTTAGGTGAATTGTGTCCACTCAACCTGGATTCCTAGGACTCTGATATACCTACGATATAGATCTTCAGGACATATATTTAAATCCCAGAGCCCAGGGTAGAATAGAACAGAACGATTAAGATAAAAGTTAGTGTTAAATTCAGAGTCATATCACATAATTGTAGTTTTTTTAAAATTAAAAATTATATATGAAGGAGCAAAGTATTTTTAGTACCTTTAGAGAGATGAAAATGTGAGCATGAAAAAAAAATATGACCTCATTTCCTTTGGTTATATCAATGTCCATTGTTTACTCTTCCAATTTCTTTTTCTATGATCATTGATGTGCCTCAAGGAGTCAACCATAAACAACTCAACATAGAAAACATGGCATAAAAATAGAAATAGTTTGGCATAAAAATAGTCTGGTATGTACCTCGACCGAGTTAATACCTCGGTCGAGGTATTTATTAACCCTCGGTCGAGGTTTTAATACCACGGCCGAGGGTTAATAAATACCTCGGCCAAGGGCTGAACAAAACCTCGGTCGAGGGCTTGATAAAACCTCAGTCGAGGTATTAATAGCTCGGTCGAGGTTTTATCAAGCCCTCGACCGAGGTGTGTTTTTTTTTTTTTGCCCAAATAAGCTTGCTAGAAAGTGTTACCTAGGTCCGCGGATTCACCTTGATATTACACTAATTCCATAACATATTAAATTAATGCCCTGAAAAATTACAATTTACAGTCATCGGTCAATAAATTATAAATTTGTATTCAATGGTTAACTTTATTCAACCTCATTACATCGTCTAGTGTAAGCTCCAAATCAACCTTTGGTCCAAGTTCAATTCACTTAAGAACCAACCAATGCAAAGTGGCCAAAATATCTAACAACCAAGCCCAATTTATTTCAAATTTTGTTTGACTCAAAATAAATCTAACCTTTTATTATGGAAGTAAATTTATTAGTTTTTGTTACCTACCTTCACATATTTGTTATAATAAGAAAGAATTGATAAAAAGGAAGTTCACACTCATGATCCCAAAAGTATATTTAAATTACTAATAGGAAATGCAAATTACCAAAAACAATTATCCAAAATAACGTTTTTTCTCAATAGCCATACATAGGTTACAAAAGAATCAAACTAGATTGGTGTGATTGACCAATTAGGAACAAAGGAAAATAAATACTGGAAACGCCTTCTGTTAGTGGCTAGTGTAGATGAAAGGGACTTGGAGCTACTGAGCGACTAAAAGGATAGACCTCATTGGTCCAAGAGATGAAATCAACTTTAATTTCAATCTACGTTGATAGAAAAGAACGAAAACAAAAGAGATTGATATGTGTCATCCTTAAACCAATGAAAATTAGCCAACGCACGAAGCTAATCACATATAAATATGACAAGAATTCACCCAGCATAAGGTATTATCAATTCTTCATTAACCAACTAGCAATAGTGTGAGCACTTCAAAATAAGGAGCAGATGAGCAAGTCTGCTAAAGAAGTAATTTAAATGGTTTGGGTCCTATGACCTCCATATTGGGTCAACAACTTGTGTTAAAATATAAAACCCTCAAGAAGGAAATTAATCCCTTATCTATACTTTGGTGGCAGGTTTGAAGGATGAAATGACCTTGGATCCTTTATGAGGATACTCTCTGGAAGAGGGAGGGAAATTCATGCTAGTGAGTAAGTCACAATGAATTATTCATGTAGAACGGTAACTAAATACCTTTGAGACAATATAAGAAGCATATCTATTCATGCAACAGTACCAAACGAATGCCCTTCTTCTGAAACTACTCATAACTGTCAAGGAACAATTTGGCCAAATTCCAGCCATGGAGGAGCCTGAATATTGACTTTGTATCTGGATAGGTCTTAGCAATTTCAAATATTCATCCAACTAATGAAGATATATTTTAGCTTTGTAAATTATCATTCTATTAAATTTCTCGAAGACATCTTTTATCTTGCATTTTACTAAACTTTATTATTTATCCATGTTCCCTTTTAGCATTCATATGTTGAAATTTATCTATCCAGGAGATATCTTCAAAAATCCATTTAAAGTTTGCACATAATATATCTATAATCACGTTGAGCCCTTTCAGTCCTCAAGATTTTACTACAAAATTGCCCTTTTCTCTAATGTCCTTATATAATCAACAAGGAAAGGCATTAGAAAATAATAAATATCTACGACTCTCCACATCTGAAGAAGGTATCTTGGAATCTTCATATTCTAGAATCAAAGGTCACAAAGAGACTTGAGAAAAAACCACAAACATGCATCTAGTCTGTTCATACTGACTTGAATTACAAAACAGTTTCAGAATTTTAGATTTCTGGCCAATTACAGACCTGTAACTCTTCAATCCTTTGTCTAATACTGCGCTGTATGTTCAAACCATAAAATAATGCATTATGCTCTTCTTGTGAATGGTAACGCATGAACACCCTACAACGCTGGTAAAAAAAAATTTCCTCCTTTGAAAGCATTTTGTCCAGGGGTCTAGAATAAAGTAGATCCCTTTCCAATATAAAATCCTTCCGCCGTTTTCGTTCATTAAGCCTGTCAATCACAAAATATTAATTATTAGAATAATTCTTTGATATACAAGAAGTGAAACAGTCATATAATAATATAAGCCATACATAATTATGAAATGTCAAATGCCCTACTATATAGCAAGCGATAGATTCTAAAATTTCTGGTTCTGAAGTCAAGATTGTAGAAACATATAGTGCTTTGCTTGTACATATAGCGAGTAATAATCTGGGTGCCACATTGAAAAGAAAACCTTTGAAACTGCATTCAAGTACAAGCATCTCATGCGTGATGGGGAAAAAATTGAGGGCACACAACCTTCTTTTGGCAACCACCTCAGAAGATATTTTTGGGAGAAAATCTAATCCATGCCAATATTGAGGAAACTTTCAATCCTATATTACTTGCACATAATCATGATAATAAAGTTGTTGTAAACATCAATACAAATCTCCTAGTAGTGTCCATTTGTCTGAAAAAAATATAAGCACATTAATCCGAGTCTTCTAACAGAAACATCCGTTAGACAGCTGTATTAGATGAGAGACATGGTTGTATGGGCAAGTTGCTGCTACTTTGATATATAATATGGGGAGTACCATCCATTCCTCATAATGAAAAGTGTGGTTTCATTTTAAATTTAGTGGAAAAGGTAAAGAACTTTCCTTCATTCATTAATTCAAAAAAAATAGAAACTTGCATGACCAACAAATAACCCGTCCTTTATTTAGGGAAATCAACAACCCTAATCAGGGCTAGAGAAAGTTGATGACATATTTCTAATTGGAAAACATGAACAGGTGCCCATATCTATTGCTGCGATTGTCAGTGATACACTCACTAAAAATCTGGACTAGTGGTAATCTTTCTTCCCTACCACTTTGTAAGCCTTCCACTCTCTACATGGAACTACCAAATCATTTACTAGAGAAAGTAGAAATAAAAGAACTGTTTCACAGTTCTTAAAAAAGAGGAGAAAATAATAAAACAATTCCAAACCTAAACACATTAAAGAATTAGTTCAAGGAAAATCAAACAGCGCTATTCTCATATATAAGGACATTGGGAGTAGAGCTCCATGGTTTTGATGTCACATACATAGAGATGTTTCAACGAAACATATGCCTCGCTTCATATGAATCTGCAACATTTAGCTAAAACATTATTTTTGTAGTCCTATATAGATTTTCTTATATGAACTAGTGGAAATATTTGTTCCTTTTAATCCTTCCATTCTATACATGGAACTAGCATGTAAAAAAGAAATTAGAAATACAAGAACTGTCAAGCACTTCTTAAAAATGGGGAGAAAATAACAAAACAATTCTAGAATTAGACGCAATAAATAATTAGTTCAAGACAAATCAAACATCATTGTTCATTAATATATGGACATTGAGAGGATAAAAGCTTCAGATTCTGATGTCACAATGAATTCTACAATAATTATCTACAAGAAAGTCATTGATCCCATGCTTTGATAGAAATGGGTTGTTAGTAGTTACTGCTGGACATCTTTTGCCAAGGATTGGAGGAAATACATTGGTGCTTGAAAAATGTTGTATTAGAGTTTGCAAGAAAATGCATAATGCAAAATAGGTACTCTAGCAAAAATATGCCTGTTAAATATGTGTTAATGACACATCGTGCAATATGCAATGCTCAATTCGACTTTACGAGAGGGAAACATTACTCATCATGAATAAATTCAGGTAGTTGTTTATCGCAATATTTTATTGTTTTCCTTTCCATTTATGCACATTTTCCTTTATTAAGAATGAACCTGTAAATTTGACATTGCAACAGGTTGGAAAGGGATGAGATGTCGGACTAAACCAGATTGATTTGTTTGAGGGTAAAGTAGCCCGGTGGAGAACATGTTACTTTTGCAAGTGTTTATGGTATCACGAGGAAGTTCTATGAAGAAGGACTTCTAATTAGTAAACCAATTGGTAATGGAACATATTAAGTGTTTGTTGTACCACTTTGAAAATTTGATTTGATTTGTACAAAAGAATATGATAATTGTTGTTGCATTACTTTGGAAAATTGTTTCATAACAAGTTTTGGGTTCATATTAGGCCAGGAAAATGCCATGTTCATGGCTTTTCTTGCTCGAATAAATTCATTCATAAGTTTTGTTCTTGGGCATTAATGACCATGTGTTTTCTTGTACGAGAAAGATATTTTCATGGGGTAAAATCATTGCCATAATTTCTGCAAGTAAACCATTAAGAAATTGATTTCATGGGGAGAAATCATAGCGCATAATGCCTACAATACAACCCAACAAGCAAGTGATCTCACGAAGGAAGAAAATTTTCCTATATTGATTAAGAATGTAGCCTCCCATGCAACTAGTCAATGTGTTTGAAGAAATGATTCAACCAACCAACACATTATTGCAAAATGTTTTAGGCATAAAATATAATCCTGTGTTTGCCTTGTGAATGGTGCATTTCCTTTTCCAACATAACTTTGGGTGGGAAATGGCTATGGGGCTAATTCAAGACATTTTTGGGCATGGAATATCTTGACCTTGGATGTACTTACCTTTCTTCCTATAGATAATTGTGACATCAATCCCTTTATATGGGAAAATAACTCCCCACAAAAACTTCATAACATTGATGGTTATGATCCTATGAAAACGTTTTTGGTTGTGAGATGAAATCAATCTTATTCATATCCTTTCATTGCAAGAATTATTGCTTTTAGTGGCACTGAAATAGTAAAAGCATTCCAATATCTTCCCCGCATCTTCTTTGAAGTATTTCTTCTACATTTTTTTGTTATATATGTTGGATTTGAAAATAGTTATGTTAGTATCATTTGATTTTAAGAAATCTTACTTAGAGTGGCACTCAAATAACAAAAGCATGCCAATATTTTCTGTGAGTACTCTTATATAATTTTTGTATATGTTGGATTTTGGTTGAAATACATTGTTGGGGACAACTTGGAAGTTTAAAAACTTGATCATTGCATGGAGAGTAGCTATAACATTGCAATTAAATTGTTTACTCAAGGGGGAGATTGGATTGTCGAACACACTAATGCTTGGCTTGGTTATCATTGAAAATATTTGTTTGTGCAGAATGTGATGAATTAACATACAAAATAATGATTATCAAGTTACTATAGATACATAATGGCTTACCTTGTAATAGTCCTTCAAGTATTTCAAATGCATCTATTAAGTGCACAAATGACTTGAAGGACTAGTACATGGTCAGCTATTATGAATCTATAGTAACTTGATAATCATTACTTTCTATGCTTGAATGATCAAAAATTTGTTTGAATATCATCATTATCAAGTAATAACAACTTCTTAAAGGGTTCTATATCAATGGTAGAGCACCTAGCTAATTATAGGTAGGAGGTTGGTGGTTTGATTCCTCTGTACCCTATCATAAATTTGTGACTACGAAAATGACTAAATTCGCATATATAGGACTATTAGTAGCTAATTTATTGTATCTTATAGCGTGACTTATGTTTAGTTGTATTTAGCTTAATCATTAATATGTTATCATCTAGTAGTTTATTTAGTCGTATATTTGGTCATTAATTGCTGCAATCAATTACTAAATCAGTGACTAAATCATTGACTATCAATGACTAAATCGATGACTAATAAGTCAAGCTATTAATGACTAAGTGAAATACGACTAGCTATAAGATAGTGGAAATTAGCTACTATTAGTTGCTGATTCAAAAATAGTCATTTATAGCCTGATTTTAGTCATTTTTTTAGTTATTAATTTCTCATTTTGTACTAGTGAGTGCACAAGAATGGAAAAACCTTTTGTTGCTGCAATACTGCACAGGAAAGTGAAAGTAAAACTAAAAGTTAAACTAAGAGCACATGGAAACCAAACTAATAGCACATGGAAACCAAATCATGTTCATCGTGTTAAAATAAAATATAGTTACCTGATAAATACGCACTTGGTTGTTGGATGCTCGGTGATTACGTCTAAGACACTATTCTTCTTATATACAACCCCATGAAGCAGAGCCAGTAGAGTTCAGTTAGAGTTAGTTATAAATTTGATGCGTGGCTCTGCTTAATAGACCTCCACCACCCATGAATGACACCTACCCTACAGGAATGATGCCTATCCTGCCACATTGCAATCACTCCAGATCAGCACATCTGTAGACGCCGGTTCTATATCTAATTACTCACACACTACTAAATCAGCTAACACACTGCACTGCTAAATCGACTAACACACTCATAAATCGGCTAGTTAAAAGATCTTACGACGATAAAATATATCCCATTCATACATTTATCATATTTTGGTGGATCTTGATGATCTTCTCGATGAATCCCATCCCAAAAATATGAGATATATACGCCTATCGACATAATTATAGAGAATTAATAATTTAAAAATAACTAAATAGAAAAATTGGAAAAAAAAATCCATGCTAAATCTCAAATTGAATTTTACATATATATTTTCAAAATATTAACCAAAAATAAACAACAAAATGAAATAAATCAGATCTAAAGATCCTTGTCTATTTACCGTCTAGACAAAAAATATAGGAAAATAAATTCCAAACTAAATCTCAGTGCAAAATAGGGTTCCCACATTTTCAATCCTTTACGATTTCTGATTTCTGATTTTGGGTTCAGATTGGGGAAATAGGCTCCTCTACTTACGAAACAGGGTTCCCACACTTTCACTCCTTTCTGATTCCTGGTTTGGAGGTCGGCTCCTAGATTTTTTAAATGGGATTTCCGAACTTCTCAACTTTCCGATTCGAAATTTGGAAATTGGCTCCGCTACTTCTAAAACTTGCAATTCTTAGTGCTTAGTGCTTAACGCAAGTTATTATAAGTCAGACATTGAACAAGTCAAAGCAGAAAGTTGAATACTAAATTAACTAAATTTTTAAAATATAAATATTGTTTTTTTATAATTATATAATATTAAATAATTGAATAATATTATATAAAAAAGATTAATTTTCAGGTTTCCGGTTTTGATTGCAGAAGTTGGCTCCTATACTTAACAATGCATCACTTTTAGGCATTTCAGGTTTCTGATTTCCTGTTTGGAAGTCGGTTCGTAGAATTTTTAAATGGGATTCCTGGATTTCTCCACTTTTCGGTTCGAGATTAGGAAATCCGCTTCACGACTTCTAAAACTTGAAATTCTTAGTGCTTAGTGCTTCAAGAAAGAAATGATACATAGCTGAGATCAAGTACAAGAGGCATATATAGAAGTAAGACTATAAGCAATCACAAGGACTCTATGGGCTTCTTATTATAGGATTTCTTTTTGTTATTATGATATTCTTGACTCTAGGGGCTTCGAATGGCACAAGAGGGTCTCAAATTTAGTAGAGACTGATATGTTGAGTCTTAGGAACACTAAATGGAATTTATCGTAACTTTATAACATATTATATACATCTTGAACTCAATTTGGGGTCATTGAAAAAAATGGAAAAATTGCTAGTAAACTGTGGTGAAATTCCCCCTAGGGTGTGAGCAGAAATGGATCTCCAACTCATATGCAACCCTCCAAAATTATCAAATATAGTATGGGGACTGATATTAGACTTCATTAAATTTCATTAGGTGTGGTTATAAGTTTTGCAACAAATATTTAAAGCTTCAAATTCAAATGCATATGTTTAATGATATTTGCTTAAGGGAAATGATAGTAATAGCTTAACTTTGACTCATAAAATGTATATGAAATTGTTCAGAACTGAGAATAACGAATTTATAACATTAAAATCCTATCAATATCTCACTCATCAACATAAAACATTAAAGCAAATTCTCAACACAAATCAGATACACAACTCCAGAAATGGGAAACCAAAACATGGAAACTAGTCAAACCATAGCTTGGAAATGTGGACATTTTTACATATGTATTTTTGCTAATTTCGTCTTATAGAGAGTATGGGAGACATATTAAAAATACATAAATCATTCACCCATTATTGGGAATCAACTGGACTCAACAAGGTGCAAGCATCATTCACACTAGTGCGCCTGGCATATGGAAACATATGAATAATGAAGTAAGGAATGAGAGAATGGGAGGATATATGGATCACGAACTATAGAAGCCTCCTATATGAAATAAAAAAACTCCATTAAGCTTCAAATAATATTTTAGGGTGGCCTCTCCAACCACCAAGTTGGATGAGAATCTAACTCCCTCGAAAATGGCTCACTAGCACAGAGAGTGAGCACTCATCGTGCAATGGACAAGATAGTGCTTTCCAAAACGGCAAATGAAAATTCTCAAATAATCAAAATACATTCTCCTTCCTCATTAAATATTTTTATAACTCTCCTAATTTCCTCCAAGGTCTAATTCCCTCCCATAGTATTCATCCAACTCATCCTTGATGTTTAGTAACCCCCATGACACTTGTCCTTATCCTCATCCTTCCATCTTCCTCCAAATTCAAATTTCCTCTACCAAACCCCAAGTGCACCCTCTTCAAGCATACTTTTTATCCCTGGAATTTAATATTGCTACTGGTCTGCAATCAGATCTTATTTTTTCATATAATCTTCCATCATTGTTTTCATAAAATGCAAAGAATCTCTCTCTAAGTGGCACATAGTTTCTTTCTAGTGTCTTCCTCTTCCATGGGTAGTTATTCCTCTTCACATATTTGAATCCTTGATATAATTTCATGCTACTTGAAACCTATTCACCTTCCAAGAATTTTCCATTCCTCATAATTTCAAAGTTGTGGTTAAGTCATGACATGTATAAGGAACAATCTAGCCACCCAAGGTCTCCATGAACCTCCAAATGTCTTCATGAAGCAATGCCACTTTATTTTCTCCATTTTTATTATTTATATGACCCAATTTAATGTGTATATGGTAAACTAAGGTTCTCTTGGGTCTCATAGCTCCCTTATTGCAAGATCTAATGCCTCTTCCCCAACCTAAGGAACTAGTAGGTGGGTGATACATTGCTAACTAGTACTCTCATTGGGATGGGGGCATGAAAGTCCTCCCCATTGAATATTTCATATCCTAAAGAAATTCCAAGTTTGGATGCTGTAAATTTTTTTATCTTCCCAAGTGGATTCCTCACTAGGAAAATTCTTCCATTGTACCAAGCATTCTTTTATTGTTATGCTCCTTAACCTTCTTTCCCTTGTTTTCAATATTTTTTATGGAATGAGAACAAGTTGTCCTTCATCATCCAAGGGAGGTAATGTATCTGAAACTGATATATGATGACCTATAACCTTCTTTAGACATTTAACATTAAATACATTATGAATATTACTTCCCATGTGAAGCTCCAATTCATAGGCAACTTCTCCAATTTTTCAAATCACTTTGTAGGGACCATAAAACCTTGGTTTGATATTTTCTAATCCTTCAACATTTATGGTGGTTTGTTTGTAGGGCTTCAAACTCAAATATACCAAGTCATTCACTTGGAAGTGCCTCTCCACTCTATGTTGGTATGCATATTTTTTTTGTTTATTTTGGGCAACCTGCAACTTATCTATCAAAACCTTCAAAATTTCTTGACATTATTTAACCCAATCCTTAGCATTTGGAGCTATACTATCACCAAAAATGTGGTCAATAAAAGTGTATGCATCATAACTATAAAGTTCTTTTAAAGGAGACATGCCAATGGACATATGAAAAGTAGTATTGTAGAAAAACTCACCCAAATGCAACCATTTTATCCATGCTTTTTATGCCCAATAACATAGTTACTCAAGTAGCCTTCCGACAATTGATTCACCCTCTCTGTTTGTCCATCAATTTGTGGATGATATATTGTTCCAGGTGTCAAAATTTTCCCTGCCATTTTGAATATTTCTTTCCAAAATGCACTAAAAAATATGTTATCTCTATCACTAACAATGCCCTTGGTAATCCCATGCAATATGAAAACTTCTTTAAAGAATAGTTCAGTCACTTGTGACACAATTAATGTGGTAGTAACAACAAAGAAATGATCAAATTAAGTGATTCTATCCACCACTACAAATATGCAATCATTACCAAGTACCTTGGACAAACCATTGATGAAATCCATGAAAATGCTCTCCCATTTTTGTTCTGGAATAAGCAAGGGGTGCAAGAGGATAGCTGGATGAGTGTGCTCCACTTTGTTTTGATGAAATTTGGGGAATTCATTAACATATTTCAGAATATTATCCTTCAACCCTTTCCATTAGAACATTTCCCTCAACATTCTATATGTTTTGAAGAAACCAAGGTGACCTACTAAAGGAGAATCATGAGCTTTCTTTAAACATTTCTCCTTCAAACTCGAACAAGGGACCAAATAGATTATATCTTTGTAGTAAGCGATTCCTTCCAATACATTATACCTATCATCATGGTTAATCCCATCAAAAATTTCACAAGAAAACTTATTCTTGGCACACTTTACTTTTAATATGGCTTTCCAATTCTCTACTACATCCATTAGAGAAATAGAAGGTCTTCTAGATAAGGCATCAACTACCACATTATTCTTTCCCTTCACATATTCAATATCAAATTCAAATGATTGATCCTTACTCACCCACTTTTTATACCTTTCATTTAGATCCTTTTGAGAGAGGAAGTACCTTAAGCTGTTATGGCCGGTTTTGACCACAAACATGTTTCCCACCAAGTATTTCCTCAACTTAATCAAAGCATGCATGATGGCTAAAATTTCTTTACAAAAATAGAGTAAATATTTTCATGTGGCTATAGCTTCCTACTCTCGAAAGCTATCGGGTTTTGTCCTTTCTTTAGGACTTCTCCAATTCCTTCTCTTGATGCATCACATTCCAAGACAAATGGTTTAGAAAAATCAGGAAAGGCTAGAATAGCATAATTGCTTATTACCTCTTTCATTCTTTGGAAAACATTTTTAGCCCTTCATGCCATTGTAAATCATCTTTCTTTGTCAAATCAGTGAGACGTGAAATGATTTGGGAGAACCCCTTCACAAAATTCCTATATTAGGTACAAATTCCAATGGATCCTCTCAGATCAATGAGTTTTTTTGGACGAGGCCATTCTATAATGGATTTTATTTTTTCCATATCCACCTTCACACCATCTTGACCAATTATGTGCCCAATATACAAGAGTTGAAGTTTATTGTGGAAGATATTGTTTAAGCATGATTGGAATGTGGAGAGAGAATTTGTGAAGCCAAAGGGCATGGCAACAAACTCAAAGTGACCATAGTGGCATTTGAAATTATCCTTTCATTTGTCTTCTTCCCTCATTCGAATTTGATGATAACCGGATCTAAGGTCAATCTTTGAGAAGAACCTGGCTCCATGGATCTCATCCATGAGCTCGTCAATCCTTGGAATGGGATACTTGTTCTTCATTTTCTTCTTATTCAAATCTCTAAAATCAATGCACATTCTCAAATTTCCATCATTTTTCTTTACCATAACAACTGAATAAGCATATGGGATTGAACTAGGCCTTATGAGACCCAACTCCAAAATTTATTTAATGGAATCCTCAATCTCATATCAAATCCTTTTGGGGTTCATATAGGGATTCATTTTGATAGGTTTTGTTCCTATCTCTAACTCAATGATATGATACACCCCTCTGTCTGGTTGTAATCTTGGGGTAAGGTCTCCATAAACCCTCTCATACTTACTCAATAACTGCTCTATCTACTTAGGATTCTTGGAAACCTTCAATTTAGGTTTATAATATGTAATTAAACATTTCAAAGTCCATTCTGTGTATCCATGCCTCAAGATAGACCTCATACTATGAGAGGACACCACTTGATTTGGGTAAGTGTGCATTCCCCTCAACTTAAGATGGGTTTTCCTTCCGAATTTTTTAATCTCATTTTAGGGGCTCGATAGTTCACTGTATGCTCCCCTAAATAATACAACCATTGGAATCCCAAAACCACATTTGTATCAGCCACATTCACTACATAGAAATTGTCATTCATAGTATGATTTCCTATAGTAATTTGAAGCTTTGGAATCCATTTAGTGCAATCCATAGAATTGTTACCTGTAATGATGACTGTGAATCCACCAAAGGTTTCATCTTGTAAATTTATCCTCTCCACCACAGATTCATCTATTAATTTATGAGTGGATCCTCCATCCACTAGGATCGTAACCTTTTGGCCTTGCCTGTTACCCTTGATCCTTAGTGTGTGAAATTTAGGTACACCTGAAAGTACTACAATTTTTTATGTCTCAGGAGTGGGTTGTTCTTCTTCTATTGTTTCACACCCCTCTTCTTAGTGAACAATTTTTGCTTCTTCTTCCTGCCCCTCTTTCTCATGTTCAGATAAAACTTTAATGTAGTGTGCCTTCCCGTTTTCACACTTATGTCCTGAAACCCAAGGTCGTTGACATGTGAAGCATAATTTATTTCTTCTAAGTTATTATTTTCTTGGACCTCCCTTATTTTATTTGGAAAAGGATTCATTTTTCCATGGTTTCTTACCTTCCTTGAATTTGTAAGGGAAATTAGGCTTAGGGGGGATATTTGGTTCTTGGCAACACATTCTGCAAGTCTCTTATTAAATTCATGGCATCCATCAATGTAGCTAGCCTGTGGGATTTCACGAACCATCTCAAAGGTTCTGTCAATACTTTATTAAATAGTAAAACCAGCCTATCCATAGATACATGAAAAACCATTACTGAAAGATTTTCAAAATCTAACTTATATGCTTCAGGAGTTCCAACTTGCTTCATTTGTTCTAGTTCTTTGAAAGGAAGTTCGAGGTCTTTCCTCTCAAATATATCCATTAATAAATGGGAGAAACCCTCATAAGATAAAATATGATCATGTCCCAAGGTTCTAATATTATGGAACCACCAATTACTAGCTTCCCCTTGAAGTTGTAAAATGGCCATTTTCAATTCATATTCTTCAACAATAGGATTTAAATGGAAATACACACTTAATTTTTGTAACCAAGCACTAGAAAACATTTGGGAAGAACCATCAAAGGAAGGAATAGTTACTTTTCCCATGGTTACCCAAAGGATCTCTGGACAACATTGGATAGATTTTTGGAAAGGACAATGAGGATCCTTCGAGCTATGTGGACAGTGCCTCTAGCTCGTCGATTATTTCTCTCTATCAAGATGTATCGGCCTCTACAGTATTTGATGATGTTGAACATGAAGAAGAAGTTTCTCATACAGTTCTTGTTGCTACTACTCTCTTTGATTTGAATGCTTCCTCTTTCAATCAAGAAGCAAATACCGAAGAGGCATCTTTTTCTATGTCTCTTGAAGTAGAATATCTTGATTCATCTTGTTATGATGTTCTTGATGAAAAAGAAGTGACTAATGCAGCTTCTATTGCTATTGATGATTCTATCACACATTTAGTGTTCTCTATGTCTTCTATCATGGATTCTGAGATCCACATGCCAGACCTTTCACACCTTGTGCATACCTCTCTCTATGATGGTGCACAACCCAGTGACTTCCAAGGTGTTTGCTTAGCAAAATCAAGTCCTTTTAGTGTCTTGCCAATTACCATACTTGATCCCATGCGCTTCTACAGCTCCTCCTTTGTTCTTGGCACTCATTCTTAAAGCCTCCTTGAATATTTTGAACAACACTATCTTTCCTCCTTACATTCTTCTAGCACAGAGGATTCTTTACCAGTATATTCCCATGATTCTACTATCGTGCTTATATGTGATCTCTTGGATTCTTTGGAAGCTAGATCAACCCATGGAGCCCATGCATTCTCACTCTTTGACCCTATTCCTTCTCTATGTTCTTACATGATCACTTGCACATATCCTCTCTGTGTAAATGAAGATGGAGACATTATACATTCACTTGGATAGTTATTTCACCTATCTGGAGCTCATTTCATCTCTACTGGTTCGAATTTCAAGTCATATCATCATCTTGGAGCTGATTAAAAGTCTCAAGATCCTTTAGTATTGCCTTCACATCATTGGATTTCAATTGTTCTACATGGTTCTAGTATCCATCTTGCAGATGTTTATGTTTTTGATCTAGGTGAGAAGATTTATCTTCTTCCCAAGAAGAAGATTCCTCCAAACATCAGCATTTAGTTTGGAGCAGCAGCAACATCAGCAGTTCAACATTTTTGGTATTGATTTTCATGTCCTTTCTTGAGGGAGGATTTTCCCCTTGAGTTTTTTCCTCTTTCCTCATTTCTTTGGACAAGATAAATTGTAAAAGGGTGACCATAGCCTTGTTGATGTGCCCTATATGCATATATATTTCTGATTAGTTCAGGGATATCATCATAAAGTCGGGCTTAAAGGGGGGTGTTGGAATATAATAAACCCACTCATAAAATAATTAATAATTATTTGATTAATTTCCTACCCACTAGCTTAGATAGTTGGCATCCACTTGCACCTTAGAGTCAACACTTTCCATCTATATCCCAGGAATGATTTATTTCTGATTTTGGGTTGATCTTGACCACTTTATAGCCATCAAGAATTGGTAATTGCGCTTTACAACAAATTCTGCTTTATTATGCTTTATCTGCTTTATCCTTCTTTTCTGTGGATAAGGTAAAGCTAGTCAACTAGGAAACTGGCAGCTTTTGTTGCCAACGCATCCTCCATATTCTAAAATTAGAAAGTATTTCCTTCACTCATCATCACTCACACATGCTATTGATAATTTGTGAGGTGCATGGTATATTGGGAAAGTGCTTTAGCCAACTATGGGGTTTATCATAATTAGTAAGCGTGCTTTATGAGCTAGCTTGAGTTGTCTTCTAGCAACTCCTTTTTCCTTTATAAGGATGTATTACCTATGTAATAACATAAATTATCATTTAATGGTCATTCATTAATGTGTGTTCATTAATTCTTCTTCTTCTCTCCTTATGATAATTCTCTACAATTCTCTGTGAGTTTAATTGTGTGCCTAGATCCTTAGCCTGTTTATGAAATTCCTTATGCCATCAAGGCTTTAGAATTTCTACATTGTATCAAAGATAAGGATATCAAATCTTTGAGAGTTCATTAATTAATCCTCCTTTTCATATTTTCAAGTTTATTTTGCAGATTCAACTTCGAATGGATTCAAGAGTATCAGCTCCTCTTCTTTCTCCATTCACAAGCTATTCAGAGTGGAAATTGAAGATGATTTCATATCTAAAGATACAAGGTCTCTATGAGATATCTATTGGAGCTGGTGAAGAGTCTTATGAAGAGCCAAGTGACTGGTTCAATGACTATGATAGAGAAATTGGAGCTATTTGTCTATCTATCTCTTCAATCATGCACTACCTTATTGATTCTCTTGATTACCCAAAGGAGCTCTGGACAACATTCGATAGAGTTTTGGGAAAGGACAGTGGACAGTGCCTCTAGCTCCTTAATTATTTATCTCTCTCAACATGTATCGACCTCTACAATATCTAATGAAGTTGATCATGAAGAAGAAGTTTCTCATACAGTTCTTGTTGCTACTACTCTCTTTGATTCAAATCCTTCCTCTTTCAATTAAGAAGCAAATATTGAAGAGACATGTTTTTATGTGTCTCTTGAAGTAGAATATCTTGATTCATCTTCTTATGATGTTGTTGATGAAAAAGAAGTGACTAATGGATCTGATATTTCTATTGATGATTCTCTCACACATTTAGTGTTCTCTATGTCTTCTATCATGGATTCTGAGATCCACATGCCAGAACTTTCACACCTTTTGCATACATGTCTTTGTGATGGTACGCAACCCGGTGACTTCTAGGATGTTTTCTTAGCCAAATCAAATCCTTTTAGTGTCTTATCACTTTCCATACTTGATCCCATGCGCTTCTGAAGCTCCTCCTTTGTTCTTAGCACTCATTCTCAGAGCCTCCTTGAAGATTTTGAACAACACTATCTTTCCTCCTTACATTCTTATACCACAGAGGATTCTTTACCAGTATATTCCCATGAGTCTATTATTGTGCTTATATGTGATCTCTTGGATTATTTAGAAGCTAGATCAACCCATGCATTCACACTCTTTGATCATATGCCTTCTCTATGTTCCTACACGATCATTTGCACACATCCTCTCTATGTAAATGAATATGGAGACATTATACATTCACTTGGATAGTTATTTCACCTATCTGGAGCTCATTTCATCTCTACTCGTTTGAATTTCAAGTCATTTTTATCATCTTGGAGTTGATTACAAGTCTCAAGATCCTTCACTATTGCCTTCACATCATTGGATCTCAGTTGTTCTACATGGTCCTAGTATCCATCTTGCAGTTGTTTATGTTTTCGATCCAGGTGAGCAGATTTATCTTCTTCCCTAGAAGAATATTCCTCCAGACATTAGCATTTAGTTTGGAGCAGCAGCAACACCAGAAATTTAGCATTTTTGGTATTTATTTTCATGTCCTTTCTTGAGGGAGGATTTTCCCCTTGAGGTTTTGCCTCTTTCCTCATTTCTTTGGACAAGATAAATTGTAAAAGGGTGACCATGGCCTTGTTGATGGGCCCTATATGCATATATTGTAACTTCGAATAATATTCAAGATATATTTTAGTGGTCCCCGATGCTCCTATCGGGAGAATCACTTGTATTTCTTTGTACCCCGATGTTCCTATCGAGAGAATTACTAAAAGTCATGAGGAAGTACCCTCCGTTGTAAGTCGGGTCATTAGTACCCCAGTTGTGGTTAGTCGAGCCTACATAACTGAGTTAGGATTACTCGAGCCTACATAACTGAGTCAAATATTAAGTGAATGAAAGAATGTAAATAGAGGGAGGCGCTCCTCATTTGAGACACACTCACACTCACTTGTGTAGTGCATAAGAGAGAGAGAGAGAGAGAGAGAGAGAGAGAGAGAGAGGAAGAGTTGTATATGGAGAAGGAGGAGGATCATTTTTTGGGTTTTACCTTTTATCTTTTGGGGCATATATATTGAGGAATATTGTTGGGTTTTTCCCAAAATAAATATTTGTGTTCTTTTTGTGTGGTTGTGCTTGTCTATCTTTCAGTGATATTTTGGCTTATGGTTATGCTGTTATGATGCTAAATGTTTTAATATCTGATATAACCATTAAAAACTTAACATGGTATCAGAACCACCCTGAAACAAGTCATTGTGCAGCTGAAACAATGCTACAGCTACAACTATTCATGAATATTACGGTTCCATGCTTGAAAACCCTAAAATACTAAAACTAGTAGTTTTGGTAAATTCACTATATATCGAGATTGGAGAAGGTTTAGGAGGAAAACATTTCATAGGCCAAATATAAATTCTTGATGTACAATGTGTAAAATTTTCAGCCTCATATTCGTTATATTCTAGGAGATATGATTCCTCCAAGTTAGGGTTCCAGCCTCTCTCAGGATTCAGCCTTAAACAGGTGAACTAGGGATAATTTCTATAGGTCAGACTACGAAGGTCCAAATGAAATTTTGCAATATGTTCTAGAAAGGGCACGAAATTTACTTACTATGGTAAAACTTTTAGACCCAGAAGATGAAACAATGATACATGGCAGTCCGTACAAGTTCGATCTTTTAAACAGTCCTAAAATGAGTCACCTTAGGAAAATGAGAATAAGTCTCAATTGGTAAACCCAATTCTGATCTAACCTATGGTGTTGGAAATAAGACATACGAAGATACCTCAATACAAAATTTCAGACATCAAGGAGTAGTAATTGCTGAGATATCATAGAAACAATGTCAGGAATTCTACAGAAGAAACTGAAGAAAACTAGGGCATTAGATATTTTGCAATTCTGGTCACAGTTTTGGGAAAATGAATATGCTACTCAGCTCACCTTCAAGAGGCACATATTTCTATCCATTCAGATCTGAAATATTTCAAGTTTTTAAAATTAGGTTTTCTCTAGCAAACCCTAGATCAACGAGATCCGGAACCAGGACGAACACCCCAAACCGGTAGGATCTAATCTTTTTCCATTTACATTTGAGGTTCTCATTTCAAAATGACCTAGCACCCTAGCTTGATGACAAGCTTGGTAAAGCTGAAAAACTTCAGAGCATGGAAGCTTAGGGTTTCACTGGTTCTTGAAGAAAATGAATTGGACGCCTACATAAGTGAAGAGGTTCCAGTTCCAAAGGGAGATGAGGCTAAAGCCTTACACAAGAAGAAACTCGACTCATAATAAGAGAAGAGAAGATGGGATCAACTGAAGATCAAGTGCTCATGATTCAAAGAATATCCCTTGAGTGATGAGGAATATGAAGAAATCAATTCTTGAAGAACCTCTTATCCATCTTAGCATTTGGATAAGAAATGATGATGTCATGAATGAAGAAGATGATGAAGCAGAAGGATCAAGAAGGAGTCTACCCACGAAACAAATAAACGATAAGTATTCAATTTTCATTTCATGATATTGTTTTATATTGAGTTGATGTATTATGCATGATAGAATGTTTGCATTAATGATAGTATACTACTAATATGCATGTGATGGGTAAGTAGCTCATGGTGCTATACAACTCTCCATTTATACTTATCTAGAATGAAACTTCTTTGCTGACATATTGGATTAGTGCACAATATCAATGATGTCATATTGGCTAAATAGTTGCATGATGCATAAGAATATGTCGTTATGCATATGCTCTATGAAATGGTTCTAACCATGCAACTGGTGCATTTGACTTGTAGGAAAGGTCCTGTACAACCGCCTACAAGAAAACAAGGATGAGACTTGTTCCAAAGAATAAGTGATGACAATTCAAGATTCACTCCAATAAACATGAATCTAAAGCTCCCAGGGTCATAGATACCGTGACAAAAGAAAGAGATTCAGAGAGTGGTAGATACACCTCAAAATATGAAGACCTTGGGTATGAGAGATAACTCAAGACGAAGAAAAGTATGGCGAGACTTCGAAGAGGCCTCGGACACACTCTAGTTGTGTAACACAGTTGAGTGACATCATTGATGCTAACCTTTCGGGCTATTAAAGAATATATGATCAAAGAGTAACATTTGATCAAGAGGAATGATGTCTACTATATGGTTTCGAGACCTGAAGGGAAGTCCGTAGTGTCTTCTTTATGGATTTACAAGAACAAGTGTACACAGCAAGTTTCATGGTTTTCCTCAGAAAGAATAAACTATGGCATGATATACTCTATTGACCAGCCACACTTCTCCAGTAGAGGTATATATCAAGTAGAGAACCACCTGCACAGAATATGCTTTGTATGAGATCAGAAGGTACCCATAGAAAAGCACATCTAGGATCTTGACAGGTCACCTAGAGTGATGAATATTTTAACCTTTTCTACAAGGTTGAAGATGGAAAACTACAGAAGACAACAAGCTCACAGATGGGTGCATGAGGAACTTTTCTACAAAGTTCAAGATAAAGGGATCTTGGTAAACTGAGATAGATACATAGTAGCAGAGAATGCTACCTGTCACTTCAGTACAGAATGAAGAGGGAAGATGATGCTCCGCTTCAGGGGGAGTGACTATAGAAGATCTTTAAGTTTGACATGGTACGACATGATGGACAACTTTATGATAAATCAAGACTTTACCAAGAGTAAAGTGGGTTCAAACCTTCAAGGTTGAATGCAGAAGACTAGGATATGTTGATGACCTAACAGGATGATGGAAGAATACCAGAATGATGTTTGGGATAAAGTAACCAAAATGGAAAGCAAGAGTGTGGTATCTTCCAAGTGGACTTGTAAGACAAAACATGTTGCTGATGGAAGGAAAGATTTGTGGCTAGAAGATTCTCTCAGAGAGAGAAAATTAGTTATGAAGAGACACTTGCTTCAGGAAGAAAGGTACACTTCCTTCAGAACTATCATGGTACTTGCTTCCATGATGAAGTGGAACTTACACCATATGGATGTAAATATGACCTTCCTAAATGGTGTGATTGAAGAAGAAGTATACATATAACAACCACAAGGATTTGAAGTTGAATACAGATGAAATCACGTATGCAAGTTGAAGAAGGCCTTGTATGGCCTGAAGCAAGATCCCCGAACTTGGTATGGAAGGATAGATAGTTTCCTGACGATATTGGGCTTTGCCAAGAGTAAAGCCGATCCTAAACTTTACTTTAAGGTTATAAAAGATAAACCTGTCATACTATTACTATATGTGGATGATCTATTTCTGACAAAGATTGAGAAACAGATTATAGAATGAAAGAAGAAGCTCGCTAAAGAATTTGAGATGAAAGACCTTGGTCTAATGCATTCTTTCCTAGGCCTAGAAGTATGGCAGAACTCAAAAGGAAATTTTCTCAATCAGGGAAAGTATACAGTGGAATTTTTGAAAAGATTTGATATGTTGGAATGAAAAGCCATGGCCACACCCATGGATTCTAACCAGAATTTGTTAGCTGATGACTCATCAGAGTTAGTGGATGTGACTCAATACAGACATATTATTGGGTCGTTGATGTATCTAACCAATACCGGATCGGACATTTGTTTTGCTATGAACACCTTTAGTCAGTATCTAGTTCAACCTGGAAAGGTTTACCTGATAGCTACAAAGCATGTGATGAGATATATGAAATGAACTATAGACTTTGATCTATACTATGATGGAAACCATGATTACAGATTGTATGGCTATACATATGCAGATTAGGTTGGAAGTGTCTCAAATAGAAGAAGCACATCAGGTAGATGTTATTGTCTGGGGTCTGCTATGAGTTCATGGTTTAGCTGAAAATAATCTAGTGTTTCTCTTAGCACGACTGAAGTAGAATACATAGCAGATTTCTCTACTAGTTGTGAAGCCATATGGATTCAGAAGCTGATGTTAGGTCTATTTTACCTGGAGATGGATACTACAGTGATTCTATGTGATAACCAGAGTTGTATAAAGATGACAGAGAACCCTGTGTTCCATTGAAGCACATAGAAATTCAATATTTCTACATACAAGATAAGATACAAGTGATGATGTTTTAGTAGTCCCATACTGAAGATATAGATGATGTTTCAGTAGTTACATACTATAGATGCAGATGATGGTGATTCAATATTTCTATACTGAATATAGATATGATGATGCTTTCAGTATTTCTATACTGAAGATACAGATGATGATGCTTTTAGTATTTCTATACTGAAGATATAGATGATGATGCTTTCAGTATTCACATATTGGAGATACAGATGATGATAGTTCCGTATTCACATACTGAAGATGTAGATGATGATTGTTTGAATGATGATGTTACAAGACAATGATTCGACACTGATTTGTTGACGAAGCCTTTGTCTCAGGTAAAGTTTGAACAATTTTGAGACAAGCTTGGTGTTGTTTGGAAAGACCTTCCTAGAAAGGGGGAGCAGTAATTTTTTAGTGGGATTGTATCATCCCTTGACACTTGTCCTAAAGTGATCCAATGAATTCGGTCCTTGAGAATGAAGAGGGATTGTATCATCCCAAGACATTCCTCCAGAATGAATCCAGTGACTTCGGTCCTCGAGAATGTGGTGGGATTGTATCATCCCCGAACTTCAGTTCAAAATCGATCTGATGGATTTGTACTCAAGAATGTGGTAGGATTGTATCATCCTTGAAATTTTGTTTAGAATGGATCTTATGACTTCGGTACTCAAGAACATGGTAGGATTGTATCATCCTTGAACTTTTGTTCAGAATGGATCCGATGACTTCGGTACTCGAGAACGTGGTAGGATTGTATCATCCTTAAACTTTTGTTCACAATGGATCCGGTGACTTCGGTACTTGAGAACGTGGTAGGATTGTGTCATCCTTGAAATTTTGTTCAAAATGGATATGGTGACTTTGGTACTCGAGAACGTGGTGGGATTGCATCATCCCTAGGCTTTAATTCCAAAATTGATCTGAATACTTTTGTCTTCATATTGTTTATTGTAGGTTGTTGCTGATGATGATGATGTTCCTGATCGAAAGATCAGAGTGTGATGATGATGATGTTACTGATCAAAAGATCAGAGTGTGATGATGATGATGATACTGATCGAAATATAAAAATGTGATGATGATGATGTTGTTGATCAAAAGAGCAAAGTATGATGATGATGATGATTGCTGATCGAAAGATCAAAATGTGATGATGATGATGTTGCTGATCAAAAGTTCAGAATATGATGATGATGATGATTCTGATTGAAAGTTCAGAGTATGATGATGATGATGATGTTGATCGAAAGTTCAGAGTATGATGATGATGATGATTGAAAGTTCAGATGATGATGTTGCTGATTAAAATGATGATGTCGATCGAGCGGTCAAAGTGTTGTTGCTGCTGAAGTTTGAAGATGAAGACTATATGTTGAAGATGATGAAAAGATTCCAATGATTTATTTATGTATCACCCTGATGATGTTGATGATGACCTATCTCTCCTACTGTTGTTGTTGTAGAATACCCTTCTCGTTAAGGGGGAGTGTTGAATTATTGTTACTTCTAAGAATATTCTAAATATATTTTAGTGGTCGCCAATGCTCCTATCGGGAGAATCACTTGTATTTCTTTGTACCCCGATGTTCCTATCAGGAGAATTACTAAAAGTCATGAGGAAGTTCCCTCCGTTGTAAGTTGATTCATTAGTACCCCAGTTGTGGTTACTCAAGCCTACATAACTGAGTTAGGATTACTTGAGCCTAGATAACTGAGTCAAATATTAAGTGAACGAAAGAATAAAAATAGAGGGAGGTTCTCCTCATTTGAGACACACTCACACTCACTTGTGTAGCGCATAAGAGAGAGAGAAAAAGAGTTGTAGCTGGAGAAGGAGGAGGATCAGTTTTTGGGTTTTACCTTTTATCTTTTGGGGCATCTATATTGAGGAATATTTTGTTGGGTTTTTTCCCATTAGGGTTTTCCCAAGATAAATCTTTTTGTTGTTTTTGTGTGGTTGTGCTTGTCTACCTTTCGGTGATATTTTGGATTATGGTTAAACTATTATGATGGTAAATGTTTTAAGATCTGATATAACCATTAAAAACTTAATATATGTATTTCTGATTAGTTCATGGATATCATCATAAAGTCATGCTTAAAAGGGGTGTCAGAATATAATAAACCCACTCATAAAATAATTAATCATTATTTGGTTAATTTCCTACCCACTAGCTTAGATAGTTGGCATCCACTTGCACCTTATAGTCAACACTTTCCATCTATATCCCAGGAATGATTTATTTCTGATTATGGGTTGATCTTGACCATTTTATGGCCATCCAGAATTGGTAACCACGCTTTACATCAAATTCTGCTTTATTATGCTTTATCTGCTTTATCCCGCTTTTCTGTGGATAAGGTAAAGCTAGTCAACTAGGAAACTCGCAACTTTTGTTTCCAACCCATCCTCCATTATTTTCTCTCCATATTCTAGGATTAGAAATTATTTCCTTCACTCATCATCACTCACACATGCTATTGCTAATTTGTGAGGTGCTTGGTAGATTGGGAAAGTGCTTTAGCCAACTATGGGGTTTGTCATAATTAGTAAGCCTGCTTTATGAGCTAGCTTGAGTTGTCTTCTAGCAACTCATTTTTACTTTATAAGGATGTATTACCTATGTAATAACATCCATTATCATTTATTGATCATTCATTAATGTGTGTTCGTTAATTCTCCTTCTTCTCTCCTTATGCTAATTCTCTACAATTCTATGTGAGCTTAATTGCATGCCTAGATCCTTAGCCTGTTTATGAAATTCCTTATGCAATCAAGGCTTTAGAATTTATACATGATTGTACTCAACAAGGAACAAGCATCATTCACACTAGTGCGCCATCGTATGGAAACATGAGAATAATGAAGTAGGGAATAAGAAAATGGGAGGAGAGATGGATCATGAACTGTAGCAGCCTCATATATGCAATAAAAACACTCCATCAAGCTCCAAATTAGAGGTTAGGGTGGAATATCCAACAACCAATTTGGATGAGAATCCAACTTCCTCAAATTTGGATCACGAGTAGGGAGAGTGAGCACTCATCGTGCAATGGACAAGCTAGTGCTTTCCAAAATACCAAAGGAAAATTCTCAAATGATCAAAGTCCATTTTCCTTTCTCATGAAATATTTTTATAACTCTCCTAAGTTCCTCGAAGTTCGAATTCCCTCCCATAGTCTTCCTCCAACTCATCCTTGATTTATAGTAACCCCTGTGACACTTGTCCTTCTCCTCATCCCTCAATCTTCCTCCAAATTCGAATTGTTGATAACAAAACCCAAGTGTGACCTCTTGGAGTCTATTTTTATCCCTGACATGTCATATTCTCATAGTTCTACAACAGGGTCTACAATCAAGTATGATTTTGTCATAGAATCTTCCATCATTGTTGTCAAAAAACGCAGGGAATCTCTCTCAAAGTGGCACATAGTTTCTTCCTAGTCTCTTCCTATTCCATGAGGAGTTATTCCTATTTACCTATTTGAATACTTGAGCTCATGACATGTTACTTGATACCTCTTCACATTTCAAGAACGTTCCATTACTCATAATTTTGAATTTGGGGTTAGGTCAAGACATCTGTAAGGAAGGATCTAGCCACGCAAGGTGTCAATGAGCCTGTAAATGTCTTCATGAAGAAATTCCACTTTATTTCTCCATATTTATTATTTGTATGACCCAATTCAATCTATATATAGTTAACTAATGTTCTCTTGGGTCTCTGTTACACCGAAATCTTGCACTCTTGATCCATGTGTCAACCCTTTTCCTAATCCGCAAGTTTCTCTCTACTAAAGTTGATTGAGATTGAGGTTTTTCCTACATTTTTTCCCTCTCTAGGAAGGTCGGTGCTCTTGTCTTTCATGCTAGGAGTGTCGAAGGTGCTTTTTCTCTTCATGTTAGGTGCATCGTGTTGGGTAAAATATGCACTATTTAATTCAACACTTAATTTGTCAACCCGGGAAGGGAGCTTATGAGATGCAAACACAATATGTGCAAGATTTCAAGGCTTGAAATAACCTAAGTTGACTAAATATGCAGATGCGTTAACATGCAACTATATGATTTTAATCTACATGCATGACTATCATGAGTTAAATGCAAGAATTTAATCTATCTATGAAAACAAGAAATCAACTAAGAACTTGAAAAGTAACTATAAATTCAAATCTAATCTAATTTTATATTAATCTATTTATAAAGGAAAAAAATGGATTAATAAGTCTAATGCTATGCTAATATATTCTATGAAATGAAATTGCAACAATTAATCTAGGAAAGCAATCACTTGGTCTGAAAGCAATCTAATGTAATGAAATTAAATATAACTATTCAGAACAGGCAACAAATCCACTAAACTATTTCATGAATGCATGAACTATATGCTTATGCAGGGATGAGAATTAACCATACAATTAACTATAAAAACAAATACTGAAATTAATTGCGAAAGCAAATATGAAATTAATTACTATAAAACAGGAAATTATGCTATAAGTGAAAAGATGAACTAATCTATCTATTCTATGAATGAAGCTACTCTATATTTTCAAAAGAGAAAACTAACCAACTATCCTACTCTGGTTATTGAACTTGTGCAATCGTATAAAGCAAATTAAAACACAAATCTAAGGACCAAGTGTAAACAAATACTTTGCAATGAATCATAAATTAAATGTAAGCAAACTAATTTAACAAATCTAACCCGATCAACTACTAATCTATGAATTTAAAAAGTAAACTAATATCAAACTAAGCTATGAGAACTTTCAAGATGAAACTTAGAAATACTAAAAACTAATGCATCTAATATGAAGAGGAAAAAAAAAGAAAACAATCTAAAACAACCTTTATTCCTAATGCTCAATATCTATCATGCAAAATTTATTAATTTATACAAGCATAAAACTAAATTAAAGTTAAAGATAAAAATAAAAATAAAGGAGACTAAACTAAGCTAAAAATAAAATAAATTAGACTAATGCAAATAAATAGAATTCACACTAAATATAAAACTAAACTAAATTAAAACAATTTCATGAACTAAACTAAAATGAAACTAAACTAAATAATGAAAATAAACTTACTTAATTAGAATAACCTAAAACAAATTTATCATAAAATAACCCTCTATTTAGGATGTCATTCATTCAACAACACATTAAGCAATTTAATAACAAAATATAGATGATATATACAAAATGAAAGATTCAAAATTCAAAATACACATTAAATACAAAAGATAATATAGTTATATAAATTCTCACTTGCATGAAATAAATTTAAGTATAAAGAAACACTTTAACCCACATTAAAAAATAATTATAAAGCAATTCAAATTATTTTATTAATACTATACAAAATTAACATATAAAAGAAGAAAACAATTATACTCATTTATATTCTGAATTTTATCATAATTAAAATTGAAACAATTAATCTTATGTATTAATATAAAACAGAATATGAAATGCTGAAGATGGATTCCAATCCCCACTAACTACAAAACACAGTAAAATGATGGAAAATTAACCTATACCCTAGCTAATTATTTCTACACAAAACGTAATATTAGAAATTCTGGAAATGAATGAAAATTCTGTAAAATTCTATCTAAATTTGAAGTAAATGCTGGAAGACAGATTGGATGAAGGTGTGAACAGAAGGCTGCAAAACAGTCCACACAGAGGAACAAACAGAAGGCCGAAAAATGGTCTGCGCAGAGGGACGAACAAAAGGCTGAAAATAAAATCTAAATAGAGGAATGAATGGTTGGCTGTATGGAAAATTGCATAAAAGAGTCAGAAAAATTATAGTTTATCAACAACAAAAATCGTCTACAGGAAAACTAAATATATGTACATAAAACCAAAATTACTTACCTTGCAAAAACGAAAGATAAACGTTGAAGATGTACAAATGGAACCTCTGGTTGTTGAGGGGCCCTTCTCAGCAATCAAAGGCTAGTCTACATCAATGAATTACTTCATAAAAGACTGAAACATGCATACACAGCTAAACATAGAGATTTATTAAATATGAGCAGAATTTTACAGAGTTTTTTTACATATTGGTTACTAGCTTGGAGGCAGATATATATAGTATTTTAGAAGGGTGAGTAGGTTGACCCTTTCAGTGGTCAACCACTCCTAAGATACCCAATCATTATTATAACGAAACAATCATATGCCAACACATAGTCTGGTTCCTCCTTCATCGTGAGCGTGGTCTTCTACAGCATGAATGGCGTGATGCTCCTCCTTTCGTGTGCATCATAGCAATGTGTTAGGTAGAGAAACATGACACTGTGGGTCTTTCAGAACGTAGGTCGTTCCATTCTGTAAATGCGCAGACTGGTGATGTGGTGGAGAGCGAAGGTAGTGACACGGTGGTAGTTCTAGAACGCATGGGTATTAATCAGTTCGGCATTGAGTGTAATGGCGATCCTTCTATGCTGGGATTTTCCTCATTATTCAACCACGTGGACAATAAACAATCTGCAGATCATTCCAATGTTTAAATGCTTGGAATCTCGGTCATCAACAGTGTGCTGCTTAATTAATGAGCTGAGTGGTGAGCTACGTCATAAGTTGAACAGTAGGATGAATGTGTTGTCTGTATATTTGGCTGTGATCGAGCTGGATAGTCAGCTTAATGCATGGTAGGATTCGATTGGTTGGGTGCTAGGTTGTTTTATGTATTGATTGTTGGGTGTTGAGTTGCTGACTGATAATCAACTTATGTGCTGGGTTCTTAAACTTTCCCGATATGATGGGTGTGTGAACACTAGTACAAGTGATCAATTTTGCCACGGCAAAACATGGCAATATCCATGAAAAAGCGTGGATATTGCCACGTCTAAGTGTTTTTTTTTTCGTGGAAACAATTTCGTCGCAATAGAGACGACCCCTAATTTGTGTTGCAAGAGCAACAATGTTCTATATTTCGTTAGATGTCTAAGCCGTCGCTATATCCATGCCTAGCCGTCTTTGTATCCACGCCTGGCCGTCGCTGTATCCACGCTCTGTATAAGGTTTAAAAAAAAATGCAAACCCAGGAATAAGACATCGCTATAGCCACGCCTTGCTGTCTCTGTATCCACGCCTGGCCGTCGTTGTATCCACGCTTTGTATAAGTTTAAAAAAAAAATGCAAATCCCAGGAATAGCGACGGGGATGCTATACCTGCGACGGGCAGACTAGGCAAATTTCCACGTCATGCCATTTATAAATGTAGACTAGCCATCTCAACAAAGAACGCCAATATTTGGCAACAAGATGGTCAATGCCCATTTGGATTCTCCCTGAAGAGTTGATAAACTTTGGTGCAAACACTACTCACATCGAAACATAAAAATAGTATTTCAATCATATGGAGAATTGATATTGAACTAGTCATCAGCCCATCGAACAAGCACCAACTGGACCTCTGCCTCCAAATTCATAAAGCTCTGGTGCAACTTTATTATTTTCAATTTCATAGAGCAGTGGGGTTAGAATACTCCATGCTGCCTCTAGTTCGTCGCTGCGCATGAAGAGGTGGCTGTCTCCATCAATGACACCCAATATCAGATGTTCATATGAATCTATAACCTTGAAATTATACCTGCAAAGGTCCAACATGAATGAATTGAATCACAACTGTACAACAAGACATAAATATTTTGTATCAAGTAAATGCCAATTTTACAGCTGAATGGAGACCCAATTCACAGGTCTACTGGGAGAAAAATAGCATTATAAAAATACAGTCTTCAGGCATCCTTGAAAGAAATGAAATAAAGTAGGTAGAAAAGAAAGAGGACATTACTTGTCTTTGTAGAACAAATTTAACTCTGAAGAATCCAATTGTAATCCTAGCCCAGGAACCTTGTTGTTGATCTTCAGAAGAATCGCTTCATCTGGTTGCTCTTGAAGTATTAACTCATTAGTAGCAAGGTCAATGTTGTGACCATTATATTCACGATACAAATTACCTGGCACATGGTGGAATTGGATGTGTATCTCTACCCTATCCTTACAAGACAATACTGTGCACCATGAGAATACCTTTGTGTAGATGAAATGAAATGAAATGAAAGTCTACTGATGACCAAAATTGGTCAAAGGGATTGTAAATTCCAGCATATCAAAATGGTATAAGGAGAGGGAAAAAGTCGTCTCCCAAAACTACAAAAACAATGTAAAGCTAAGAGAACAAGAAGAGAAATAAAGCCTTATATATCTAAGAGAGCCAACTATAGCTACAAACACAAGTAGAAGTAAGGTAAGCTGTAAGACCTATATATGGCAAGTACTAAGATCTCTTGAACAGAACTCTAAGAAAAGTAGGTTAAACAAGTAGCAATTGATTGGCCACTTTCTTAGCTGAGACATAGAAACCAATTCTGAAACACAACTAGATAGGATGCTTGGCTTCTTAAAAATGTTCACTAGATAGCATTACAAAGAAGTTGAATGCATATGCATACCTGTGCTTTATAAGCCCCATTCCAGCTTTGATCAGAAAAGGGACTCCATCCCAGTGTGCATTATCAATATATAAAGCTGCAGCTACAAAAGTTGGAGTAAGAATATTCAAGGGGACATCTGATTTGTCCACAAAACCTAGCTTCGCATCTTTCAAAACTCTTGCTTTAAACTGACCAAGAATAACATCTTCCAGATGGAGCTTTCTCATTGACCTTAATACCTTAACCTGTAGAGCTGACCATAAACATATAATGAATTAAAGGAGCAATAGCCTGAATGTTCAATGATCACAATCAAAATACTCAGTTCCTCAAAAAGTTATCTCGCATTGACCTTTTCATTTCGAATATCTTCTCCATCAAGACCTACTGGTGGTTCCATAGCAAATAAGGCAATAGTCTGTAAAATATGATTGTGGACAATATCCCGGATGATTCCATATTTGTTAAAGTGCCTGTATAGAAAAAAAAGACTATCAATGTCTTCCAGCTTGCTCGTACAAACAAAAAAGAAAAGTACCTGGTTACAATTATTTTCCTTCAAATTTAGGAGATAAAAAGTGACAGACCAGAAAGGCAATTCAAATATTCAAGACAAAAGACTTTGTGCACACTAGTCATAACAGAGTAACATAATTTCATATGCAAGCATGTCTTATAGACACTTCAACTTTAGCATTTCATCCTAATCCCAAGCAATCAGCATAGCATTAGAGATAGAAACATGACCTAATGCAAAAGATGACAAAATGTAAGATAAAGTGAAGAAGAACAAGCAAAGTAGTAAAAATGTATAGACATGTTCAAAAGTTTCTAAAGAGATATGGATAATTATCATCTTATCAACAATATCAGTAACAATTGAACAACCAAATAAAGATCAAACTTATGAATGAAAAGGAATGAGAAGTAAATGCGTAAATGACTGTATTTGAAGATAGATAGGGTTAAGGATGAAATGATGCAATTAAAATTACACTTGCCAAAACGTAGAAGAAAAGATGAAGTGTAAAGCTAAATTTTCAATACTCAGTGACCAAGGCTTTTCCCACTATATTTTACCCACTCTAATGGTATGTGTTTATTAAAAGGGATGAGGTTGGGTGCAAGTTTCAGGTGACTTTGGCAGAATAGACAGCCATCAAACTTGGATTTTAAGACAAAGTCCATTTTCTATATCGTATCCTTGTGATCACATCCATAGTAGCTGGAGCTACCTTGATACAACAGACTATATTTTTCTTCCAGACAGTGCCAGTCCCAGATATATTGACCATACTTTCCAGAGATCATTACTGGTACAGTTAGAGAGAGCCATTTTTTCTGATCAACAGCAGTATCCCATTACAGGACTTACTTGCAGTCAAACCCAAGTACAAATAATAGGTATATGTAGCTCTGTCCCGCTTAATGAAACAGTGAATAAGGAAGTCTCTTGGCCCAGGCTGTAAACAAACAAGAACATGATTTTCTCAGTCAAATGAACAACGCCAGTGAAATTCATTTTTGAGAATAGAAATCACAATTAGCATGAAGGTTAAGTTTACAGTTAACGAGTGCCTAAATGGCTACACTGAAAAAGCATGATAGCAGAGCCAAGTGCACACTAAACACATAGTTTTTGTGTTACAGAAAAAATAGAATACCAATGGGAATACATTATTTAACCGAGATTAATTCATATATTGGGCTTATAAAGAGTTTAAACTCTAATGTAATGAAATTTATAGTGAAACTGAGAATAAGAATAAGATGGTTTATTACAAATAAATCATTAACCCCATGTTAGAAGATCAAAACAATCTTTCTCCTGTTGCTAACTTAATAAAGAAAAAAAATATTGCAAACATAAGAACACACTCTCATCTCCTTATCCCACAAGTCTCCCCAAGGGTGGAAACTGCTCTTGGCTAACCTCTTTCATAATAAAAAAAGGAATTAAATGAGCTATTTTGGATGTGAACTCATTATTTTGTTGAGTAATAGGCAAAGTCATGATCCTAGGCTAGGCCCTTTGGATATTAATTGTTTCAATGTACAAGGTCACTTGTGTTAAATAAGGCCTGATTAGATCAAATAAGATAACATAATTTTATTAATGTCCGTGAATGACCAAAGAAGTCTGTCTATGCAACTAAAAAGTATATTAGTAGTGATAAATAATGAGACTGCCAACTCAATTCCTAACAGCTAAAAGCTAAAAGAGTAAGGAAAGAAGCTACATATTAACATGAAATTAAAAGGCAAAAGTATATGACTATATCTATCAGTACAATGTAGAGTGGCCTGCTCCACAGTCACAGTCTAAGTAGAGATATAGGAAGAAGTGGAAGAAGGAGAAGAAGCAACATAAGGACACGCAAAGGGTGAAGAAAATAGAGGAAAATATAGGCCCCATGTCTACTGCAGAAACGGTATCCTGAGATGAATAATCAGGGCGGAGAGAGCCTGCCTAGATAATCTTGGGAGGAAACTTGGAGCAATCAAATGAAACTCTCCTAATACTCAAGACCACTGGGCAAAACCTAGTGCTTGAGGAATGGCTAACAACAATAGGTCAAGTTTCAACCAAACCTCAATCTAGAAGTGAAACAAATTATAATTTGCTTCATACTAAAATTCATTACATTTTGGGGAGGCACATATACCTCATGCCATCCAAAGTATATATGAGCCATAATTTTCTCTTGGAAAGATTCTCTTCCCATCCTAGAATGGAAATCAAATTATATCCCAAGAGTTCAATTTGCTTCATACAAAAATTCGTTACATTTTGGGGAGGCACATATACCTCATACACTTGGACATCACATGCCAAACAAGCAAGCGCTAGACAAGGTCATTTGGGAAGTCATTTACAGAGAGCACATTCTCTTACATTGGTAGATCCAAATTGTAGAATCAAACTCAAGATGCCTTCTATGCAAACCATTTCATGAAGATGAGAGATGGTGTCATTGTCAAGCCAACGTATACACGTTGCCACTAGATGCACACCCTTAGGATCCCATCTCACACATTTTTAGGTTGGTTTTCATAGGCTTTGACTGAATGTCAAGCACCATATCCATGTAAATGGAACTTTTGCATTACAACTCAATCAATGTCCACAATATATTCATAACTGGTAGCACATACCCAGTATGTCCCAAAGGGCCTCATGACAGGCTAAGAAAGTTGGGATATATACGCATGCATGTAAACAGGGTTAAAATACTTCCAAATGTATCAATTCACAAAGTTTCTAGTATCTAACTAAGATTAACCCAACTTCCAATTTTGATCTTCTGCACATAATGGCCATCAAGTGGATAGACTAACTTTATTATTCAAATTCCTAATAGCATAATATTTAAATTTTAAACAGGCTTACCAACCAAATGGACAAGCATTTACAGATCCAAGCAACACCATGGCTCTCACTATAGTTACTAATGAAAATAGAAATACATAAAAACTTTCAACTATCATCCAAGCAACGGAAGAACTATAAGGATTTTAACAAAACGTTGTATAAAGATTGACTCCTTAATTTCAAAGACTGGAAACTTATGTGGATAGTGAAACAGCACAATAAGAAAATTGAGAAACAAGGTAATGAAGAAACCAAGTTCAAAACAAGGAAATGGTAGGTAAAAGTTGGCCCATAAAACAACAAACTGGGATTGCATAATGTTCACAGATAATTCACAAGGGTATATTTTATGAATATATCTCATGATTCATGACATATTCTGTTACATGTACGATATTATACATACACTATTATGTTTCAGCACAGTTATACATGGATGGGGATAGTTGAGGCCCACAAGAAAAGTGATAAGATCATGTAGCTTATGCCTCTGATTGAATATGAATGGTCCTGTTATTTCTGAGCTTATTGGAAATATATAGTATTTAATAACCAGAATTTGATTTTAGCTGAGACCAAACGCTTGGTTCTTCCTATTTGTCACCAAGTTCAAATTAATACTTGTCATTTTTGAGGTGAAAGTATTTTTACGAATGCTATAGCCATAGCTTTCAGTTGATGAAAGAATGGAGGGGGCTGGTGTTTCAGATATGTCCTATGAAAAATACTTCCTTGAACATTTTCACAAAGCATGATTTAACCTGTTACATGAACTTGTTATGAGGCGTGCCTTATCCATCGAACTTGAAGAACACCTAGTAAATCAAGTTCTGAAGGTAGAGGATGGGAGGTTTGCTTATACTGATGATGCTCTTGTTCTTGTAGCTCGCATTCTTATTATAAGGACATCCACAGGGTCCAGTTTGGGAGATGACTCCTTAAGACTCAAAACCTGCAAAGGCTACGCTGGTTTTATTGTTGAGAAAGTGAAAGCTACATATTCAGGGTGCTTAAATATCCAAGAAGTTTGTGCAAGTATTCCATCCCTATTTCATTTGGAAGTTCTTCTCATGGATTTTCATTCTTCAAATGCATTTGAAAAAATCAAAATGGCAGAGAATATTTTTTCTACCCTCAGCAATGTAAGTTGTCCTCGAGTGTTATAAATGTGAATGAGGGAGTCACAGAAGAGCATGAAATGGCTGATATCTTTCCTACACTGGGTTTTAATAATCATACCACCCAATTGCAGTTACTGGGGAGGGTATTACCTCTCCTACTGCTTGCCGATAGAGTTCATCAAACAAATCCTCCTGAATGTCATCCTCTACAACATCTTTATTTATATCCTCCTCTAATCCAACATCTCCATCTACCATAATATATGTACATCGATACAAAGCAGGAATTTTAATTAGGCATCAAAACCCAGACCAAGGTCGGTAAATTTTCAGTTATTTTGCCCTTAAATTGGAGATTCTAGTCATTATGATGATGCCATCTTTTCATGGTACCTTATGGTAGCATGTGTTTCTTAACTTTCATGGTAATTATATGATATAATAATGATGTGACTTAATAACATGCAGTACATGATTTATTTCATAATGGTTGCATGATATGGTCTAATGGTATGCACTCTTGCATGTGGTCTTATTTCATGATGTCTCATGGTATGAATTGATGACATGCAATATTGCACATAGTTATGTTTGATAATCGTTTCATGGTATTTCATATGGATTTTTGTTGCATAAATGTTATGGTATGAATGTGATGGTATGTGATAATGACCTACATATTCTTGAGATTTCAATATATTGATGATGTTATGGCGATGATCATTGATTGACTAAATGATGTGAGTGGAAGTTTTGTTATAAGTATTCCACTTCATGGCCATAAAGGATGATTCAGTCTAGGATCTCGTGGGGGGCCATATCCAATAGTGAGAATGGATGCAAGTAACACATTATGGGATGTGGACTAACTCACTCAACGATACTAAGTCAATGGTTCTTTTCCTCTATATAGTTACCAGAAGTCCACAACTTGAGGTATTTTCCTCAAGAAAGAGGCATATGGAAAAAGGAACTCTGGTGATTAGGGTTAGTTCCTTAAGGTTTCATAGGCAGTAAGTATAGGATATCCTCAATATGCCTCAAGTACAATAATATTGACATCAGAATTTGGGTATTGATAACCAAATGTTGATAATTCTTGATGAGGCCCAAATTCTAGTTAATTATGATGAGGCCATAGATTTTCCCAAAGTTGGCAGGGTGGCTAATCCACAAAACATTCCTATTGAACTTTCAATGCCTAATGTATGATTCACGAACATGCTACGGTAGAGGGCATGTTCCATGGCATGTAAAACCATCTGAAGTATTGACATGTAGAGTTATGGAGGTTGCAAATGTTATGATTCTTAGGGTGAGGGTGTGTAAGAGATCAAGTATACGTTCTATGGTTAGGAATCTTGTAACAATAACTTTGGGACAAATTTCTTTGAAGGGGGGAGTGTGTAACACCCCTCCATCACATATTGCATTAGTGTTGGGGGGTATACCTGGGTTATGGTGTAGGTGTGAGACACACTCATGATGACCACACAAGTGGGTATTATTCCTACACTATAACTTAGGTATGCCCCCTAGCACTAATGCACTAAGTTATTGTTACAAGATTCCTAACCATAGAACTTATACTTCCTCCCTTGAACACCCTCACCCTTAGAATCATACCATTCACCACATATTCCCAACAAACCTCTTTCAATATGAATGAAGGAATTTGTTACATATATTACAAGTTCACAACATACCTCCATGACTAGCTAAAATTTTTGTACAATATATATTGTCAAACTTCCTTGCCTTTAATAGTCAACGTGCTTCATAAGTTTTGCAACAATTTGTTAGAGTTTGTACATCCTGGGTGCACTTGTCACTTTAGCAACTACCTCTATATATGTCCAAGACCTAGGCACACACATCAACATGTTTGTGCAACAACATGTCTATACAGTAGTCTTCCTAGGTTATTATGTTCAACATAGTACAAGTGAGGCATAGTTAAGTAGGGCATTCAATATTAGTTTATTTATAGTTTCCGACCAATGAAAGGGATACGAAAACACATTCATCATTAGAGATATTATCCTACATTAATCATGTATTTTTTTTATCTTATGAGTTTCTTTGGTGAAAAAAAACATTCAAAAGGTGATTGTGCTTGGGGATTTTTCTAGCTGGTATTTTGAATTGTGATACCAACATTTGGTTTTTAAAAGCAACAAGGAAATGATTGGTAAATCAACCCTCATAAATGTATATGAGAGCTACTCATTTGTGTTCTTACTAGGATAGGAAAACATGATTCCAGACAATCGTATGTCAAGCCAATCGTATGCAACCATCAATTAATCCTTAGATAAAAAATATGAAACAAAAAACATGCAAGTAGTCATTGTTGCACATGCAAGCAACTGCTAGTTTCCTGAAATTTTTCTCATCCTTTCATAAAAAAAATGGCATCAATCCATGTAAAATGTCAAATCTAGTGGATTAATCACACCATTTTAATAATGGATGTAATAGAGCATGGTGTATATGCTAATATTGTATTCAAAGATAAATTCAATTGTAAAGTTTCAAGCAATGATATAGTCTCAAATATAAGTGAATGGATGAAAACAAACAGTTGATGCTCATTGAGAATTATAGACCAAAAAAAATAAAGCAACATGTTATGATGTATGGATTTACCATTCTTATTAGTTGGAATGTATGTTTGACAAGCATGCTGGGAATATATAAGGCCTCTTTTTCTTGTCATGCTTGTATCACATTAATTATTTCCACCATAACTTAGACATCAAAGGGCCAGATATTTGAGATGATGACTTGGTTGTAGTTTGGAATCAAGTTATATGAGCAATACTTCTGAAAAACTAATAATGGTGATCAAATGTTGATTCCCGGCAAGGAAATAAATTGAATCCTATAGTAACTTGAGATGCTATCAGGTATTTCCAATCCATTTATCAAATTTATTATTCACCATATCTCAACACCTAATATGTTAATTAAATGGTTGTAAATATGAACATGAAGGAAATAAATCAACTCATTGTTGTTGTTGTGAAAATGGGAAGTCCCCAAGGAACTACACATTGATAAGTTGAACCCTAGAGAATTGGAACTAATACAAGGTTAGATGGTAGATGATAAGCTTAGATACATTCAGTAACATATTATGCATGTTCCTGAACAAATTATCATGAAATATGAAGAGAAACAAACTAGAATCGATGTTGATTGACATATATGTGTCATATAACCAACTAATACAACCTTAATCTAAAATTCTTATTCTCATTTGCACACATGGAGTTATCTAAAGTGGTTATTCTCATTTTCACACTTGGAGTTATGTAATTATTTCTTTGAAATTAACTTATAATCATTGGTCCCATGCATGTCAATAGAACTCATCTATCAATGCTATAACGTCATATTTTTGTCACCATGTCGTAATTATGTATGTAATGATGTAGTGGATAGATGCTAGAAATATATGGTCCCAGAGACCATGAATGTTGAAAATGATGTGCATTAGAGATAATATAAAAAAATACTTGACAACTACAAATGAATAGGAATGAATAAGAGATGGGAGGCTATGATTCCACAAGCATGGAAAGTAAAAGATGGAGGTAAGTGGAGATTATCCTAGCCTTGGTATTAACCCAATTACTTAGCCATACTTGTAAACCTTGGTTAAGAATTCAACCCAAGGTTCGTAAAGCATGTTATTGGTGGTGCTTTGATTAATCATTAGTTAATCACCTTAAGATGATGGATTAAAAATGGGAAAAGTGGCCTCCCTTGGGGAGGACACATGGAAAGTAAACACCATGCACATACAATGTGAGAATTGAGTTCATCCATTCAATCAATATGACACTCCATCATTCCAATTGGGTTATGGATGGTATATCATAGGAAATGATGAATGACTACCTTCCTATGCCAATTACCTTGGGAAGACCAGTGTTGATGGTGTGGTGCCCTTGTGAGAGAGAATTGGCTTGTAGTTAAGGTCCTTGGAGTTCTAGTACGGAGAGGGAAAGGGGACAACTTTAGGGACTATGATGTAAAAAATGGGGTCCTATTCCTTGTGTTGTGCAAGATGACTTGGGATGAGTGTATGTGGATGGGGTTTATTCACTAGAGGGTTGCATGAATTGAAAATTTGTAGATGATATTGTTACTTCGCCCCTTGTGGATTGATAGCTCCATATCAAGGGTGGTCTCTATCATAGAAAGAATAAGTGTGATAGAGTTCTACGGTTGTGACAACAATATCATTCACTTGTATTGAGTTGGAGGACCATTTACAATAAATATGTGTTAAATGTGCTTTGAATTTCATGGTTTATATTGTTGTCATGGATTTATCTAATTGCTACTTATGGAAATTTCTTTGTGCATGGACTTAATGGTCATTCTATGTATGAATTCATGATAGGAATGCATGCATATTTTAGAATTAGTAATTGGTATGAATAATGAATTGCATAGTAAGTGAATGTAATAATTTTACTATACATAAAATATTAAGGGATTTTAGACAAATTGGAGTACCCCATCACCTCAATGGTGTTACAGAGGTGGATAGGTGCATTATAGAGTGGTATCAAAGCTCCAAATTGCAACATTGAGTCTATTTGGGTAGAAATTATATTGTAAAAGATCCAATATTGTATTCCAATTGTTTGACAAGAATCCTCAATGAATCCTATATTTTGAGGAAAATGTAGTTTATAGGGCACATGTTTGCTAAATGGAAATGAAAAAAAGGGTATCCATTTGAAACGGTCCAAAAGTAAAGGAATTTGAACTCGATGGTATAATTAGGGTGTTTAAAAATTACGTGCTTAGAAAAATGGGAATTTGTTTGTACAAATAATTTATATGGTTTTTATTGTGGTTAAATTTACCACTAATGTTGAAATATTGTAAATTCGAAGAATATTCTAAATGTATTATATTGTTGTAATCTATCAGAGATGTTTTATTCCTTCATCGGGATGTTATTATTGTGTTTGGTCATCATAGAGTCATGAGGTAAAATCATCATTGTAATTTGGGTCAATAGAACCCTACAAAATATAATATTATATTGTTTTGTGTCCTCCTAGGTGAGTCATCCCAGTAAGTTTGTTGGGGTCAACCTAGTTAGGAAAAAATTCAAGTGGAAGATAAAGTATAAATAGAAGTGATGTGATCCTCATTTGGACACACACACTCACTTGTGTATTATGCATATGAGAGAGAGAGAGAGAGAGAGAGAGAGAGAGAGANTTTTGTTGGGTTTTCTTCCCCAAGAGGGTTTCTCGGGATAAATTTGTGTCTATCTTATGATTGTGTTTCTTTTAGTGATCCTGCATATGATACTGTTGTGAAACTGAATTGAATACTAATGATATCTAGCTTAGAATATGAAATCTTAACATGGTATCAGAGCTAGCCTAAATAGGACAACTTTCACAAGGTGAAACTCTCTCTCTTCTCCCTCCGACAAGAAATTAGGTTTTCTGTCAAATGGTTGGAATTTTGGAGATCTGATTGCATAGAAAGTTGTGCCTCCCTAGAGAACATCTATTGAGCCCTGGATCAAAATTTTCAAGTGGGTATATCTCCAGGAAATTCAAACCCTAGTTTTGTTTTGGACCAGAAAATCAGAAAACTACAGAAACTGTAGATCAAAATCTCGCAAGTCAATTTTGAGAGGTGAAGATTTGGAATCTCCAGAAACCAAGTGTATCGGTCAACTCTCCTCAATCAAGTGCATCTCCTGGTAATGTCATTTTTTCATTTTGAGAAATTTCATTTTTTGGTAACCTCCTGGATAAGATGGCCCCAAGCACTAAGCTTGAGGATAAGCTAAAAGGCATAAAGAATTTTCGAGCATAGGATTGGCCTCATTATTAGAGAGAATGATCTTGAAAAATACATCAAAGGATAAGTTGCAGAACCTGAAGAGGATGAAGCTTAGGGAAATGAGGATCATTACTGATTCTATCAAAGACCACTTGATTCCTCAAGTGTCATCCAAAGCGACCCTGAAGAAGATGTATGATTCCTTATCCATAATGTATGAAGGAAGGAACATCAATAGAAAGATGTATTTTATATCTCAACTGAAGAGTACCAAGATGAGCCAAGGAGAATCCATCCAAGATTACTTCACAAGGGTCTCCCAGTTCAAGGAGAAACTAGAAGTCATTGGAGACTCCCTTGATGAATATGAAATAGTTATGACTACTATCAATGGTATCACTAGACCCTAGGATTAATTCATCCATACTATGTGTGCCAAAAAGGAGAGCATGAAATTTGACATTGTATGGGAAGCTTGCATCAAGAGGAGGATAGACTTTAGCCAATAGAGAAGCTCTACTTAAAGAAGATGATCGAGCCCTAGCCACCCATACCAAGAGATGAAGAATTCAATATAAATTCAAGAAGGAAATACACAAGGAGTCTCAACCTCCCAAGAAGTACCAAAGGACAAGAAGAAACAATCGAATAAGAAACTACTCCAACTTTCAATGTTTCCATTGTAACAAGATAGGACACATTGCCAGAAATTGTCCATTGAAGAAAGAAGAATATAAGAAGAGGAAAAACAAAATACATCATGCACACCTAGATGAATATGGATATGAAAAATAATAAGAAGAAGAAGAAGAAGAAGGACCTCAAAGAAAAAAATCAATAGAAGAAGATGCAGAAGAGTATGCATTATTCTTTGCACTCACTAGGTATGTGACACCTAGAGAAGATACATGGCTTATTGATAGTGGTTCTTCAAAGCACATGACATGACAAAATAAAACTTTGTCAAAACTTGAAGAGAAGAAATATCCTCATAAGGTATCAATAGGAGATGACTATCAATACCCTATCAAATGAATTGGTGAAGCAATCTACACACTTGATTCTAGAACCCCCATGAAGATGGAAGTCTTATATGTACCAATATTGAAGAAGAACTTACTTTCTATATCATCATTAGATAAGAAAGGATATAGGGTTGCATTCATAGATGGAAAAGTACTTATGTGGCCTAAAGGAAAATCAATTGAAGATGAAAATTTCATTGGTGAATAAGAAGGAGGCTTATATAAACTCAAGGGACATTCAAAAACGACCCTTGTTCATGAGACCACTAGCACTAGTGAATTATGACATAGGAGGCTTTCTCACATAAACTACAAAGCACTACCCCATGTGAGAAAAGTAGCGATAGATTTACCACATTTGAATATTGATCATGAAGGCACTTGCAAAGGATGTGCAAAAGGAAAGAATATCAAGAATCCATTTATGAAAAGTGAAAGAAAGACTAAAGGTACATTGGAATTAATCCATTCAGATGTATGTGGTACAATGCCCTCCACATATTTGAGTGGTTATGAATATTATTTTACATTTATTATTGATAATTCAATAAATACATGGATATATTTCCTGAAAACAAAGGATGAAGTATTTGGAAAATTCAAGGAATTCAAAGCCTTGATAGAGAATCATTCAGAAAGAAGAATCAAGACACTCCAAACATAAAATAGTGGAGAATATACTTCAAAAGAGTTTGAAGCATTATGTAAAGAAGCTAGAATCAAGAGGGAACTAACCACTCCCTACAATCCTCAACAGAATGGTGTTGTGGAAAGAAAGGATAGGACAATTATGGAAGAGGTGAAGACAATGATACATGATCAAGATGTTCCAATGCATCTATGGGTTGAAGCAGCAAGGACGAAAGTTTATGTACATAATAGATTATCCCATAGTGCCCTTGGATTCAAGACTCCAGAAGAAATGTTCACAGGAATTAATCTTGAAGTGGGATACCTCAAGATATTTGGTTCCCTAGTATATGTTCACATACCAAAAGAAAACAGAACCAAATTGGACCCTTCCATAAAGAAGAGAATATTTGTTGGATACTGTGAAGTATCCAAATCCTTCAGAATATACATTCAAGGATTCCATCACATGGAGATTAGTATAGATGTAACATTTGACGAAGAAACAACTCTCAATAGATCCAGAAAGTGTCGTCATGAAGAATTATATGAAGAAGATGTACCTCCCATAAATGTAGAAGCTGCACCCTCCCTCGAAGATGAAACACCAAAAGACCATGATATGCTAGAACCTTAAGAACCTCCTACTATGAATATATCACAAAAATAAAATCCTTCTTGGGTAAGAGAAAATATACAAGAAGCAGAGAAGTATGGAGCTCCAAAAGTCTCCACAAGAGTAAGAAAGAAAGCAAATCCATTTTCCAGTTATGTGGCTTTGCTATGTGATCTTGTAAATCAAGAACCTACCAGTTATGAAGAAGCTATACAGAATAAAGAATGAGTAGAAGAAATGGCAGAATAATACCAATATGTAATGAAGAATGATGTTTGGGATATAGTTCCCAAATGAGAAGGAAAGAGTGTGGTATCTTCAAAATGGATATACAAGTTAAAGCATGCAACTGATGGAAGAATTGATAAATACAAGGAAAGGTTTGTGGCCAGAAGATTCTCTCAGAAAGAGGGAATCGATTATGAAGAAACATTTGCGCCAGTAGGAAGGTACACTTCCATTAGAACCATCCGGCACTTGCATCCATGATGAAGTGGAGTTTACACCAGATGGATGTGAAGACAACTTTCCTGAATGGTATTATTGAGGAGGAAGTGTACATAGATCATCCACAAGGATTTGAAGTTGAATACAGATGGATTCAGGTATGTAAGTTGAAGAAATATTTGTATGGATTGAAGCAGTCTCCTAGAGCTTGGTGTGGAAGGATAGATAGACTTTTGATGAGCTTGGGATTTACCAAAAGTAAATACAAACCTAACATTTACTTGAAGGTTATGGATGATGAACCTGTCATATGATTGATATATGTGGATGATTTATTTCTAACTTGAAATGAGAAAAATATTGTAAAGTGCAAGAAGAAGCTCGTTGAATAATTTGAGATTAAAGACCTTGGATTGATGCACTATTTTCTAGGTCTGGAAGTATGGAAGATCCCAGAAGGAATATTTCTCAACCAAGGAAATTATGCTATGGAAATCTCAAAAAGATTTGATATGTTGGAATGTAAATCCATGGCCACACCCATGGATACCAACTTGAAGTTGTTAGTTGATGAATCGTCGAAGTTAGTGGATATGGCTTAGTATAGACAAATTATTGGGTTGTTGATGTATTTGATGAATATCAGGCCATACATATTCTTTGTTGTGAACACCCTGAGTCAGTATCTAGTTAATCCTAGATGTGTTATTGTTCAATTGATAGTTGTAAAACATTTGATCAAGTACCTGAAAGGTACGATAGAATTTGGTATATACTATGTTGGAGATCATGACTACAGATGGTATGGTTATACAGATGTAGATTGGGTTGGAAATGTCTCAGACAAGAAGATCACCTTAGGTGGATGTTATTGTCTAGGATCCTCCATGATATCATGGTTTAGCAGGAAGCGATCCAGTATTGCTCTCAGCATAGCTAAAACAAAGTATATAACAACTTGTTCCTACTAGTTGTGATTCCATATGGATTTGACATTTGATATCAGGTCTATTTGACCTAGATTTGGATACCATAGTGATTCTATGTGACAACCAGAGTTCCATAAATATGATGGAGAACCCAATGTTCCATGACAAGTCAAATCACATAGAAATTTGGTATTTTTACATACAGGATATGGTACATAAGGGAGATATAAAGCTGTACAGTGTGAGCACTAATGAGAAATTTGTTGATGTGTTGACTAAGCCTATATCTTGAATAAAGTTTGAATACTTCTGTGACAAGCTTGGTGTAGTATGAAAATACCTTCCTCGAAAGGGAGAGAAGTGATGATGATGTTGCAGTGGAGGACCTTCCTCAAAAGGGGGAGCAGTGATTATGATTTGTAGTGGGATTGTATAATCCCTGAACGTTATTCCTAAAGTGACCCACAGACTTTTTGTCTTCGATATGTGGTTGATGATGTCGCAGTGGGATTGTATCATCCCTAGACATTAGTCCTAAAGTAATCCGTATACTTTTGTCTCTGTGATGTGGTGATATTGTATTATCCTTGGACATTAGTCCTAAACTAATCTACAGAATTTTATCTCCATGATGTGGTGGGATTGCATCATCCCTGGACATTAGTCCTAAAGTGATCTGCAGACTTTTGTCTCTGTGATGTGGTGGGATTGTATCATCCCTGGAAATTATTCCTAAAGTGATCCGCAAACTTTTGTCTCTGTGATTTGGTGGGATTGTATCATCCCTGAACATTAGTCATAAAGTGATCCGCAGACTTTTGTCTCTGTGATGTGTATAGGATTGCATCATCCTTGGAATTATGTCCTAAATTGATAGGGGTTGATCATCCCGTAATTGGATCATGTGTGTTGCAGGTTATGTTGCTGCAAAAGATGATGTTGTCGTTGATTGAGAGATCAAGTGTTGATGCAGAAGATGGTGTTGTTTCTCATCAAGAGATCAAGTGTTGCTGCAAATGATGATGTTTCTGATTGAAAGATCAAGTGTTGTTATATAATATCGAGTGATCAAGTGTTGCAGAAGATGAATATCAAAGATGAAGACTCGATGTTGAAGAAGATGATGCTCTAGTACTGAATATGTTGAAGATGTTCCAGTAATTGTTCCAATTGTTGATGATTGTTGAAGAAAACTTTCGATGACATATAGATGTATCACCTTGATGTTGTTGCATATGCTCTCTCTCCTTTCTCCTACAGTTGATGTTTTTATTGTCAATAGAATACCCTTCTCATTAAGGGTGATTGTTGAAATATTGTAACTTTGAAGAATATACTAAATATATTTTATTGTTGTAAACTATCGGAGATGTTTTATTCCTCCGTCGAGATGTTATTATTGTGTTTGGTCATCATAGAGTCATGAGGTAAAACCTATGTTGTAATTCGATACAATAGAAACCTACAGAATATAATATTATATTGTTTTGCGTCCTCCTAGGTTAGTCGGCCTAGTAAGTTTGTTGGGGCCGACCTAGTTAGGGAAAAACTCAAGTGGAAGATAAAGTATAAATAGAAGTGATGTGATCCTCATTTGGACACACACACACACTCACTTGTGTATTGCACATAGGAGATATAGAGAGAGACATATCTGTAAGGAGAAGGAGCACCTATTTGAGTTTTTTCTTTGTACTTTTGATACATCTATATAGATGAAGTTTTTTTGGGTTTTCTTCCCCTAGAGGGTTTCCCAGGATAAATCTATGTCTATCTTGTGATTATGTTTCTTTCAGTGATCCTGCATATGCTACTGTTGTGAAATTGAATTGAATGCTAATGATATCTAGCTTAGCATATGGAATATTAACAACTAGTGGGAGGAAATATACCAACCACGAGGCCTAGATCTATTCGAATGTCAATTTTTTATGATACTAGAGTGAACTAGTTGAGCATGGCTAATAGGTTTCATCTAAAATATGTGTAGAATACAATTTCGTTGCAAATACAGTAAATTAGTTCTAGAGAGGGTCTTTGGTGGTTTCAAAATCTCAAATAGTGGTAGTTAAAACCTCTTATCAACCACTATAATGTGCAGTTAGGTTCCATGTGTCTAGCAGTGTACTATACAATGATATGTAAAAAGTGGTTTTGGTAGTGGCGGTGAATGGTTTCGGGAGTAGGGAGTGTGGTATTAGAAATAATAATTGGATCTTCAAAAAATTTGTGGATATAGAACATGCCCTAGTGATATAGAATTTTGAAGGGTGAAGTATCCATTAAAAACCAGCATGTTTAACCCCAAAATTGACATATTTGTGCTATGTGTTAGATAAAAAACATGGTAGGAGAAACCAGAAGGGTGGTTTCCGGCAAGGTGGTAAGTGTTTTGAAAGGTTGGGAAATTAGTACCGATAACCACTTATGTGAGCTTTGAATGTTTTTCCACTTAATCTAACGGTGTAAAATGTACCCATATATATGGCTAAAAATCATGATTTCCAAAACAAAAGTATCCATGTTTTAATTGTAGATTATATATCCAAAGTATCAAATGAATGAGCATCATCCAAGATCTAGAGTGAACATGCATTTTGGGAAGATAAATGATCAATGGTTAAATGAATTATTTGTGCTTTAAATGAATGGCATCTTTCCATGTGTTTGGTTGAACCCACCACAAAAGAAATAAACAAGGTGGTTTTTAGCAAGGTAGTAATTGTTGGAGGAGCTAGTCATTGAGCCGACTAGTAGAATAACCGACTAATTAGAGATTAGGTCGGGCGCTTAAAGTCATGTTGTTTGAATGGACCGATAGGTAGTTATATGTAACTGTTTTTAAATCATATATATTAGGCTGTTGAGCCAGATGAGAACTCATTTTAGTTATGTGTTTGTATGGACCTGTTGGTCGTCTGGGAAGACCTGGGTTTACTATAGTCAACCAACAACACCCCTAGCTCACTGGCCCTTTCGGCGACAGACCGCGAGGTGGCCTGAAGTCTCACCCGAAGTGATTCTAATGGGTTGGCCAAGGACTCAAGTGTCTTGGACCAGGTTCTGTGGCAATCCTACTTGCGACTCGCAGCTCCCCTAGCTGCGAGGCCTCTTTCTCTGCGCGCCGCGCGACCTTCTGCTCGTGTCGCACAATCTCCTTGTCTCGCATCTCTTCTAGCCATGATATATTCCTTTATACCGTCGTGCGGTCCCTTTCTACGTTGCGCACTTTCCCTGACTCGCGATATCTCCATCCTTACCGCGTCGCCGCGCACCGTGCGACACACAGCTCCTGCCCAATGCTAAGTCTTCAACCTGCGGTATCGCACACCGCAACTCCTCTGCCGGTGCGGTATCACCTCTCTGTGATATCCTACCTCCGCGGTCTAGCACGCTTAGCGTTGCGCGTGTCGACGTGCAAGACTTAACATACAAGGCTATTCAATACTGCAACTAGTGACTGTTTCACGCAAAGCATAAATGAACCGCATACAACATGCCAAAGACTTCGACTTATGTTATCCTTCTATATTACTGTGAACTGATTAACACATTCATTCATTAAATTGTAAACAAATTCCATGAAATAACTGATAAATGCATAAGTAAACATAACACCCAATCCAATCACATAACACGCGATTTTAACGTGGTTCACCTCCAGGATGGAAGTTACGTCCACAAAACTGTGTTTTATTATAACTTAGGGGAAGGTAAAACACAGTTCTGCTGCACCGCATATGCAGCTCAAGATCTTCTCTCTTAGATCTCTTTTCTTCTCTATATTGCTCTCCTACAATATACTCTTCCCTCTCTGTCGATCCCTGCGGATCGTTACATGTATGCTCTACAAGCCAGCTACTGGTTACAGTAAGATTGCTACAGCTAATAAAAAAACCAGAGCTAGGCTTTTACAACAGTCTAATATTCTACAAAACAACTAACAACTGAAGGATCCAACCAACCCTTTTACAATACAAAATATATCCCTTTATAGGCAGCCCGAAGGTCTTGCCATTACAACACTGTGGGACTGTCCCAACAGTAACCCAAACCCTAATTAGTGACAGTCGGCCATATCTGTACTTGAGGTAGCTGCTTTTCGTCACACCACAGCTCTCTGCAGTCTTCCATGCTTCCCGGCACTGATCATGGGTACTGTGCACCGCTTCGCTTTTCTATCCTTCGTCTTCAATGCTTCAGCCTCGTTGCTCCTTCTCCTTTATGAGGGTCGCTGAGCACTCCTGTCTTTCACCGCTTCCTTCAATGCAGTGGGTGAGCTCTCTCTTCTCGGACGCTCAGGTACCATTGTCTTTCTTGAATTTTCTATCTTAAAAGTCATGGTTTCCGGCTCTGCTCTGTAGCTGGAAACGTTCTACGACGTCGTAGCTCTATCTTATCTTCTCTCCACCAAAACTGTCTGTCCGCTAAACCTAGCAGCTTCTTCTGTAGCTGCGGGACCCTGCTCCAATAGTCCCCTAACACTTACTTGTGGCTCACCCTCGATCCACTACCAGCGAGCTTCTCCTGCTGCAGCTTCTTCTTGGTTTCCTGCGAAGTCCTCTGCAGCCTGTCTCGAAGTCCTGCGACTTCCTTCTGCATCACTTCGACACGCTCTTTGTAGTTTCTGTAACTTGGTTTGCTAGGCTCTCTTATCCTTCCTGCCCATAGTCATGGTCTTACTCTCGTCGCTCCTGAAACTTGTTAAGAACTTTCTAGTGTTTGAAAGGTCTTCCACATATATCCTTTCCTCTTTATCTGGGTTAGAAATTTTATCACAAGGAAAATCTGTATCTTCCAGCCTTCTCAAACATTTCATTCAGTCTGGAGCCCTCAATATGAAAGAGATACAAACCATGAATTCCGTTCCGAGAACAAGCCTTTGTCTGCATGCTGGAATTCTACCGTGTGCTAGGTTTGCTGTCCTCTTCCACTTCTCTTCTCTTCGAGGTGCTCCAGGTACACATGCTGCCTCTGATCGTCAGATTTTTGTTGCATTGCCTTCGCAACCTCTTGTGTTGTTTCTAGCTGATCAGATAGGTCGGCGACCTTCTCCCGTTGCTTTCTTTTTCTCATTTTTACTTTCCGCCTGGCGGGAGATTTCTTCTCATCATTCTTCTGCTCTGCTTTCTTATCTTCAGTGATCATCTCGGCATTATTCTTCTCCTTAGCAAAGACTTTGGTGACAACTTCTACTTCTGGCACTTGACTCTTCATCCTTGGCGGCTATCTGATCTGTGATGTACTTAATTTCACAACCCTGGGCGGCGTCGTCATAGTGGACCTACGGCCACCAGGATCGAAGCGTCTCGGCATGTCTTCTAGAGGTTCGTCCTCGAATAGAACCCTCTCAGTACAAAACGACGGACGTGCAATGGCTGCAACTTCTGAAAATCACAGCACTCTGTAACCAACTTAGCTCTGCACAGAGAGAACTTAACAACTTACTCTATAGCTCACGGTTTTTCTGCAAACGTAACCGTCCCAAGTGAATGATTTCTGCTTATATGCCTAATACGATAATACCAGACGCAATGGTCATCTAGACTAAACCCGTCGGTCATAATAAATGCCTGGACAAGACCACACCCGCCATCCGATCCTTAATAAATGCGGAAATCCGATCGAATTTCCCTCGAAGCGTGTGTGTACAGGCGTCGGTCTCGTCTAAGATTTTCCAAATCTGGAAAAATTGATTATACTGCTGCCAAATCTATGGTAAGATATATCGGTCATTTCCTCATTAACTGCCTATCAGAGGGTGACTTGACTGGCCCTCTGTCAGTTGCAAAACTAAGTACGTGGCATGGGGAAACATCACACTGCCGCGATGCGACTTCGCATCACCTGCGTAAAACAATACTTAAGTTTTTTTTTTTTTTTTTTAAATGAACCGACCTTATGTGATTCCTCATACTTAGAAAATACCTGCCAGTGTAGACTAGTTCCCGGTGCGATGCCTCCTTTCAACTACACTGGACATCTGCACCACCATAAACTGGTTAAGCTAGGGCTGAGTGGTGGGGTGGCTATCACTATAGAGCTTAAGCCTACTACCATTAATCCATATGGGAAGAAGCTCCCCATTCGGCTGGCTGAGCTGAACGGCACCTCCCTCTGTAACTTGTTGTATCTGATATGGCCCCAGCCAATGCGTCTTGAAATTTCCTGGAAACTTAATGAATTTGCTGTCATAGAGGAGCACTAGGTCTCCGATTTGGAAAGTCTTACTATTAATGTGTCTGTTGTACCAAGATTTTTCTCATGCCTTCTGCACTTTCTGATGGAATCCGACGATGAATCTATCTTCTTCTAAGGCAAGAAGCTGTGCTAGCCTTTCCTCCACTGTGTCTGTATCAGTCATCTCGGTAATCTGAACGATTCTTAAGCTGGGAAGAATATACTCCATAGGCATAATAGCCTCTTGTCCATTCACCAAGATGAAAGGTGTGTGTCCCGTAAGTTTCTTGCATGTGGCCCTGTACGCCCATAATACAACGTTAACTCTGAGGTCCCAATCATTCCTTTGGCTATTGCAGATCTTAGTAAGAGCATTTTCTAAAATATTATTAAAGGCCTCCACCGTGCCATTAGCCTGTGGGTGGTAGGGAGTGCTCTTATGGTGTTGAATCTGAAATTCTTCTGTCAAGGACTCAATAGTGCTGTTCAAGAAATGTGTGCCTTGATCACTCATCAAAATTACTGGGCATCCAAATCTACTGATGATGTTTTCAAAAAGGAACTGTGCGGCTGTAGCAGCATCACAATTTCTTACTGCTTTGGCCTCTGCCCATCTGGTGAGGTACTCTATTCCAGTGATAATATATCTCGCACCAGTGCGCTTTCCTGGTGGGTTGATAGGACCCACAAAATATATAGCCCATTTTTCGAATGCACGCAGCGTGACCTGCGGTCGCAGCGGCATTTCATCATGTCGCGAGGGTTTTCCTACCCTTTGGTAGATATCGCAGCATCTGCAAAAGTCCTTGGTGTCTTTATGCAACGTAGGCCACCATAATCCTGCCTCCAGGATTTTCTGCGCAGTCGGTTTTCCTGGGAAATGACCTCATGTGGTTCCTAAATGTGCCTCTTTGATAATAGCGTCTTTTTCATGCGGCATCACACATCTGCGTAGAACTTCATTAGGACCTAACTTGTATAGGTGTCCTGCGATGAGGGTGAAGTCTGCTGCTTTAACAACCAAATGCCTCTTTTGTTACTTAGTAAACTCATCAGGTGCTACTCCTGTAGTGAGGAATTGAATAATATCGGCATAGTAATCGTTTGTAATCTGGATAGAAAATAATGGCGCATCTGGCAGATTGTCATCTAGGTTACTTGGCTCTTCTCCTGAGTCTATCTGCGACAGATGATCAGGTCCTACATTCAGTCTGCCTGGTTTCACAATGATTTCAAAATCATACTCCTGAAAGAGGAGTAACCATCTGCAGATTCTCCCCCCTAACACTGGCTTATTGACCAGATACTTCAAGGCAGAATGGTCAGTAAACATCCTGAATGGGGCACCCAATAGGTAGTGCCTGAAATTATGCATCATGTACACCATAGCTAGGCCTTCTCTTTCTGTTGTGGTGTAGTTCTTTTTTGCTGTCGATAGCTTTCTACTGGAATATGCGATGGGATGGTCAATATCTCCTTCTCCTGGTTGTGTTAAAACAACCCCTAGTGCGATGCCAGACGCATCCACATGTACATGAAATGGCTTAGTCCAGTCTGGAAATACTAAGATGGGGGCTGTAACCATCTTCTCCTTAAGTATGTCTAGACTCTGCTGACATTCCTCATTCCATAGGAATTTTACATCCTTCTTTAGCAATTTCTCCATCGGCGCTGTAATCTTTGCGTAGCCCTTGATGAACTTTCTGTAGTACCCGGTATGACAAAGTACTGTCCTCAGTTACTTGACTGAGTTGGGTGCTGGAAGATTTACAATGATGGCGATCTTCGCGGGATCTACCATCAAGCCTTGTCTGCACACAATATGACCCAACAAAATACCGAATGGTGCACAAAATATACATTTTTTCAAGTTTAGAGAAATCTGGTACTGCCTACATTTCTCTAACATCAGCCGTAAGTCTGCTGTGTGCTTGTCGATTAGTCCAAATACAGTCCAATCTTCAAAATATACTTCTAAGAATTTATGAATGTATTCTTTAAATACATCAACTACTACTCTAGAAAATATAGCTGGTGCATTCTTAAGGCCAAAGGGCATTACCCTATACTGGAACGAGCCCCATTCTATTGCAAAGGTGGTATTGGATCGATCTTCTAGATGTATTCTGATCTGATGGTAGCCTGAAAATCCATCAGTGAAGGAGTATACCTCCTGTCCTCCCACGTTGTCTAATACCTCAGCAGTGAACGGTGTCGAAAATGGATCGTGAAGCGATGCATCGTTGAGCTTGTGCAGATCGAAACAGATCCTGATGTCTCCTTTGGTTTTCTTTTCTTCTACGACCATGGGGCTAACCCATTCACTTTCTTCCACTGGTTCAATGATGCCTGCTGCTAGCATCTTATCAATCTCATCCTTAACTTTTTCTTTGTAGCGTGGATTCAATCTATATGGGCGCTGCTTGACTGGTCTAGCATCCTCCTTCAAAGGTATCCCCATAACTCCCAGGTCTCCAACTATTCCCTTCATCTCTATGAACTTGGTGGGAAATAGGTCCTGATAGTCATGTAACAAATCTACAATTTGTCTGACTGTTTCATCGTTCCAATAGTCTCCAATAGAGGCAAACTTAGGTTCTGCGTCTGTGCCAATATTGATCTTTTTAATCTTGATGGGTTCGGTGATTGTTGGAATCTCTAACTGTGGTCCCCCAACATCGCAAGTCCCTTCTGACTCCAGAATGTTGGTGTTGCGAGGATCCTTATCCTCATCCTTATCTTCATTGTCTGACTTTGCTGTGAAATTATAGCACTCAAGCGCGACTTGCAACTGGATAGCCCACTCAGGTTGAGCCTGTACTGAGATGGTACAGTCCTCAAATATCTTGATCTTGATTATGTCTAGGGCCTGAGCAACACTTGGATGTTCTGATTCAAACGTGAAGGTGAGTAGGAACTGTCTGTCATAAGTGACCATGTGGTCATCCCCTTACGCAATTTGGTCTCTGTGTACCAGTTCCTTGGAACTGTGTCCAATGTGTGAATGAATCGATGAACCCATTCATCCTCGGGAATGTCCGACCAGTTCTGTTCACATGTCTGAATGTGTGTCCTGAAATCAGTTTCTCCTATGTACTTCTGCTGGACATACTCTCTGTCGATAGAAAATATGATCGCCATCAATATTTTAATATCGTCCCATGATACGAGATTCTCTTTATGCGCATACCACCATCTTGCAGGTGTGGCTTGTATTGCAAGGTCCATAGCTGCGATCCTCTGCTCGTAAGGAATCTATTGCTCAAACTGCTCAAAGAAGTCCTGGATATCTGTCAGACCATGATATGATGGAATCTCAGTGATATTTGCGCCAATCCATCGCAGTGACTTACTCATAAACACACATCTGCGTGCTGAGACTTCGTAAAGTCTGTTCTTCCAGTTCTCTAGACCAACATCGGAATTCGATGCGCATGAGCTGTCGCATCGCCAACCAATGTTCCCTTCTGTGGTTGGATTGATGTAGTTGTTCTGGTTCGCAATCATCTGGTAGAGACTATCCATGCTATGTGCCTCCTCCTCTGCTCAGATAGGTTCAATATATCTAGGACCCTGGTGAGGATCCAACGGCGCAATGACCCGGATCTGCGCATCCTCGAAGGTCATTTGTCTTCTCTTTAGGTCAATGACAGCCTTGCTACCGATCGCCCAATCGATACTTAATAATGCTGGATAGGGTCGATTGTCGCCAATGATTTCTATAACCTTGAAGTCTGCAAAAGTGTGAACTCCGTCAATGTCAACTGGCACCTGTGGCAGTCGACCCAATGGTGATACTCGCTGCTGGTTAGCTAATCTCAGGTGGATAGGAGATCTGACTAACTAAGGGCTACCCATTTGTTCCCATGTCTGCTTAGTCAGGACATTCACCTCTGATCCTAGATCTAAGACAACTTCATCCATTTCAAACTCTCCAATCTGTGCTGTGAGCTTCATCTCTCTTCCGGTCCTTGTATGTCCTGTAATATTATGAACAACGCGGTGTGCACTACCCGAGAGAGAAGGTTTCTGACACTGATCTATGATGCGCTGTAGCTCGCCGATAGCTTTTTCATTTCTCATGAGTTTCAATCAACTGTGCAGGAAGGATTGTACACTTCCTGTCGATTCATCCTTGTCGCATCTTCCCGATGTGGTAGCCTGCAGTATCTGTTCAGGGCTATCGCCACAAGGTGCTTGCTGCGGTATGCCCCTAGACGGCGGTACCTGTGATCCTGATTGCGTAGGTTCATCAAAGGAATCCTTGGCTTCATGAAATGTCTCTTTATTCTTCTGTAGGTCAAGTGATGTTTCTTTACGAGGAACCCTACGCACCCATTGCTGACTTGTGTTCTTTTCAATATCCTGCGATGTCCCACTGGTGGAAGCACCGCTACGAGTCAGAATGTTAACTTTTGGTTCTGGTTCATCTGGCTCAGCAGCAATAAGCTGGATGTTCTGGTGTGCTGCTGGTTTAGGCTCTCTGATCTTAGCTATCAAGGTAGGACATTCCTCTATAGTATGATCATAATATTTGCAGTAGTTACAAGTGGTGGTGGGGCTCTGACAGTCCCTAGCATAGTGTCCTACAACTCCGCAGTTATAACAAGTGATTGGTCCGCGACCACGGCCAAAACCTTCTCCTCAACCAAATCCTCCTTCACGTCCTCATCCTCTGAATCCTCCTCCATGGCCACCGTAAGCCGGATCAGGCCGTGGTCCTGCTGCTGGACCCTGTGTTTCTGATTGGACTCTGTACACGTCATGTTTTCTATCTAACATGAGATCATAGGCTCGGCAATCTTGTTCATCATGTTCGACAGACTTGCAGAAGACACAATACAGGTTCTTAGGTGTCTGTACATACTTCTGAAGCAAAGGGCATTGCTGAGGCTGATGTCCTTGTGTCTTGCATATTTCACACCATGGCCCTTGCGTTCATGGTAAGGGGTTAGGATCCCCTAATGCTAAATATTCTGCAAATACTAGACAGTTGTCTTTGGTATGACCTTGTGCTTTACATCGTAAGCACCATATGTCTTGCATAACCTCTTTTCCTTTCTTAAGTTCATGTATCTGTAACGTGAGGTTGGCCAACTGGTTCTATAGAGTGGTCATGCCTACGTTGGTTTCAGCTAAAGGTGAATCTTCTAGTTTCATCGCCATCTCCAACGCATCATCCTATGTCTGAAGTTTCTGCTGCATTAGTGGCAGTCTGATGTGAGGGAGCAGCGCTGCAATAAACCATTCCTTATGCTGCTCCGGCGCAAACTCAAAGCTTACTTGGTCTATAAGAGCTTTGAATTTCTGGTAAAAATCCCATACTGACTCTGATGGTAGCTGCTTAATATCCTAAAGCTCTGTTATACACTGAGACTCAGACTTAGGTTTCTTGAACTCTTTAATCATGGCAGTCCTGACCTGGACGAGTGTTCTGGGTGTGGCAGCGTACTTCATATACCATGTTAAAGCTCGTTCTCTCAATGTGGTGACCAACTGTACAATTTTAATGTTATCATCATGAATTTGCTTAATGGTCCACATGGCTTCGCAGAGAAACCAATGCTGTTCCCGGTCCTCTGCTCCTGTACCCTTAAAGGTAGGTAGCTTCATATCATCTCCCATTCTATTTCCCTGCAGCGGGTTCTGATTGACTGGATTACTACCACTCGGTGGTGTAGGTGAAGGTGAAGTAGCGGTAGTAGGTACTGTCTGTGAGCTACTGGACGGAGTACCTACGGGATTACTCTGAGTCCCGGTCTGTTTCTGTGGGGTATAGGGATGGTAAGGGATACCCCCCTCTGGTTCTTCTGTGGTACTATGACTCAGTTGCCTAATATTGTCTGAACTGTCTCCAAATACAGGAGAGCTGAAAGCTACTTTATATTTCTTGCCACTACGTGTTCGTCCAATGTCATCAAAATCACTTTCAAACTGTTGGGACATTACCGCCTTTACTTATTCATTTGAAATCATGTCCATTACTCCTTTTTCATGTAGCAGCATCTTAATGGACAAGTTTAGAGATTTTAGGTACTTACCACGATATCCTTTGAAGAAGTACCGCTCAGCCTCGCTGAAGCTTTTTCTCTGGTCAATTGCAAATTCTGTAACAAAGCCTTCTAGCACACTCGCAAGCCAGAAGTCCACTGCTCTTGCAATGGGATTGTCGAGGCTCTGCACGGTCTGAATCAGCTCCGGTGTCCAGACAATTTTTCTTTTCTTTTTGAATATGTCCCTATCTGTCAACTTTGATAACCAGTCGTAAAGCTCGTTTCCATAGGTTGCAAAAAATATCGCGTGTATATCTGAAGAGATATGCTTTTGTAACCAGTCCTCTGTGCTCAATTTAGGGCTCCGATTTTCTTTCTTGGCAAACTCCCTTAAGTTTGAATCCAGCCAATGGTGAAACTCTTCTCTAGTAGTATGCCAATAGAACATTAGCGCTCAGTTGTTCAAAACCGGCAACGAAACCATTTGTTGGTCGTCTGGGCAGACCCGGGTTTACTATAGTTAACCAACAACACCCCTAGCTCACTGGCCCTTTCGGTGACAGACCGCGAGGCGGCCTGAAGTCTCACCCAAAGTGATTCTAATGGGTTGGCCAAGGACTCAAGTGTCTTGGACCAGGTTCTGTGGCAATCCTACTTGCGACTCGCAGCTCCCCTAGCTGCGAGGCCTCTTTCTCTGCGCACCACGCGACCTTCTGCTCGCATCGCGTGATCTCCTCGTCTCGCAGCTCTTCTAGCCACGATATATTCCTTTATACCATCGTGCGGTCCCTTTCTACGTCGCGCACTTTCCCCGACTCGCAATATCTCCAGCCTTACCGCGTCGCCGCGCACCGTGCGACACGCAGCTCCTGCCCAACGCTAAGTCTTCAACCTACGGTATCGCGCAATGCAGCTCCTCTGCCGGTGCGGTATCACCTCTCTGTGATATCCTACCTCCACGGTCTAGCACACTTAGCGTTGCGCGTGTCAACGTGCAAGACTTAACATACAAGGCTATTCAATACTGCAACTAGTGACTGGTTCACGCAAAGCATAAATGAACCGCATACAACATGCCAAAGACTTATGTTATCCTTCTATATTACTGTGAACTGATTAACACATTCATTCATTAAACTGTAAACAAAGTCCATGAAATAACTGATAAATGCATAAGTAAACATAACACCCAATCCAATCACATAACACGCGATTTTAACGTGGTTCACCTCCAGGATGGAAGTTACGTCCACAGAACTATGTTTTATTATAGCTCAGGGAAAGGTAAAACACAGTTCTGCTGCACCGCATATGAAGCTCAAGATATTCTCTCTTAGTATCTCTTTTCTTCTCTATATTTCTCTCCTACAATATACTCTTCCCTCTCTGTCGATCCCTGTGGATCGTTACATGTATGCTCTACAAGCCAGCTACTGGTTACAGTAAGATTGCTACAGCTAATAACAATACCAGAGCTAGGCTTTTACAATAGTCTAATATTCTACAAAACAACTAACAACTGAACGATCCAACCAACCCTTTTACAATACAAAATATATCCCTTTATAGGCAGCCCGAAGGTCTTGCCATTACAACACTGTGGGCCTGTCCCAACAGTAACCCAAACCCTAATTAGTGACAGTCGGCCATATCTGTACTTGAGGTAGCCGCTTTCCGTCACACCACAGCTCTTTGCAGTCTTCCATGCTTCCCGTCGCTGATCATGGGTACTGTGAACCACTTCTCTTTTCTATCCTTCGTCTTCAATGCTTCAGCCTCGTTGCTCCTTCTCCTTTATGAGGGTTGCTGAGCACTCTTGTCTTCCACCGCTGCCTTCAATGCAGTGGGTGAGCTCTCTCTTCTCGGCCGCTCAGGTTCCATTGTCTTTCTTGACTTTTCTATCTTAAAAGTCATGGTTTCCGGCTCTGCTCTGTAGCTGGAAACGTGCTACGGTGTCGTAGCTCTATCTGATCTTCTCTCCGCCAAAACTGTCTATCCGCTAAACCTAGCAGCTTCTTCTGTAGCTGCGGAACCCTGCTCCAACAGGACCCTCATGATATAATATAATATGTCATTCTACATCTATGTTCTTATCTCTTATCTGTTATGTCTGTATGATTTAATGTGTATTATTGGTAACCCTCTGTGATCTGTGAGATTACAACATTGGTTCTATTGTCGGTAGTACATATCTGAGATGACTATAAGCAGATGATATCAAAACAGGAGATTAAGAACTGGTGGGAGTGTAAGATAGCAAATTATTTGTAGAATTACACGAGAAGAAACATATTAACCATTGCTCAGGCGAAGGAGAAATTCTTCACTAAAACTCATGAGAATTTCGTAGAATCGGTACCCCAACTTTTGAAAAAACTTCTGGATGAAAAATTCGGAAGCAACTAAGGACCAAGAACTGCTAGAGAAACTGATTCGAGGAGGACGAACAAACCTGTCGAAGTGGTTTCAGAAGATCACCAATGAATTCTGCGAGGATCAAGCCATAGAAGAAAGAGCATGAGTAGAAACCATTCAGAAAAAATTCTATGCAGATCTTACCGAGAAGTTCCTATGCTCCCTACCGACCCTACTGTTCAAATTCCTAATAGAAAAAGGAGTGGGACATATTGTAGAACCTTGTCCGTCACTGCATGAACCGCCACCAAATTCTAACTGGGAAAAGAAACAGAAAAAGTGGGAGAAATTTATTGCCGAAATGGAGTGGGAATATTTCCTAAGCAAGTAAACAGAACTATCTAAGATTTCTAAAGCATTGGGTAGGCTATGGGGGGGTAGCTGGTCGTATGTTGGGGTAAAGTGAAGAGGATTCTAGTCGACTAAAAGAAGATACCATCACCAACAATGAAAAGTCAACCTAAAAAGGAAATCGAACAGACAGTGACACACAAAGGTACGACGGATTTACAGAGAATAGAGAGAGAGAAGAGGCTAAAAATAAGGGAAGAAAGAAGAGAAAGGGCTATAGCACTACAAAGAGGATTGAATATTAGGGTGATAGACCAAGAAAGAAATCCACCAGAGTTGGGTCATGACCGACAAGAAGAAGGCATGGATGAAGAAGCATCACCCATGGAAGAAGACTTGTGGATAGAGCAGTGTGAATCTCTCCCAATAGAAGTTCCCCAAGAGATAAGACCTCTGTCTCCAACGAATCTGAGTACCAGGATGCAAGCCATTCTTGAAGAAGACCTAAGACTAAGAGCTGGTGAGTTTGGTATATGGATCCAACTAGACGACAAGGTAAATGATGATAATCATCTAGTGATCCATCGAACGGAGGAAGGAAACTGGGTCACACTTCAGGCGTACCCTTCCAACCGAAGTATCCACTTACTTTACCCGACACCTAAAGGAGCACCCCCCTGGCCAAATACAGCTTTGGAAAATACAAAACAGTCCAACCTGCAGACAAATAATTATAGTTGGACATCGATAGAAGAATTTGACCCAAATCGACTGCTTGTCGAAGAAGAAACGACAAACAAAACGACCGACGGCAACAAAAGTTTCGTCGACAACGAGACAAGCAAAACATCCCACTACCCCCACCATCACCACCTCCTGTAGAAGATAGCGACAGTGATTCCGACATGGGTCACGGATTAGCACATCCATCTATACGAGGGTGATGAAGATCCTAGATGACATTGGTTCGTCTGTGAGTTGACATGGGAGGCAAATCAGGTTACAACTGAAAATTGACAGATGGCACAGTTTTTCGGTGCCTTGAGGAAAAGAGCACTAGCGTGGTACATGACCTATATTGAGAGAACCCCTCAAGCATCTAAAGCAAAAATTAAAGCACAATTCTTGTCCTTCTTTAAAACTCCAGACGCAAAACATCTGGCAGCTAAAAAGTTGAAAACAACATCTTGAAATCCAGCAGAGTCTATCCGAGAGTATGACAAATGATGGAAAGACCTCCTTAGCCAACTGGATTATGTAATTGATGAAAAACTATTAGTTCATTGGTTTCTTGTAGGTCTATCACAGAAAATTAGGCGGCACATAAGCTTGGAGACATTTAAAACGTACGAATATGCGCTTACTAAAGCTCTGCAAGTGGAGATGGACGAAGATTCCCTAGCATATCCCACGGATACTAGACTGGAAGAACAGCTAGAAATCATGCAAAAATCATTGAAAGAGCTGAACCTTAAGAATCAGGATGTCTGGTGCACAAAATGCTCAATGGATAGACACACTAAAGATAACTGTCGACAGGACATCAACCGACAGGATGTTCGATTTGTTCAGACAAAGTGCTTTTGCAACATCTGCCAAGAACATGGAGAACACACAATGAAGGATTTCCCGTATAACATGAAAAATGGAAAAGCATCTTGGTGTGCAATCTGTGAATTAAAAAGTCACGCCACAGCCGACTGCCACTTAAACTTAAAGAACTGACAAAACTACCAAGCAGTCTACCAGACAAATGCAGTTGTGCAGAACAACAATAACAACCAGCAAAGCAATGATCAAAATGAACCGAACAATCAAATATATGAAGGTTGTCGATATGAGCGTCGGTTCGACAACCGTCGTGGAGGATATGGAGGTCGAGGTCGATTCTCTAAGAATCGTGACAACCGACCACGTTGGCCCATCTAGTGTTTCACATGCTATACTAAGAAGGTCATTGATATGCAGACTACCCATATAAGGATATAACTTATTTAAAATTCTGTACTAGTTGTGGAGTCAGTGATCACTCATTAGAGGATTTGCCTACTATGCTTGATAAAATCAATAAAAAGAAAAATGTTAATTTCTTGTTGTGCGTTCAAAAGCATGATGTAATCAATACGAAGAATCTACATATAGTCACTCGAGAAGGGACAAAAATTGGAAGTGATAATCCACGCATAAGTAAAATAAAATCAAAGAACAATTATCCTAACCCAGCTAAACAAAAATAATTGTATAATGACGTAACGAATATATTTAAAGAATTTGCTCGACAAGAAGAAGCTGATGATAGTCGACAAAGAAAAATTAAAGAATTATTACGTTTAGTACAAGATGATAAAGAGGTATCTAAATTCATTGAACTATTGTATAATATGAAACACAACAATAATACAGAAAAACAAACAAAAAACATTTGCAGTCTAAACCAGAAGGACAAAAGTGATGTTGACCCACTTGTCGACCTAGAAATTCAAAGGATACCATGTTCGACAAGTTGTACTCGACTTCAACTCACAAGTAAATATTATGACTCGTGACACTTGGGAACAATTGGGTAGACCTCGACTATATGAGTCAGGAATATACCTCAAATTAGCCGACCAAGGTCTGATCGAACCTATCAGAGTTTGGTGAAATGTCAATACAACAATAAAAGGAATATCAACCAAAGCCGACTTTGAAATTATTGACCCTAACGAAGGATCCAGTTCCTTCCCGGCTTTAGTAGTTCGACCTTGGAGAAGAAAAATGAAAGCCTCGATATCTTTAGATAAAGAAAGCATAAAACTAAAAGGGAATGGACAGAAAGTCATAGTACCTATCCATCCATCCCAAGGAGAACCGTGGATAGAACCTATTGATAAAGAATTCGACATCCGACAATTATATCAAATACAAAATAATGAAGATTACATAGAACCCAATGTCTATGGAGAACTTCACTTAGGCAATCAAGATTCAGTAGGATACAACTCAAATGCAGAATTATATGATTGGGAATTCAAAAATTATGAGACACAAGTAAGAGGTTGTTGGACCATTCAAATAGTACATAAGAAACCAGTCCAACAATGTTTCTTAGTTTCCATGATCCCAAAAATATTCAAAAAGAAAAGTAGGGAATACCCTACCTTAAAACCAACAAATGTAAGTATCAAACAAATCCCAAGATACAAAGAAAGAGAATCACCAGTTATGCATATAGAACAAGTATCAAAAAACATTGGTGAACATGGCCGACTACAAAGTCTAGTAGAAACCTTCACAGGACAAGCTGCTAGATGGTGGGATACCCATCAATCAAGATTGCAGACATGGAAAACAGCTTCGACCTACTTTGTAGAAAGATTCAGAGGAAAAATACTAACCAAACAAGCCCAAATAACGATGTTCATCCAAGGACAGGACCCAGAAGAACACATAATAACATACAAAAAAGAATGGAAAAGACTTGGGTACAAAGACGAACGTACATGGCCACATATGTTTCCATCGACGCTATCCAACTTACCAAACAAATGGTACAAAATGGAAGAAGCACGGGGTGAAACATTTCAATGGCATGAACTTAGATAGAACTTCATCAAAGACTTCAACTTTATACCACAAAACGAAAAGTTAGTTGAAACTGCAAAGCAAATCAAAGTGTTTGTAGAACCAACCGGGAACAACAACCTAACACAAAATTATGATCGACCGAAAATAACATGTAATAACATACAAACCAAGACAATAACACAGTCAACAAGAATACAAATGCAAAACGAAAAATCTGGAAGGGAAAATATTTCGATGGAAATCATACCATTCAGAAACAACAAAACCAATTTGCACAGTACTTAAAGTCGAGACAGCCGACAAAGAAGATACCGACTGAATGAATGCAGCAGACTTTCCTGCTACATTTTCGCAATTTAAATAAGGGATCCGACCGATCAATGAAACCAAAGCACCAGAATGGTTAGATGCCAAAGTAAAAACTAAAGAATTTTACATATCAAATGATGATTGACCAAAAATGGCAAAAAATTGGCAATTACTGGAGTGAAGAACAAACAACCGAAATAGTAAACTTACTAAAATAATTCTAGGATGTATTTGCTAGAGACTACAAATATCTCAAAGGTCTAGTCCATGAAATGGGTGAAATGAAGATCAACATTAAACCTGATGTCCGACTTGTAAAGAAGAGGCCATATAAATTAGCTCATAAATACAAAGAGATAGTCAAGAAAGAGATTGATAATATGCTTGCAGTAGGAATTAGCTACCCTATTGACTAATTGGAATGGGAAATTCCAATGGTTGTACAACCAAAGAAACATGACCCGACAAAGTTAAGGATCTGTGTCGACTTCAGAGATTTAAACAAAATCACCTTAACAGACCCATTCCCAACACCCTATGTAGATGAAATCCTAAATGAAGTCGCAGGACATGAATGCTACTAATTTACAAATGGATTCTTAGGTTACAACCAAGTACTAATAGCCAAAGAAGACTAGAAAAAGACAACATCTGTATGTGAATTCAGCTCATTTGCCTACAGAGTTATGTGTTTTGGTCTAAAAAACGCACCTGCAGTATTTTTTAAAAATGTGGTCAAAACATTTCAAGAATATATCTACAAAACAATGGCAATATATTTCGATGATTGGACAATATACTCTATGTTGAAAGATCACTACAAATGGCTAAGGCTCATGTTGGAACGATGACGACAAATCGAGTTATCTCTGAACATAAGGAAATGCATATTCTTAACTCCTATAGGGATACTATTAGGACACATTATATGCAAAGAAGGCATCAAGGTCGACTTTGCAAAAATAAAATTATCCTCGACTTAAAACCACCAATGAACCCAAAACAAGTCAAGGTATTACTTGGTCATACAGGATATTATAGGAAATTTATAAGATACTATTCAGATATGACCTATCCATTGGAAGAACTATTAAGATAAGATCAGGAGTTCAAATGGACAGATGAATGTAACATATCATTTGAAACACTAAAAAGGAAGCTAGTCGAGGAACCCATTCTAAGGTTCCCAAATTGGTCGATCAAATTCCACGTGCACATCGACACATCAGGCCTAGCAATAGGAGCGATCTTAACACAACCAGGGGATGATGCAATGGATTACCCCATAGTTTACAGCAGTAGAAAACTAAATAAGGCAGAAATAAACTATTCAACAACAAAGAGAGAAGCATTAGGAATGGTTTTTGCACTATAGAAGTATCGACATTACCTACTAGCCAACCCTTTCATCTTTTATACCAACCACCAAGCATTAAAATACCTTGTAAACAAACCCTTACACCATGGGAGAATTTATCGATGGCTACTACTATTCCAAGAATTCGAATTTGAAGTCGTTGTTAGATTGGAAAATTAAATGTTGAACCCGACCACTTGTCTCAAATCGACACTGGAGAGGAGATGACAGGAGTCAAAGAAGACCTACCAGATGCACACTTATTTCAAATAGAAGCAGTCCCAGCAGAATTAGAGGAAATAGCTCAATTCTTAGAAAGTGGTCAAGTACCAGAGGGCATGAGCACGAAAAAGAAACAAATCTTAGCCATGAAAGCTGCACCATATAGCCTCATAAATGGATTTTTATATAAAATGGGCTTGGACGACATCCTCAGAAGATGCATATTAGAACATGAAAGAGATAATATCATGTATGAAGCACACATGGACCGGCGAGAGGACATTTTCAAGAAGACACAATTGCCAAGAAAATCCAACAGTCAGGGCTATGGTGGCCGACACTAAACAAATATTGTAAAAAGTTTGTTAGCCAATGCGACAGATGTCAATGACTGGGTCGACCTATACCTAGTACAGAAATGCCCTTGATATCAGTAAACCCAAGTTTGACATTTGAAATTTGGGCCATCGACTTTAAAGGACCATTCCCAATACCAGCAAAAAGAACAGGTGCAAGGTACATAATAACTGCAGTATAATATGTAACCAAGTGGGCAGAAGCAGAACCAGTCAACACATGTTCCAGTGAGATAGCTGCTAAATTTATCTAAGAAAATATAATTACTAGATTTGGATGCCCAATAACCCTAATCAGTGACCAAGGCTCACACTTTATTAACAAAACCATCAAAGCACTAACAGACCAGTTCAAAATCGACCACCGACATAGTACAGCTTATCACCCTTAGTCGAATGGAGCAACAGAGGCATTCAACAAAACATTAACAAGGGGTCTAACAAAAATTTGCAACACCAACAAAGATGATTGGGACGAAAAGATACATGTAGTACTATGGGCTTACAAAATAGCATACAAGTGCTCGACTGACCAAACACCATTCCGACTAGCCTATGGACAAGAAGCAGTTGTTCCACTACATTTTTTATAGCAAACACCTATCATAGCAGATATTTTACATGTCGATGTAGAAGAAGGTAGGAAGGACCGACTGATGCAATTAAGCAATCTAGAGGAACACCCACTGATAGCTTTACAACATCAAGAAATCCAAAAACATCAGCAGAAGGCTTGGCATGATCGCAATATCAAAAGCAAAAATCTGTGGGTAGGGGACCTCGCCTTACTATACAATAGTCGAGTAAAAGGAAATTTGAAAAAGTTACATACAAAATGGATGGGACCTTACATTGTCTAAGAGATTCATGCCAATGGATCAGTCCAACTAAGGATGTTACAAGGAATAATATTTCAGAAACTTGTTAATGGTGCCCGACTAAAACGGTACAAAAATTAAAACAAGTTCAAAAAAAAGGAACCATGCATATAACGACCATAGCTGTCAGACGAAAACTATAAAAATCTAAAAATACTAAAAACAACAAAACAAAACCAACACCCATAGCCCAGGATGATAAGAAACCAGTTCTTCAACAACCGACATCAAACCCATCAACATACTACCATCGACCGCTCGCATGATCGACATTGACCGACGACCCCGAAGGTCAAATCACGCCTTCATGAATACGGTCAGAAGGAGCGCCAAAATCAAATAATCATTAACGCAAACTCGAGAGACCGCGCTGGACCATCACTTCCACCATTAATACATCCATCGACAAAAATGTCACCCCCTCCACCTATAAATATCAGACCAAAAAAAGATCATTCACCGTATTTTGAAGAGATAGAACAATTCATTATTCAGAAATTTGAGATACGAGAAATTGTAAGAAAAGTCGACCAAGAGACCAATGAGATGGCACCGAAGCAACCTAGAGTTGCAGCTCCAAAAAAAAAGGAACTAAAATTCGTTGAAACCCCATTGATGAGAAGGTGAAGAAACATCAAGAACACCAAGGTGCAAGAAACCTCATGGGAGAAAACTTGGGCCGAAATCAAGGAATGGGACTATGTCGACAAGAAGCCGAGAAGATAAACTATAGTTCCATCATGAACTACATGAACACACCATTCATGGAAAGTTTTGAAGGAACGAAAGAAACGGCAGTAAAATTCGTTATCAGCAGATACCACAACAGAAAATTTTACTTCGACAAGCCAGTAGAAATCTCTGGCAAAGTCATATACAAGTTGATTGGTCTCTCAAACCAAGGCGACCTAGTCCCTGACGACATAAAAGAAGGACTGGTAGAATGATCAACAGGAATGCCATCAGGAAAAAACTCAAAAGGGCTAATGATCAGTCATATACAAGCCCAGACGCCACAAATCATGGCCAAAATAATAGCAACGGGGCTCACCCCTACAGGTCGAGGAAGTGACCTGAAGCTAGATATGTTAGAAGTGGTAGACGCAATCACAGACATGGGAAAAGTGTACATATGGGCTCGGTATGTTACCGACATGCTCAAAACTATCTGTGAGAAGTGTCAGGATTCGGGCGGAATTATAAGGTTCCCAACTCTAATACTCTAGATAGTGATGTACCACTTGTGCCCAGTCGGGGACAAGCATTTCCAAGAACCAACAAAATTCCACATGTGGAGGTTCAAGCCATTTGCGTAGACTGGAACATTGAAATAATTAGCAAATGGAAAAGTACTGTTGGAAAACTGGTTCCAAAACCTGAAAATCCAAACGACCAGATGGAGGGTGCCTCGAAACATCCAACGATTTTCTGCCGAAAACAACACACATCCAACTAGAACTCGACCACACTATAGTCTGGTATATGCAGGGAGAAAAAGTAAAAGCAAATCCTCTCTACTATTACCCAACAGTCGAAGAAATATTCCACAAGCTAGCTCGACAATCCGGCACAAAGTTATCCATACCGACAAAGGCTACGGAAGTAAACCTAGCAATTGAAGAACCATTGACAGACCAGGAGAAGGAAGAGGACTATTAAATCCGACTACATATCAGCACCTTTGTGTCGGAGGAAACACCAGCAGAAGACACCAACATGCTACAATTAGCAATCGTACCACCAACAACCTAAAGGGGAAGTACACCGATTGAGCAGCAGGTAACCAAACCAGCTGATAAAAGTATCAGTCCAGTTCGTGAGTAGGAGGGAGGAGAAGGACTAGAGGAAGACATTGAATCTGACAACCTAGAATACACTATAGCCAAAGACAAATCATAAAACTAGCAAGGGAAATAGCAGCCACAAGAAAAAAGGAAACTCATGCAAAAGGGAAGGGGAAGTGCAAGCTAATCCTTTCAGAATCAGAAGATGAAGATGAACTAGTAGCTATGGCCGTCAACATCATAGAAGACGTTGTAGCGAACAAAGTTCCAGTCGAGATGTTGTTCAGCCGCTTTGTCGAGTCAAGATCACAACAAGGTCGACCGAAAAAAGTAAAAAGTACAAACACTTCGATGGATGAAAACATTATTGATTTATTTTCTACACCTCCACCCCCATCTCCAACCCAGATTACACAGGAAGAAAATCCACAGATTCCCACCATAATCCCAATCGACATTTGTAAAAATGCCATGCCAGAAACCCTAAAAGAGACGTTCGACCAGGACGATGATTTCCAGGCATACATTGAAAAATTGCTTGAACTACTCACCTTTGTCCAGAGGATAGCCACCAAATGTCCACTGATTGAAGCTAGTGGATCAAGGAAGCTCTTCCCCCAACAACCTGGAAAAATACCCTAGAAACCAAGATATGTGGGAATTATCAAGTCGACATTCTTAAGGAACCCCGACAAGACATCTCAATTTGTTGCAAGTCAAACTTCATCCTTTATCCCTGTCGACATCCCACACCCTCCATTAGCCAATGAGCCAGCAAGAGATGTGGAGCAATATAACCTGGAAGAAATCAACCAGGTGATCAACAACCTATTCTTTGACGACCCATATGATTCACCACCACAAGTCGAGGACCCGACACCAACCGACAATATCCCCACCACACCAATTACACCCGACCATTCACCATCTCCACCACCACTTCCCAATCCAAAACCATCTATACCTGAACCCTTTGTACCAAATCCCCCAGATACACATCCAGCTGTAGATATCACCCAAGAAAATCAACCAGAAGTTCCACCGACCGTTGAAGATCAGTAGCCAAAAACCCACCACAAGAAAATCAACCACAGGAGATTCTACCCCTTGCAGATGCACAGTCACAATAGCAGACGGAACAACATAAACACAAGCGGAAGAGAGATAGAAAGAAGAAGGAACACCAAATAGAATCACAGTCGACAATGGTCCACATTAGCCAACTTGGATCGACTACAGCAGTTGACACAACAAAGCTAAAGGACAGAGAGTTGGGACAAATCTTAGAAACTATGGCCATTTAAGCAAAAACAAGAAGCCAGATCAGATGCAAGGATCTTGACGACATTGAGAATGAGCAAGTAGAATTCCTATCAAAATGTAGAAACTTAGCTCAATCTATAATACCAGGACCGATGGAAGTCAGAACCAACAAACCACTAGAAAAAACATATCAACTATTTGAGAGTGTGGTGGTGACCCTACAAGTACACATACAAAATAACAAAGAAGATCAAAAATAAGAGACATCCAGATTATTAATGCAACAATACACAACATTCTCAGAAGCTTACAAAGTGCTGCAAGACCACTTGGAAGAATCTGTCATTACAGAAGAAGTACTATGTGACTGACCTACTTACTATGGACAAGTATTTCAGCACACCCAATAGACTCGAGACAGATTCAAGCATTGGAAAAGAGAAAAAGCACTAAAGAATCACTGATAAATACAATACAATATCAAATCATACTGGAGATAGCCAAATTACAGAGGCTAGAAAGACAAGCACACCAGTGGGTGCAGCAAGCACTCCCAAGTTGGAGAAACTAGATACCATCTGCTGGCAGATGAAAAGACTACTGGAAACAGCAGAAGAAAAAGACCAACTCATGGGACCCGACATGGAAAGAATAGCATAACTTTCCATTCAAGAGAATATGTCGACCTTATCAAGCATCACAACATTGACCATCGACATCCAGAAAGTACTACAAAGTTGGACGGGATTTCAACATCAACTAGCCATTACAGCAGAAGCAATCATTGAAGTATGCATACAGAAGTGACCAACCATCCAACTGTATAACCCATGAAAACAAAAAATAAAATAACTATCTCAGACAGTAAAAATTTTGAGTACCTCCCCCGTTTCTTCGGGACGAAGAAAGATTTTGTTCCTGGGGGAGATGTTGGAGGTTCTAGTCGTTGAGCCGACTAGTCGAATAACCGACTAATTAGAGATTAGGTCGGCCACTTAAGGTCGTGTCGGTTGACCGAACCGATAGGTAGTTATATGTAACTGTTTGTAAATCATATATATTAGGCTGTTGAGCCAGATGAGAACTCGGTTCAGTTCTGTGTTTGTATGGACCCTCATGATATAATACAATCTGTTATTCTACATCTATGTTCTTATCTCTTGTCTTTTATGTTTGTATGCTTTAATGTGTATTATTGGTAACCCTCTGTGATCTGTGAGATTACAACAGTAATCATTTTTCAGAAGTTGTGGAAGTGACATGAGAAAAAGTTTTAAAAAATAATGGAATGGTCATCGAATTGATCTAATAGTTTGTATCTATGGATAGAAATGATTTTAGGAGTAGATATAATGGAGTTTTAATCCTATGTTACACCTCCATAATATCCAATGGTTTTGGATCATCCATTATCTACAATGTATATGCATTTCAGTATTAAATTTTTTTAGTGTTTAAGTGACCCTATCACTCCTTAAATAAAGAAGGGGTTTTTGTGTGCTCAAATGGGACCACCTGCTACTCACATCAACATTCATGATTATGCAAATAAAACAAAGGAAAATGGAGGACATAGGGCATAGTAAGGTGACATGAGGATGGCAGAGGATGGCATGGCCACACTAGGTGATGACATGCAAAACCTACTCACACATCAACTTCCACGTTTCATGCCACATCAAAACAATACCATGTCAAAAGCATGCCACGTTATCATATTGAAAAAAACAACTAGAGCATAAAAACTTGTTTTGGCCATGATAAGAGCATATTTACTTAGAATTCACTGAAATTTTCAATGTTTCTTCACAGTGAGGACTACAAAAATTCTAGAATAGATGTGGTCCTATTTTATTTATTTTTCTTGAAAGGATCAATTAGTGACTTTTGAAGACCCATACTGACTAGATCTTTAGAAGAGGATTTGATGGGGTTGGGATTTTAATAGTACAGTCATTGACTAATCATGAAAATAACCTAGGAATATTTTTTTTCGAATACCAAAGGGAATGGAGTGGAGCTATAGAAACATGCAAAAAACCATTATTTGGGATAATATTTTGGTGATTTTGGACAAATTGAAGGATGTAAAAGTGAAGGATGGCACATAAGAAGAATTGAACCAATATAGCTAGCAAAAAAATTAAACTCTTTATAATGGAGGTGTAGGGTTATAGAGTTAAGAATGAAAGAATGATAAGGTACCAAGAGTAGCAAAATACATTAAACACTTAGTTGATTCAAAGATTGAATTTAGTACAAAGGAAAATGTAGATTTCATTAGCCTCATTTCATGATAAAGAATTCAGGGAATGTTCAAAGAAGAGTTCACATGAAATATTTGGGAATTCCAAGACTGATACCAATATTCGTAGAAATCATTACTCACCACCTCATGTAGCTAGGAAGTTATACTCATTTGAGGAATCTAGGAGCAACCCAAAAATGTCCTTAATTAGACATCATAAAACAATAAATGTGGAATATGAGATACAAGGAGAAATGAGGAAGATTAAGACACTGACTTTTAAGGGTAGAGCATGAATGAAAAAGAGGTTAAGGATTGGTTATTGGGGATTAGGAAGTATCTCCATGTAAAATGTCAAATCTAGTGGATTAATAAAATAATTTTAAAAATGTTTATGTTATAGAGCATGATGTATATTCTAAGAGAAATACAATTATAAAGTTTCAAGTGATGATCTAGTCTTGAATACAAGTCAATGGATGAAAACAAACAATTGATGCTCATTGAGAATTATTGACCAAAATGCTAAAGCAAAATGTTATGATGTATGGATTCACCGTTCTTATTAGCTGGAATGTATGTTTAAAAATCATATTTGTATTATCGCCATGCTTGTATCACATTAATTTTTTCCATCATAACTTAGACATAAAAGTGCCAAATCTTTGAGATGATGACTTGCTTCTAGTTTGGAATCAAGTGATATGAACAATACTTGTTAAAACTAATAACAACAATCAAATGTTGATTCCTAGCAAGGAAATGAATTGAATCCTAGAGTAAATTGATATGCCACCGGGTGTTTCCAATCCATTTAGAAAATTGATTATTCACCACATATCAAGACCCAATATGCTAATTAAACAGTTGTAAAGATGAACATGGAGGAAATAAATCAACTCATTGATGTTGTTTTGAAGAAGGGAAGGCCCCAAGGCACTACACATTGACAAGTTGAACCTAGCTATCAGACCAAATGATACAGATCATGTGATAGATTTTCCTCCTAATGAAGAATTTATTGACCCTCTTGAAGGAATAAATTTGTTATATGATGATAATCATATAATACATCTAACTCAAAATGAATATGAAAAATGTTTATCTGAACAACCTTGTCAAAATGAAGAAGAAGCTCAGAAGAGATACTTTCTCAAACCTAGAAACAATTGTGTAATACATCTTCCATCCCCTGTTCCCAAGAAAGTCTCCAAAAAAACCAAAACACTTAAAAATCCTGGAAAATCAACTTTTGTTGAGAATCCTCCTGATATCCAAAATAAATTTGATCCTCCATCTACTTCATGGGTAAAGTTCACACCCTTTCTTCTAAAAAAATCACTAAAAATCCTCAGCCAAATAAATATGAGCCTGAAAGGAAATAACTAGATAAATCAATTAATCCATTTGATTTTGAAGATGAACTATATAAATTGAAAATCTCAATCCCTTTGTCATAACTTGAAAAGATCCAATATTTATGAAACATATTGAAAAGGATTTAAAGTTAAATAATCCAAACAGTCAATTTGATACTATAAATCTTGCTAATGAAAGTCTTGAGATTGAGGTAGAACTTGTTGTAGATAATGAAGCAGATTACATTCTACCATTCTATATCACTATGTTCCTGCATGGAAAGTTGATACATAATTGTATGCTTGATTATGTATCATCTCATAATCTTATTCCTAAGTTCACAATGGAATATTTAGGACTAGAAGTTACCATGCCATATCATGAACTTTACAACTTTGATTCAAAACCTATGAAGTTAATTGGAATGATTAAAGATTTGGTTGTTACCTTATAACAACTTCCATCTAAAATCATTCTACTTGATGAGGCAGTAGTTGATGTTCCACCAAGATATGGTATGCTATTGTCAAGGACTTGTGTAAAGAAAATGGGTGCAACTATGTAGATGGACATGAAATATGCAACTATTCCATTATTTGTAGGAGAAACTAGAATACAGTACAAAGAAGCCATATATGCATATGTGTTAAGTGAAGGAAGTAGTCCAATCAAATACCCCATATACACTGTTGAATATGATATGAGATATTGTATGTTGTCATGAGGAAGTGATTATGACAAAGAAATGTATCCTTTGTGGCCAATGAAAGAGATAAAGCGCACATAAGACCAAATCTGGGATATGTATTTTTTATGGATATTCTACCAAGGAGGAAGTGGGAGATGGTGTTTTCCTTATTTATCCTAACAAAGAAGAATTTTTTCTATAATTCAAGTTGAAGTTTTAAACCACAAATAATGTAGCAGAATATGAAGCATTGATTTTGGGAATGGAGGCAGCAAGATGAATGGGAATTACTCAGATTACAGTTTTTGGAGATTTGGAGTTGGTAGTGCAGCAAATAAAAGCAATTCATCAAACAAATCATCCTCAAATAAGAGATTATAGGAATGAAGTATGGGATTTGATTGATAATTTCTTTAATTCTTTGAATATTTCTATTGTTCCTATAGAAGAAAATAAAAAACTTTGATGATTTAGTAGTGGGAACTAGTACTTTTAAACCTCTTGAATAAATCAAAGTCAAGCAATAATTTAAAATGGTTAATAGACCATTAGTCGCTGATAACACTACACAGTAGTAAGTGTTTGAAGATGACCAACATATTAAAAGATTTTTGGAATTGGTAGATGATTTTTCAAGCATATCCATTGACCAAGAGAAAGATGAGGCTGAAAATAGTAGCTATCAAAGAAGAAGAAAACTCGGACATGAAATTAAAAAACAAAATAGCAAATCACATGATTGTGCAACTGAAAAATAATTTAATACCTAAAGGTCTAGTCCCTTTAGAAGGGTTGTTTGATCAAAATGGTGTACCTCACAATCCAGTAATCCAACCCAAAGAAGAGGATGTGGAAGAAGTAAACATTCACACTAAAAGTGAACCTAAGAACATCAAGTTATCAATGTTGCTACTAGAAGGGACAAAATAGAGGTACAACAAACTGTTCAAAGAATATATTGATTCATTTGCACGGAGGTATGAGGATTTAAAAACATATGATACATCCATAATTGAGTGCAAGATTCCATTGAAATGTGGAACTAAACCATTCAAGCAAAATCGAAGGAAAAAAAACCCCGTCCTACTACCAATTATAGAAAAAGAGATAAGGAAATTGTTGGATGCCAAAATAATAATTCCTTCGAGATATTCAAAATGGGTTGCAAATCTAGTTCCATCCAAGAAAAAGAGTGGTGAAATCAAGCTATGTGTTGATTTTAGTAATTTGAGCAAATGCTCCCTAAAATATAATTATCCTCTGCTTAAAATTTGCCAACTTTTACAGAAGGTAGTAGGAGCCAACATAATCTCCATGATGGATGGGTTCTTGGGTTATAATCAAGTTGTTATCAGAAAAGAGGACAAAGAAAAATATGTTGGTTTTGGATCTTGATCTTTCAAATCCAGAGATGTTATTGTTCAACCGTCTTTATACTCCAGATTTATTGTACACTTGTCCAAATAGTGGGGTGCAGGGGAAGGAACCCGGAGAAAGGGAGTTCGAGGGAGAAGCCCGCAAACACTAGTACAAAATGAGGAATTAGATATTATGTGTCTAAAAATTCTAGTCACCATAGGTTTTTCAAGTGATTTACTGCTAAATATGAGCAATTTTGATTGACCCAACTATAAACAACTAAAATTAACGACTAATTTAGTCACCAGTTAACAAATATGACTAGATAATAAGTGACAAAGTTAAAAATGACTAACATAAATTACTAATTTAGTCACGACATAAAAAATGACTAGCTAAAAGAATATGAATTAGTCATTTATGTTAGTCATTTTAATTGTTTCATGGAAAATTGCAAATTTGAAAATGAAGTGTAAATTTTGTAAATTGTCTACCTTCTATTAGTAATATATATGTTTAGGATGTCCAAAATTTTCCCCAAGTACCTCTTTGCAGAAAAGTCCAATGGCCTTTTTTTTAAAGCAAAAAAAAAGGAACACCAGCACTCCCTTACCATCTCTACAACATCAATGCATCGATAAATCTTGTTTCGAATTATGCAATCTCCATGCTCAATCCCCAAGTCTACCCTCCTCTCTTTGTAGGTGAAACTAGAATGACTCTAATGCCAAAAATTTGAAGGCGGTGTTGTTGTTGTTACCATGATTGTGTCAGGGCCAGTCTCCATAAATCACAGTTAATGTTCAGGTTATCTTAGTAGGTTCAAGCATTCAGATAGGTCTATTAAATTTCCATCCACTTCATACATTGTCCTAGTATAAATTCTCATCGTGTCACCGCTGATATGCTTGTTTTGTCATGTTGTCACCCCATCTGGGAGTTGATTTATAGTATTATAATATATATAATTAATATTTCTTTCCACGAAAAAATAACTATACTTATAAATGTATATGAGTTATTGGCACAAAGCCTACATCAAGATAGTCCAAAGAGGAGCATAAAAAACATGATAGTCAACTCGGAAAGACACCAAAAAGTACAACATAGTAGCTCCGACACCAGAGAGAAACTAGACCACAAAATCCAGAACCAGACATTGGTTGCAAATTAGACCAACAACCACCACAAAGCAATGGCCAATGGATCAGTAGAAAAAGTTGGATGACCAATATATATATAACTAGCAATTTCTCCAAGAAGGTGAAATAATACGCCGGCATGTTGTTATTGGAGGGTAAAAAACATTCAAAAGAGGAATTAAAATTGAATTGGTGTAGACTTGTCCTTGTGCCTTGTACCTTGAGGAAATCAACTACAAGTTTTGTAGGAAAGGGAAACAAAGGGCCAACTGTAAGAATCTCATATATGATAACATAAAAAAGTAGGATTTTTTTTATGGAATCCACTAGTAGAAAGTATGATATGTTGTAAATTGGGATAGGCCTGCATGAAAGGAAGGCTTAAAAGTGTTATCTTGTGATGCAAGAGAAAATAGGTGTGGTCGACGAAGAAGCAAATAGGCGTCGTGATTCCAACGGCAATTGGTCGACGAACGACCAATGGAAAGGGAGAGGTGGTCGATGAGACAACATTTCGACCAAACCCCAAGGAGAATATGAGCATTAAAGGCTGGCTAACTGCATTAGGTGAAGGACCGACTGTGAACTAGAACCTGAGGAAAGTCAAGCAACGAGGTAGTTGGAGTGATTGCAAAGTAGTAATGGTGGTTGTTGGAGGATGACAGGTGGGAAGCCTGCAAAAGAGGACTAGAGGGTGTATTTAAGGCATCCATGGCAATGCCTAGGAACCAGAGAAAATTTTGAAGGAAGGGATTGAGGACTGAGTGTGTTTATAAATATCACATCCTGTTCAGAAGAAGGGGCTTCTGATGTTGAACATTTGAACCTTTGGTAAGGTGTATAGAGAATAGAGCGAACAACTATAGAAAGTTGTGTGCTGTGCGACTTGCATTTGCTGCAGAGAGTGAGATATTGAATTGAAAAACACATTCTTTACTTCTCTTTTTTCCTTTTTAATTAATACTCTCCCATGAAAGATACATAAAATCTGTTATTCACGCTAACAAAATAAAAGAATTTAAAAAATGTGAATCTTGAACTCCCAACAAGAGTATGAAATATTCAACAGAAACAAATATGCCATCCACCAAAAAAAGACATAAAATAATTAAATAATTATGATAAAAAGAAGTATAGAGAAAGTACTACCTGATAAATAGACAATCGATTAAAGAATGAATTCTTCAATTTTAAGTTTTTCGTTTTTTTACGAATCATACATAATTATTATGAAAACAAATCCATTATCATTAAAGTTTATAGTAAGAACAACAAAAAATTTAGAACAACGCTTCTTTACAAAAAGATAGAGTTAAATTAAATATTCTATTTGGTTGAGTTGTTTACCATCTAGATCCCACACCCACCGTAAGTAGCAAGCTCAATACAAATAAGATTAAAGTTTCAGTTAATCCAGGTGTCCAATGAACGTATGCTACGCCCATCTCCAAAAATAAGATTAAAAAAATCAGATTATATAATTTTTTTAGTTCTTAAAGATATCTATAATATCCTCTAAGAACAGAATATTAGTCTTTTTCCTATCTGGTGGATTTATTAGTCTTTTTCCTGTACAAAATAAGCCCATAACTTTTGATAATTATGTAATGAGGTAAAGTATTTCATGTTATAAAAGTGTTAAGGTTATAACATTTTTTATCAAAAGTATAGTGTATAATGCTATTTTAATGTATTATGTTATTTTAATTTTTTTTTAATATTTATATTTATTATAAAAATAAATAAATTAATATGTTTATTTTATAAAAAATATATTATAATAATTATTTTATTTAAAGATTAAATTAAATATATCAAATAATACTATATATTTTTAAGAATTTAAACCCATAACTTCAAAAAAAATAACCACATTATATAAATACAAATTAATAAAAAACAATTATATTTTAAAACTTTAATTTTAAATAAATAAAATATATAAAAAATAAAACTAAAAAACATGATAATTTATATAATTAAATATATAACTAAATTAATATATAAGTAAAGAGCAATAAATCATCTTTCTCATTTATATTATATATAAATAAAGAAACAACAACTTTGATTGGAAAATCTTGGGCAGTTTTTATCTCTTGAGTTAGAAGAACTTTGTTTATCTCTTAGTTAAGAGCTTCATTTATTTATAGTTTACTTATATGTAGAAATAGGTTCACACTAAACATAATTTATTGTTTTAATACAAATTCATTTTCCTAATATTTATAGTTATTATGACTTAATGAATAAATTCGATTTACATTATTTTAAATGATGATAATAGTAATATAATAATTTAACAAACTAATATATTAAATGTAGAAAACTTTATGTCCAGTTTTAAAAACTACACTAAATGCAAAAAAAATTATAACAAATTTTAAAAAACTGTATTAAATATAAAGAACTTTATACCCAATTTTAAAAACTATGTTAAATGTAGAAAACTTTATATCTAGTTAAAAAAAAAGATTAAAATCACAAAAAGCTAAATAATACATAAAAATCCCAATTTTATAATGAGTTAAACTTAATAGTTGTAGACATGATTGATTTCTTACCAAATTAAAAGTTGTATTTATGTTAGTGCATGGAATCTCCAATAGAAAACCAAAAATGCAACTCAAACATGCAAAGTTTTCTAAATGTGGAAGTAGAAGCAAAGTAAGTATAAATAATGGAGAAAATTTAAATTAAAAAATAACATATAATAAAATGCAGAACTTAATAGTTGTACACATTTTTTTACTTCACCTAATTAGAAATTGTATTTAAGTTATTGAATGGAGTTTTCAATAGAAAACCTAAATTGCAATTGCCTAATCAAATATTCAAAGTTTTTTAAAGGTGAAAGTGGAAGCAAAGTATATCTAAATTATGGAGAAAAATCAAATTAAGAAATAATTTAAAAAAATTAAGAGAAGAAAAAATTATTTATTTAAGACTAATTCTTATTTTAGAGAATATAAATTTATTTAATTTTCAATGACTTCAAAATTTTCTATTATTTATCATAGATAAAAGTGAAAATAAACCAATATTTTGTAAGTTTACATATGCAATATTTTGAAATGAATTTTAATAATTAAGATTTGTATATACTTGACATAGTTAATTAAGATTTCTATATACTTGGTTTAGTAAAACAAAGATGATGTATTTTGGCTTTTTGGCAAAGTAAAATAAAAAAATGTTGATTTATTTAAGCTTTTAAAGCTTTTAATTATTTAATTTAGAGATAACTCATAAGAACACGAAAAATAGTTAAACTGAACAATATGGCAATTAAAATTAGAGAATGAAAGATTTGTATCCGCCTTTACTCTTTTAATTTAGAGAGAATGAAAGATTGGTATATACCTTTACTCTTTTAATTTAGATTATTCTTTTAATTTAGAGATAAAATACAGAACACAAAAAAACCAGAGTAGATTGATTTCTATGCAATTTTAATTATTTAAATTAATGATAAATCACAAGAGACTGCGAATAGTTTGGAGTAAAAGTAAAAAAGAAAGATTTATTTTAGGATTGAGTCCTTCAATTCAATTTATGATTAGTCCTTCAATTTACACATATATTACAAAATAAAAGTAAGAAAAGAGAAGAATGATGTATTTAAACTCGGTTATTTATTTTATTGATTCAGATGAATCAGTACAAATATGTGAAGGATAAATCATATAAAGAGCCTACAAAGTAAAACAGAGTTTACAATATACCAAGAGAACAAAAATTTATTCAAATATTGGCGGTAAAGGTAGGAGAGGAGGTAAAAAAGTTGGAGAAGCAAGGCGTCATCGTGCTCATTGGCATTAATTGTATAGAGCTTCATAATACAACACATTAAATGTGTTCCTCTCGAGGTTAGTCTACACTATCCCTAATTGCAAATACAACACAAAATAGGTAAACACAAAACCCCACACATGAAAAAACATAACAAAACTTCACAAACTAAAAAAACATAGCAACATTTTTTTCTTTAGTTATAAATACTTGTTTAAGGCTTTAGTTATTTAAATTATAAGTACAGAATACAGCAATTGTTTGTAGTAAAACCAGAGAAAGCAACGTTTGTGTAAGCCTTAATCCTTTAATTTACATTAACATACGAAGACGGTAAAGGGTAATAGTTTGCAAGAAAACAAAAAAAATGATTTCTTTAATCATTTGGTAATATAATTTTCTTATAAATAAGATGAAATGACAATAATTTGTAATAAAACTAGAAAAAAAATATTTCCTAAAGCATTCAATGCTTTAATTTACAATAGATAAAATACAGATGCTACAAATCAGAAAAGACTGTTATCTTCATGGATTTAGTTATTTATTTTACTAATATTTCACAGAACAGGCACAAAACAAGGCAATAGTTTGCAGTAAAAGAAGAAAAGAAAGATTTCTTTAAATATTTAGTGATTTAATTTGCAGATAAAGCATAGAAAGGCCAGTAAAACCAGACAAATAAGGATCTATGTATGTCTTTACTTAGTAATATATATTCATGGATAGAGTTCCCAGACTAGGAAATAGTTAGCAATATATTCATAAAACAAAGATTTACTAAATTTTCATTGACTAAATTTCTAATCATAGGTTTTCCCCAAATTTAAAGGAATGTTTATAAGTGGCATTACCGTGTAAGTTTGACTCTAGTCCAGACACGAGCGCAATGGAAGCAGGTTATGGGGTAAAAAAATCTTGGAGAAACACGGTGTCATCGTCCTCACTAGCATTACTGGTGCATAGATTCATAATACAATGTGTTAAATGTGTTCCTCAGACAGTCTTCTCTCCTCTGTCAGTAATCACAAATACAACAGAAAATAAAATACATAACTTCGCACAAAACCATCTCCACAAAAAAAGCACAGTGCACGCAAACACATAACACACATGTTCAAGGTTTAGAGGGAAACCTTCATACGACCGTCAGCATTCAGCCTCTAGAGGCCTCCGAAATGAGAAATTCCTAGGCAGAGGAGGCAAAACAAGAATTTGGACACATAAACACGATAGGAACACGCTATAGAGACTTCATCAACATGTTATTGGGAAGCTCTGCAATCATGCCTCTTAACAGTCTCAAAATTTGACTAATAACACACAGACACGTGGTGAAATAAGATTGGTGTGAGAGACAACAAAAATGGTACAGTGTTTTTTCAAACCTGTCTCGGGAGAAAAACGCCTATCGGTGTAATTAATATATAATATACAATAAAATATCCTACAAACATAGTGAACATGTTAACTGTACATCATATATTTCATGTCTTCAATTTTTGTTAGTCTCACAATCATTGGGACATAGCATTAAGTGGGATCAATTATAACTTAAATGTGCATTCTTTGTTTATTTAATTTGAAAGTGAGTTTATATAGTTTATTGAAAAATGTCCCCATCATATGGTTTGACACTACTTATAGCATTCCATACATTTACACAAGATTTTTTCAATCTTAGATATATCCTAATTCAAAGTGTACAAGAAAAATTCACTAGTTTAAGAAAGACAATGTCATTGATTAGTCCAGGGATGTCACGTGCCCCAATTTTGTAAAATAATGTTATCTTATTTTGATTTTATTCCAAGACATTATGTTAAATTTAATGCTAAGTTGAAATTGATGACTCAGCAGAGTCAAAGATGTGGAATGTAATTCTGAATATTTTAGATTTAAATAAATAAAAGTGGAGACAACAGTTTGGGAGAGTTGTTAAAAAGAGTGTATTGGTCAAGTTGGTGGAGGAGACTACGTGGAGAGCAAAAAGATAAGTGGCAGCATCCTCAAACACTTCCTATGTTGCAGGTGGCAACCTCACTACATTTGGGGTCATGATACCCCAAGAAAGTGGGATCAGAGCAGGTGGCTTAATTAATGATAACTAACCCAAAAATACCTAGGCATTCTTAATAAAAGTACCCAATGTAGAGAGCTAAGGCTGCTCATTCCAGGAGAAGAATCATTCAGGTGAATGCATTTCAAGGAATTCATTGGGAAGGGAAATTTGAGGAAGGTGTTTGAGGCATAAACTGCAGGAAGGTGATCTAGTACAGCTTTGCAGCTGAAAGATCTTACTGCAGTATGCAGAGTTGGTATTGAGTCTTAGGACTAGTACTTTGTTGTTTGCTCCACCTAGTTCCAACCAAAGAAACCAGAACAAGCTCGGGGGTCCTGAGAAGTCGTTGTTTGAGCGCTCTCTAAGAGTTGGTAGGGAGGAACGACCTCCCATTGTTGTTATCATCCAGCTTTTAAAAAAAACAGGTTCCATTATTTTTTAATTTCTGTGTTATAGTTTATATTTGTGTGAAAACAAATAATGAATGATTATATGTTATTCTATAAATTGTTAAGTTAGAATCTCTTAGTTGTTTCAAAGCTGAATCTGTACTTTGATGAAAGATAAATCCTACCTGTGTTTTTCCCCATCTGGAGTAATACAGATTGTACTCTAGCACAGGTAGTGTGTTTAAATGAATGAAGTATGATAGGAATATGAATGAATAGAATATTGATGTTTTTCTGAGTATTGAATGTTTTCTTTCAATAGATAGTTATTATTGTTATAGAAATATTATTAATATGTTCATAGAGTTATTGGTAGAACTAGACTAAATACTTAAAACATCAGAGAAGAAACAAGAATCATCTTACTTACTAACAATAGTATGTTTAAGCATATAACTCATTCTTCTATACAACATCTGCTTCTATAAACTGTACATTTATATTGAAATAGAAGAACTAGTATTATCAGTTGAAAGTTATCATTTATTTTAAGAAAAGATGTAAAAATAATACAGATAGTTTATCTCTTTTCCATTAGTGCTAACTAATCTTCCTGCAACTATCTGAACTCTAATTAAGAATTTGATAAATATTACAGTATTCTTTTCTTAGTGTTAATAACTAAAGGACAGTAGTAACTTAGGCTTAAGTTATTATTAATAAGAAACAGTTCTTATACATTTACAGACGGTATAGATGTAAAGAATATTAATAGGTAGGAAAGTTCTTATATTCTTTCATTAAGCCTACATAAATAATTTTATTAAATAAACACAATCATTATAGACTACTCTCAGTCTTATTTATTATACAAATAAATACCAACATAAACTTAAGAGGATGCATTATACATAGATAATAATATTATTAATACAAATAATATTATTATTAACAATAAGCAGTGATGTTTATAATTTAATAATTCATAAAAATGAACTGAAGAAAACTGTGTGATAGTAATCAAATTTACAAAATAACTATAAAGAAAATAATACTCTATAAAAGTTAAAGGAGGAAAAACCCTAGCTCATATTCTGAGCGTAATCTATTTGTATTTGTAAATACTGTAGTAACCTAGGCTAAACATAGGGTAGTTCTTTTAAAACTATTAAAGAACCAACTAAAAATGTTATGCACAGAAATCAATTACAATACTGATCAACTTGTATAAATGTATTTATAAGAGAAATAGTGCATTTCTTTTACTAGCACCATACATCTATACAAATAAATGTCAGGGTTAAAACCCTTAAAACTATTACATTTACAAGAATCAAAATATTAAAAACCAACTTTACATAAATTATGTAATTATTAATAACTAGATTAATATAATTACTCACAGTCCTTTGAAAAGACAAATAATAATTTACTCACAGTCCTTTAAGGACAAATGGAAAAACTATATAATTATTATAACAAGAATAATTTATATCAACACAAGGGTTTTTACAAGTCAAACCCTAATCCATTTTCCAATCAAACAAGCAGGAATTAAGTTACGGCTGTAAGTATCAGCCTTAAGTTTTTATTTATAAACTCTTACAGAGTACGCAAACAGAGTATAAACTTCATTACATTCAAGAGGGGTAAAACCCTAACCTTTTACACAGAGTGTAATGTAAAACATTGTTAAACCAAACAAATCCACTGACAGCACTGTCATTACAAAGTTTACAAACTTAAACCCGGCCGTAAAGCCAAAGCTTCGACTAAGTATAGTGCTCAATATAAACCAAGTCTACCCTAGCAAGGGTTTGATTTAAGTATTTTAACAATAGCCTGTAAAAACATTAAACAATAACATAACTCGTGGTGAGACGAGGGAGGGTTTTCCAAAACCCTAGGCGAGACCAATGACCACCCTAACACTAGCACAGTGAAAATCCATCATTTGGACCACGGGGCTCACCTGTAAGCGAACCACAAGCCACGACTTTTGTAGGGGACTATCTATTCATCTTTGAACAAGTTTTACAATGACGAGTACCTGCAAGAAAGTAACAAACCAATGTTAGTAAAATATACCAATATAAATCACGGTAATAGCAAGTGATTTTGACAATGAAGTAATGTGAACTTAAAATATTATTTACCTAACAGAAGAGAATGACAAGCAGCCTCAACGAATCATTGTCACCTACAGGCCTTGCCTTCTTAAAACTTAATAGCATGCAAGGGTATCTCTCATACAACGACGATTCACAAGAACTGTAACCAAATACTGAAGCACACTGAAAGCTATGAAGACAGCGAAAGAAGATTGCACAGGCAGCGAGCTAAGGGTTTCGAATATCTCCACTTTGTGCAGAATGAGAACCTAACCATGGACAATGGCTTTCAAGTCACACACTAGCAACACTAGCAACATTTGCAGCAAGGCTCAAGGCAACCAGAGCGAGGAAGAATGACGGCCTCCATGGAAAGGCCAAGCCAAGCAGCCTCAAGGGCTAGCGCAAACTGCGGAGAAACAATGATAAGGGTTAGGTCAAGCAGTGTTTTATATCCCCAACACTTGGTCAGGAGATGACCACGTGATCTCCATTAATCAAACACATAGTGGGTCAAATACTATGGTGCCTGCATAAAACAATAATCCAATTATTTGATCATTGGAGCATGGAGTAAACCATAATGTCAACCCAATAATTCGCTATCCAAATCTTTTATCATTTTCACATTATCATATGGTAGTATAGGGACAATAATATCCATGGTGATGGTTCGTTGATCCTTCAAGAAATATTACTCATCAACCTTCGTTAAAACCCAAATAGTCATTCATGCATAAGACTAATTCCATTTTGAACCTTATATTATTCTATTACAACATTGCAATTGCGGTTTAAAGAGTTGCATATCTTTCCTCTAAGCTTTGTTTTATTTATTTGATAAAAATCAATTAGTTCTTGTATTAAATTTAGATCAATGTGTTAGGTATACACTATAGTTAAGAGATGAAATGTGCATATAAGAGAGTTCATGCTAGGTATTAAATAACTATAGTTTCTCTAGTAATAAAGATAAACTATAGCTTATACATAGTAAACATTTTGTAATAACAGTATTACAAGTCTAAACTTTATAAATAGCACAATGTAGTAATGCAAAAGATTATAAACTCTAGATTAAAAATATGTTTATAATCACAAACTACTTATAGACTGAATGTCTATTGAACAAATAGATTATGCATATCTATAAAACTTACATGAACTGATAACTCAAATAGTATCAAAGCTTTGAAGTAGTACAAAACTGAAGGTAAGAATATTATTACGAAATTCTATTACATAGTTCAAGCGACAATTCTTTGATGGATCTTGGAGTATGACTCAACTTGGTTTTTATTCTCGTTTTAGTATGTCTGGTGGACAGCAAAGTAATTATAAAAGTAAACATGATAACTAGAATAGGAATGACCCTATTGAATCAAAAAATTACTAGAACGATAGAGTTCGACTTGGAATTAAAATATAGGTAACCATGAGCTCATATAGAAGGGCATGATGGTTGTAGTTTACACAATCGAAGTTTTACTGTCCAAAAGATAACAAGTTGTAAGTTATCTTGCAAACAACAAAAGGAGGATCAATAATTAAACAGACAAGAGAAGATACTATTGCATAAATACTGACAATAGCAATCATTATAAACATTACAAATTTCATAGAGTTGCAAACATTTTTTACTGTCGTTACTTATTTCCGAACTCATCTACTTGAAAAACTGAAGGAAGCCAAATGGTGTTACCTTACAGGAGCTCTCTAGAGTTTAGCAGCTTAATTTCTAAGCTTTTTAAATTGCAAATAAAATACTGCTGACACTTAAAAGATCTTTTAATATATACTTGATCGATCATACCTGTAAACCTGTAAGAATTAGTATTCATCTGCGTTAGCACAATTGCTAAGTAAGCCCCGAATTCAAAAGTAGATTCCACCTACTTGACATGAAAAGACTAATCAGTAAACTGAAGCAAACAACACACAAGAAGAATTTATTTTTGTTACGAAAAATAAACGGTTAAGTTATTAAATTAGAATTTAGTGAAACTAATTACTTGACTGTTTCATTTTATACAAACCGTTAGCTGATAATAGACCGCAGGTTTTAGCATTTATTGTTATCTCAAAATTTTAATTTTTTGTGAAAATTGGGGTTTTGACATGTGGTATCCGAGCACAAGGTTCAAACACTAGGCCTTGATGAAGCCCAACTAGCTTTCATAAAACAGTAAATTAAATTATTATGCTGATGATTTTTATTTTTTAAATGTTATTCCACAGAGAATTGTTTTTCTGAAGTTTAACAGGCAGGTATAGAAAGGCTGGAAGAATATGCACAGGAGGAGTCTCCAGCTACAGAAATAGGAAATTTACCTAGAGATCCTATACCATAGGATTTAACCACAAATTCCTTAGAGCTGTTACAGACTGTAAAAGATTTAAAAACTGAAATGGAGTCTCTAAAGCGAGAGAATGAAAGGATTCTGAGGGCTCAAGAAGAGTTGAATCAGATCCTAATTGAAAAGTTTCAAACTGAGGGTAGCGGTAGAAGGTCAGAATCTGAAGATGCCAGTCATCAAGGAAAAATTAAAAATATGAAGCATACAAAAATTGAAATTAATTCGTCGTCTAAAGTGTTTGGTGAATGACAAAATTACCATACTACTAGTGACAATAGTGATGATGATCTGTACGCCAAAAAGAGGAAATACAAACATTATGAGGAAATTTCAGGGGAATTCAAAAAGATAACACCACCAACTTTTAATGGAGAGACTGAGAAAGGGGAGGAAGCTGAGTCCTGGTTGTCCGGGATGAAGAAGTACTTCCAAATATATAATTATTCTAACCAGTTAAAGGCTAGGTGGCTATATATAACCTCTCGGGAAAGGCTGACATATGGTGGCAGGACTTGAAGAGAGTTAAGGGTATAAAAGAGAAAGAAGTTAACTGGAGTACCTTTAAGAGGTATTTTAAAAAGAAATTCTTGTCTGAGCAGTATTATGAGGAGAGAGATAAAGAGTTTTATGAAGTGAAGTTAGGTTCAATGACAATGAAGGATCTAAATAGCAAGTTCTTAAGTCTACTTAGGTATGTACCCTACCTTGTAGATGAGAAACCAAAAGTACAATGATTCCTTAGCTGTCTACCGTATCATATTAAAGATAGAATTGAATATGATAACCTAAAGACCTTGGAGGAAGGTATGAGGAAGGATAAATTTTGTTTTGAGCAGAATGGGAAGAAAGAAAGCCTGGCCAACTGGAAGGCTAAGAAAAATAATAATCAGTTTGAATCTAAGAACAAGGATTTTGTGCCTAACAGAAATTTTAAGAACAATAAGGCCAAAAACTATTCTAATAACAAGAATTTTGAAGGAAATAGGAATAGTACATCCAACAATCAGAACAATTTTAAAGGTAAGGAAACTACAAGTAATCATGGAAACTTTACTAAGAATTATGAGCGTAAAGAGCCTGTCAAGTGCTGGGAATGTAATGGCCCGCACTATGCTTCAGTCTGTCCAAACCGGAAGAAGACTGTTAGCAACATTCATACCGTACAGGAGGAGATGACCGTTGGGGAACTAGCAAGGAGCATGCCTAGAATTAACACAGCATTGGAGAACCGACAATCTAAATACCAAACTTCCATGGTGGAAGTAGAAGGTATGATAAATCAGACCCCTGTAACTATTTTAATTGATCCAGGAGCTAGTCTCAGTTATATTGCACCATAGATAGTGGAAAAATGTAAGTTATTTGTTGATAAGTTTGATAATTCATGGTTAGTTTAGTTAGCTACTAGTGCTAAAAGAAAAGTAACTTGTTTTGTGCAAGAATGTGCCTTACTTATGGATAAGTTTGAAACTGTTGTTAAACTTAATGTTTTTCCACTTGGCTCTTATGATTTGCTGATTGGTATGGACTGGTTAGAACAACATAGAGTAATTCTAAACTGTTATGATAAAACTTTCACATGCTTAAACAGTGATGAAAAACCAATAAGTGTTAAAGGTATTCCTAGAAAAACTATGGTAAGGCAAATTTTTGCTTTACAATTGAAAAGAGCTGTTAGAAAAGGATGTAAAGCTTATGCAGTAACAATTACTAATGAGGAAAGTAAAATTAACATAGATAATTTAAAAGTATAAGACATCCCAGTCTTAAAATAATATGTTGATGTATTCCCAGAAGAAATTATGGGATTACCTTCGAAAAGGGAATTAGATTTCACCATTGAGCTGGTATCGGGTGCAGAACCTAGCTCAAAGGCCCCTTACTGAATGAACATATTGGAACGTAATGAATTAAAATCGCAATTAAAAGAGTTAATTGATAAAAAGTATATTCGACCAAGTGTGTCTCCCTGGGGGGCAGCTGTCATCTTCATCAAGAAGAAAGACGAAACTATGCGACTATGCATAGACTACCATCAGCTAAACAAGATGACTATCAAAAATCGATATCCGTTGCCCTGCATAGATGATATGTTTGATCAAATATGTGGAGCCACGGTGTTTTCAAAAATAGATTTAAGGTCTAGATATCATCAAGTGAGGATTAAAGATGAAGACATCTTCAAGACAGCTTTTAGAACAAGATATGGTCATTACGAATTTGTCGTGATGCCATTCGGGCTTACTAATACCCCAACTGTCTTCATGTGTTTAATGAACAACATAATGCATAAGTATTTAGATAAGTTTGTGGTCGTGTTTATCGACGACATTCTAATCTATTCAAAAACTGAAGAAGAACATAAAGAACATCTAAAAATTGTTTTGCAAGAGTTGCGAGAACATCAACTCTTCGCAAAGTTTAGTAAGTGTGACTTCTTCAAGGATAAGATTCAGTATTTAGGTCACGTAGTGACCAAGGAAGGAATTTCCGTAGATCCTGAAAAGATATGGGCAATCGAATATTGGCCAGTTCCTAAGGACGTGACGGATGTTAGATCTTTCATGGGCATTACCGGTTATTACTGGAGGTTCATTGAAGGCTTTTTGAGGATAGAAAATCTGATAAATTCCTTGCAAAAGAAAGGAAAGAAGTTCGACTAAAATCATAAATGTGAAGAAAGCTTTAAGAAGTTAAAAAATTTATTAACTAGCGCACCTATTTTAAGAATAGCATATCCTAATAAAGAATTTGTAGTGTGCACCGATGCCTGTAATGATGGCTTAGGTGGTGTTCTGACTCACGAAAAGAATTACGCAACATATGATCTGGAACTAGCAGCAGTAATACACGTCTTAAATATGTGGCGACATCACCTAATTGACAGAAAAATTGTTTTAATGACTGATAATAAAGGATTGAAGTATCTTTTAGATTAGCCTAATTTAAATGCCAGGAAAGCTAGGTGGTTAGATTTCTTAAGCGAGTATGAATTTGAAATCCAGCATATAAAAGGTAAAGAAAATAAAGTTGTTGATGCATTAAGTAGAAACGCAAGGTTGAATTTTGCAACAGCAATCAGCACTTATGTTTCAAACTTAGATGAACAGCTTAAAGAAGGAATAAAACAAGATGAAATTTATCAGAATTTGCAAACTAAAACTAAGGAAAACCCAACAGAAAACTTAATAAAAGGTTACAGTTTAAATGAAAAAGATTTTTTATTGTATACAGATAAACTGTATATACCTAACGTATCTAAGGTCAAGCTGTTAATTCTGGATGAAATTCATAAAACACTATATTCAGGTCATCCAGGTTATCAAAAGACTATAACCATGTTAAGAAAAGAGTATTTCTGGCCAAGTATGAAAACAGAAGTAGCTGAATATATTACAAGGTGTTTCGAATATCAACAGGTAAAAACTGAACACCAACACCTAGCTGGTTTGCTACAGCCTTTACCTATCCCTAGCTCGAAATGGGAGGTAATCAGTCTAGATTTTATTACTGGACTGCCTAGAAATCAAAATCAGAATGATTCTATCATGGTGGTAGTTGATAAGTTAAGCAAGGCAGCTCATTTTATACCTGTTAAAACTACTTACAAACCTTCCAACATAGCTGATATTTTTCTAAAGCATATTTTTCAATTACATGGAGTGCCAAAAGTCATAATCTCAGACAGAGATCCTAAGTTTACAGGAAACTTTTGGAAGTCCTTGTTTAAAGGATTAAATACTACATTGAATTTCAGTACTTCTTTCCATCCTCAAACAGATGGACAAACTGAAAGGGTAAACCAGGTACTGGAATTTTATTGAGAATGTATGTGAAAGATTAGCCAGGTAAATGGGAGGACTATCTACATCTAGCAAAATTTGCTTATAATAATAATTATCAGACATCAGCTAGATTTAGTCCGTTTGAAATTTTATATGGATAGAAATGTAATACTCCTATCTCTTGGAGTAATCTAGTAGATAGATTGGTATTAGGTCCAGAACTATTGAAAGAAATGGAATAAATTGTGAAACAAGTGCAGGGAAATCTGAAAGTGGCACAGGATTGGCAGAAAAGTCAAGCAGACTTAAAAATAACTCCAAAGAAGTTTCAGGTAGGTGAACATGTGTTCATCAAGGTAAGGCCCAAAAAGAGCTCTCTAAGATTGGGGAGTTGTGCAAAGTTGGCACCTCGTTACTGTGGACCCTTTGAAATTTTGTCTAGGATTGGACAAGTAGCTTATCAATTAGCATTACCACCTAACTTAAGAGTACATAATGTTTTTCACATTTCGATTTTAAAGAAATATGTTCATGATGCTACTCATGTTGTTAACTGGAATGATGTACAAGTGAAACCAGAAGGAGAATTTCTGGTGGATCCGGACTGTATACTCGGGAGGAGGGAAATTACACTTCGGAACCGCACCATTGGACAGGTGAAGGTGCAATGGAAACACCTTAGTCCTGAAGAAGCCACCTGGGAATTGGAAAGTAAAATGCGAGATGCATATCCAATTCTATTCCAGGGGACTTCGGAGGATGAAGAATAAATAACATCGAGGACGATATTATATTCTAAGGTAGTGTGTATGTCACATGCCCCAATTTTGTAAAATAATGTTATCTTATTTTGATTTTATTCCAAGAAATTATGTTAAATTTAATGCTAAGTTGAAAGTAATGACTCAGCAAAGTCAAATATGTGGAATGTAATTCTGAATATTTTAATTTTAAATAAATGAAAGTGGAGACAACAGCTTGGGAGAGCTGTTAAAAGAGTGTACTGGTCAAGTTGGTGGAGGAGACTAGGTGGAGAGAAAAAAAGACAAGAGGTAGCATCCTCAAACACTTTCTATGTTGCAGGTGGAAACCTCCCTACATTTGGGGTCATGATCCCCCAAGAAAGTGGGATCAGAGTAGGTGGCTCAATTAATGACAACTAACCCAAAAAGACCTAGGCAATCTTAATAAAAGTACCCAATGTAGAGAGCTAAGGTTCACTCTAGGATAAGAATCATTCAGGTGAATGCACTTCAAGGAATTCATTGGGAAGGAAAATTTGAAGAAGGTGTTTGAGGGGTAAACTGCAAAAAGGTGATCTGGTACAACTTTGCAGCTAAAAGATCTTACTGCAGTATGTAGAGTTGGTATTGAGTCTTAGGACTAGTACTTTGTTTTTTTCTCCACCTAGTTCCAGCCAAAGAGACCAGAACAAGCTCGAGGGTCCTGAGAAGTCGTTGTTTGAGCGCTCTCCAGGAGTTTATAAGGAGGAAGGGCCTCCCATTGCTATTGTCATCCAACTTTTAAAAAAAAATAGGTTCCATTATCTTTTAATTTATGTGTTATAGTTTATATTTGTGTGAGAACAAATAATGAATGATTATATGTTATGCTATAAATTGTTAAGTTAGAATCTCTTAGTTGTTTCAAGGCTGAATCTGTACTTTGATGAAAGATAAATCCTACCTGTGTTTTTCCCCATCTGGAGTAATCTAGATCGTACTCTAGCACAGATAGTGTGTTCAAATGAATGAAGTATGATAGGAATATGAATGAATAGAATATTTATGTTTTTATGAGTATTGAATGTTTTCTTTCAGTAGATAATTATTATTATTACAAAAAGATTATTAATATGTTCCTAGAGTTATTGGTAGAACTAGACTAAATACTTAAAATATCAGAGAAGAAACAAAAATCATCTTACTTACTAACAATAGTATGTTTAAGCATATAACTCATTCTTCTATACAACATCTGCTTCTATAAACTGTACATTTATATTGAAATAGAAGAACTATTATTATCAGTTGAAAGTTATCATTTATGTTAAGAAAAGATGTAAAAATAATACAAATAGTTTATCTCTTTTCCATTAGTGCTAACTAATCTTCCTGCAATTATCTGAACTCTAATTAAGAACTTGATAAATATTACAGTATTCTTTTCTTATGATTAATAACTAAAGGACAATAGTAACTTAGGCTTAAGTTATTATTAATAAGAAACTGTCCGTATACATTTACAGACAGTATAGATGTAAATAATATTGACGGGTAGGAAAGTTCTTATATTCTTTCAGTAAGCCTACATAAATAATTTTATTAAATAAACACAATCATTATAGACTGCTCTTAGTCTTATTTATTATACAAATAAATACCAACATAAACTTAAGAGGATGCATTATACATAGATAATAATATTATTAATACAAATAATATTATTATTAACCATAAAGAGTGATGTTTATAATTTAATAATTCATAAAAACGAACTAAAGAAAACTGTGTGACAGTAATCGAATTTACAAAATAACTATACAGAAAATAATACTCTATAAAAGTTAAAGGAGGAAAAACCTTAGCTCATATTATGAGCGTAATCTATTTGTATTTGTAAATACTGTATTAACCTAGGCTAAACATAGGGTAGTTCTTTTAAAACTATTAAAGAACCAACTAAAAATGTTATGCACATAAATCAATTACAATACTGATCAACTTGTATAAACGTTTTTATAAGAGAAACGGTGCTTTTCTTTTACTAACAGCATACATCTATAGAAATAAATGTCAAGGTTAAAACCCTTAAAACTATTACATTTACAAGAATCAAAATATTAAAAACCAACTTTACATAAATTATGTAATTATTAATAACTAGATTAATATAATTACTCACAGTCCTTTGAAAGGAAAAATAATAATTTACTCACAGTCCTTTAAGGACAAGTGGAAAAACTATATAATTATTATAACAAGAATAATTTATATCAACACAAGGGTTTTTACAAGTCAAACCCTAATCCATTTTCCAATCAAACAAGCAGGAATTAAGTTACGGCTGTAAGTATCAGCCTTAAGTTTTTATTTATAAACTCTTACAGAGTACACAAATAGAGTATAAACTTCATTACATTCAAGAGGGGTAAAACCCTAACCTTTTACATAGAGTGTAATGTAAAACATTGTTAAACCAAACAAGTCTACTGACAGCACTGTCATTACAAAGTTTACAAACTTAAACCCATCCGTAAAGCCAAAGATTCGACTAAGTATAGTGCTCAATATAAACCGAGTCTACCCTAGCAAGGGTTTGATTTAAGTATTTTAACAATAGCCTGTAAAAACATTAAACAATAACATAACTCGTGGCGAGACGAGGGAGGGTTTCCCAAAACCCTGGGTGAGACCAACGACCACCCTAACACTAGCAAAGTGAAAATCCTTCATTTGGACCACGGGGCTTACCTGTAAGCGAACCACAAGCCACGAATTTTGTAGGGGACTGTCTATTCATCTTTGACCAAGTTTTACAATGACGAGTACCTGCAAGCAAGTAACAAACCAATGTTAGTAAATTATACCAATATAAATCACAGTAATAGCAAGTGATTTTGACAATGAAGTAATTTGAACTTAAAATATTATTTACCTAACAGAAGAGAACGACGAGCAGCCTCAACGAAGCACTGTCACCTACAGGCCTTGCCTTCTTAAAACTTAACAGCATGCAAGGGTATCTCTCATACAACGGCGATTCACAAGAACTGTAACCAAATACTGAAGCACACTGAAAGCTATGAAGACAGCGAAAGAAGATTGCACAGGCAGCGAGCTAAGGGTTTCAAATATCTCCACTTTGTGCAGAATGAGAACCTAACCATGGACAATGGCTTTCAAGTCACACACTAGCAACACTGGAAACATTTGCAGCAAGGCCCAAGGCAACCAGAGCGAGGAAGAATGACGGCCTCCATGGAAAGGCCAAGCCGAGCAGCCTCAAGGGCTAGCGCAAACCGCAGAGAAACAATGATAAGGGTTAGGTCAAGCAGTGTTTTATATCCCCGACACTTGGTCAAGAGACGACCACGTGGTCTCCATTAATCAAACGCAAAGTGGGTCAAAGACTATAGTGCCTGCGTAAAACAATAATCCAATTATTTGATCATTGGAGCATGGAGTAAACCATAATGTCAACCCAATAATTCGCTATCCAAATCTTTTATCATTTTCACATTATCATATGGTAGTATAGGGACAATAATATCCATGGTGATGGTTCGTTGATCCTTCAAGAAATATTACTCATCAACCTTCGTTAAAACCCAAATAGTCATTCATGCATAAGACTAATTCCATTTTGAGCCTTATATTATTCTATTACAACATTGCAATTGCGGTTTAAAGAGTTGCATATCTTTCCTCTAAGCTTTGTTTTATTTATTTGATAAAAATCAATTAGTTCATGTATTAAATTTAGATCAATGTGTTAGGTATACACTATAGTTAAGAGATGAAATGTGCATATAAGAGAGTTCATGCTAGGTATTAAATAACTATAGTTTCTCTAGTAATAAAGATAAACTATAGCTTATACATAGTAAACCTTTTGTAATAACGATATTACAAGTATAAAATTTATAAATAGCACAATGTAGCAATGCAAAAGATTATAAACTCTAGATTTAAAATACGTTTATAATCACAAACTACTTATAGACTGAATGTCTATCAAACAAATAGATTATGCATATCTATAAAACTTACATGAACTGATAACTCAAATAGTATCAAAGCTTTGAAGTAGTACAAAACTGAAGGTAAGAATATTATTACGAATATCTATTACATAGTGCAAGCGACAATACTTTGATGGAGCTTGGAGTATGACTCAACTTGGTTTTTATTCTCGTTTCAGTATGTCTGGTGGACAGTAAAGTAATTATAAAAGTAAACATGATAACTAGAATAGGAATGACCCTATTGAATCAAAAAATTACTAGAACCATAGAGTTCGACTTGGAATTAAAATATAGGTAACCATGAGCTCATATAGAAGGGCATGATGGTTGTAGTTTACACAATCGAAGTTTTACTATCCAAAAGATAACAGGCTATAAGTTATCTTGCAGACAACAAAAGGAGGATCAATAATTAAACAGACAAGATAAGATACTATTGCATAAATACTGACAATAACAATCATTATAAACATTACAAATTACATCGACTAAAGAAGAAATACTTGTAACTAAGATTCTAATGTTTAGAGTTGCAAACATGTTTTACTGTCGTTACTTATTTCCGAACTTATCTACTTGAAAAACTGAAGGAAGCCAAATGGTTTTACCTTACAGGAGATCTCTAGAGTTTAGCAGCTTAATTTCTAAGCTTTTTAAATTGCAAATAAAATACTGCTGACACTTAAAAGATCTTTTAATATATACTTTATCGATCATACCTGTAAACCTGTAAGAATCAGTATTCATATGCGTTAGCACGATTGCTAAGTAAACCCCAAATTCAAAAGTAGATTCCACCTACTTGACATGAAAAGACTAATCAGTAAACTGAAGCAAACAACACACAAGAAGAATTTATTAAATAAACTGTTAAGTTATTAAATTAGAATTTAGTGAAACTAATTACTTTACTGTTTCATTTTATACAAATCGTTAGCTGATAATAGACCGCAGGTTTTAGCATTTATTGTTATCTCAAAATTTTAAATTTTTGTGACAATTTGGGGTTTTGACAAGGGATCTCTAAGGCAATGGTTATATGGCTATATGGACTCTATCTCTTTCACCTATTCTAATTCAATATCTTTGGAGATCTTATTTAGTAATGTAATTTTTATAGTTTAGATCTTAGTAGATATATAATTCCTTATTCTATCGGCCATTAAGTTAACTCCGCATATATCCTTAAGGAAAATCAAGAAGGGAAATATGCTCATATGTAAGAAGGGAAGGGAAGAGTTGGTTAGCCTTTATTTTTATTATCTTGAACATAAGGAAAGGTAGAGCCTATGCCATAACCTTTAATTTAAGAGGCAAGTACTCCACCCTTTTATCTCAAACATGACGCAGCTCACGATGCAAGGATTCCAATGTTCTTTATAATATGAAATATGCTCCTTTGCATGACCAAAATCCACTCAGAATCACCATAGGGTTACACTTCATTATTACATAGATCAATTTATAAATATAGTTAACTTACTAGATAATTAGTTAAATATGTAACTTAAACATCGAACAAGATATAGAATTCACCACCATTGGATATGCACCTATTTTTCATTGTTATTTTTTTATTTTTCAATGAGGTTACATGTTCAAAGTCAATCGATATGCTCACATTGGCTCGTGGTCACATTGGCTCCATCTATGGCTAAAGCTTGTTAATTTGGTAGGTATGAGCTCAGTCCTCAATGGATATCCATTTCGTGGTCACATTGGCTTAATCTTTGATGGGTATGAGCTCAAATTAGTATTAGTATTCAATGGATATCCATTTCATGGTTACATTGGCTCAAGTTGTGGCTGAAGCAAGTTAATTTGATGGGTATGAGCTCAAAACAGTAATATGCTCTGCAAAAGGATTCCCAATAAGCCCTCTAAAAACGGTTTGGTAATGACCCCATATCATTCCTCAAGTGGGTTTTTTATGTTCTTTATCAACATCCCCAGGTTGTTTTCCACTCTGGGTTTCAACTTCCCATTGTCAGTTCCTTCGCCTAGTATTTACAGAGGCTACATGCAGTAGAGGGAGAATTCATGGAAGAGTTCTTGGACATAGCATTTTTTTCTCTTTGGATGTCTTACTAAGATGTATGTTACTATGTTCTCTATACCCACTTCTCTTCATCTAAGTTCTATTTTTTGCTTATAGCTTGACTGGGAATGGGGTCTATGGTTTTATCCATTAGGAATTTAGGGTTTTGGGATTTTGTCATTAATTTTTTTTCTTTTTTGGGATATATGGGTAAAAACAACACACTAGTACAATAGAGCAGTTCTACAACTTTTGAAGATTCATCTACACGCCCTCCTACTCCTTGCACATATCTAAAGAAAACCTCCCACGTCTCTCATCATAGATGACCTACTGCTTCCAGGTATATTTGTGCCCTATCTTTATCTGGAATATGGGTCAATTTCAGACTACCGGTTATTTCATTCTCCCATTTTTATGATAGGGGATTCCCTTTCTGTTTTTGGTGTATTTTCGCTATGCATGAGTCTAGTCGATCTCAGTCACAACGCATAGGTAGTAGGCGTTTAGTATTGTATAGTTGGATGATGCTATTGAGGAAGCATTGCATCCTACGGTAAAAAAATAACTATGTACAATTAGATTGAAGGAATTGATGTTCGATTATTGTAGATGTGGCCAACCATTAAAGAATAGGATGTCTGGATTGGTGATTTGGCCCCAGACATATTTTTATAGATTTCACGGAATGACTACAAAAGGTGGTCCATCATATGACTCCAAACAAATATAAAATAGCTAATCGATGATTTATTCAGCATCGGTAACTGATATTTCCAATAAATTGAACTGTGACGGTGATGTAATGGACTTCTCCCATATATTTCCTTTCGTTTTACTGTCTATAAATATGGTGTAAGACACAATAACTCATTTACATTCCAATGGCGATTAAATCTCCAGCATATATATCAGATATAGTTTACCATATATACAAAGATATAGTTCATCAAACCAATTCGAAAGCATAGTAGCATCATATTCTCATGTTCATGTTCAATATCCTCATAAAAATAGAGTAGCATTGTCTTCTCAGCATCAGAGATTTAATACAATATTAATTGACTCTAAGCTTACCTAGTTAATCTCTAGTATTCATAGATTAGGGTTAACTACATCAATAATAAGTTAAGAACATAATTACTATAATTCTACTAAGCAGAGGATACTTAGTACACGACTGGCCTATGGGATGGAAAACTCCACTAACCTATTGTTGACTCTTTCCATAGTGGTTGTCTCCGCTCCTATCCCTAGTGGTGATTTTGAATCTCAAGTGCGATGACCATTAGTTCCTCTTCTTATATATGGTTGGTGATGTCAGTCAGATCATCACATTGCTGCATGTCCAATGTCCTCTCATATATTTCCTTTCGTTTTACTCTCTGTGGATATGGTATAAGACACAATAACTCATTTACATTCCAAGGGAGATTAAATCTCCAACATATATATCAGATATAATTTACCATATATACAGAGATATAGTTAATCAAGCCAATTCCAAAACAAAGTATCATCATCTTCTCATGTTCATGTTCATCATGCTCATAAAAATAGAGTAGCATCATCTTCTTAGCATCATAGATTTAACATTATACAAGAATTGCTCACCATGTTGTCATTTATTAATGTATGTATCTGATATGTTATTATACTGTCACTATAAGAATTGTATACACTACATCATCATTAAACAGTGTCATGTATTCATGTTAATGTTACACTCATTCATCCATATGCTCACCTGTCATGACTTGCTTCACAACAGAATTTAGGACAAAATCCGACGACTACCATGTCTGAAATTTGACACTAACCTGTCAGGTATTCGACACCCTCAATTTTTTTTGTCGTCGGTGGTGTAACATCAGATAGTCGACAGCCAAGTTGAGGCCGTCGGATTTCCTACGGCATGACCGTTGGATTTCCTACAGCAAGGCCGTCGGATTTCCTACGGCAAGGCCGTCGGATTTCCTACAACAATCTATCGTCGGAGCCACAACAATTTCATCAGATTGACATGAAATCCGACAACAAATTCTAGGAATTGAACGTCAAATAACCAACGGGATACTGTATATTAATAATAATAAAAAATTGGGATGCTTTTACCGGTCCAGTATCACAAAGACCTGGATTCTGGACATAGTGATTTGCGTAAGGAGAACTTGATGCGCTCTTCCTGCAGCCTCTGATGGGTGCACCTGTCTTAGATTTGGTGCTAACTGTTTCGTACAGACCAAACTGAGAATCATTACATGGAATTCCCTTACAAACATAACGTGAACATGCATATGGTCTTGTATGACACCCATGTACATCAACAATAATTTCTCCTCCCGAGTGAATCACCTTCATTAGACTCACTTGAATAATGTTCGTGCTTCCTTTTCCTGCTATTACAAGAATGGATATTACAGTAGCAAGTTAATTTTCACACACAACATTGGGAATAAGTTAATAACTATGTTCAGTGAAATAAGTGCTTCTTTCAAGACAGACATGTGATTTGCAGGCTAAATTCCACTTTTTCCTTTTGTTTGCTACTTGCTTGGTGCCACAATCATACTTTGAAGTTAAATTACATTTCCAGAAACACCTATCAAGGGATCTAGAGTGTGATTTTCCACTGCTACTTCTTGATGTTGTCCTAATCTTGTTTCTAATCCTACTTCTTCAGCTATGCCTCCTTTTTGTGCTTCTATGTCTCCTGAAATTGATTGGATCTGAGATTTCTTCTCTGCACCTGCTCCATCCTCTGGGGTAAGAATCATTTTTACTTGCCCTGTGATATTCACTTCTTTTTTCATGTCTATGACTCATGGATCCTAACATGTTGCAACCAATTCTCCTCTCATCCTCACTACCATCCATATAACCCCCAGTTAGTATTTGACAATTGGTTCTTTCATCATCTGTACGAACTCTGTAACTCATACCCGACCTGTGTTTTTTAGGTTTCTCACTGTCTCTTCTATACATATAACTATTATAGTGACTGCACCTGCTAGATTCCCTAACTTCATATGTAATTTTGTAATTTGTACCATCCTTATAATGCATAGTGTCTTCACATTTGCAATTCTCACATGGAAAATCTCCACTTAGTTCCATTTATGTACTCAACCAATGGATTGAATCAATTTAAAAACCAGAAGGACTTGAACCAAACGTTTAATCTTCGAAACCACCTCTTACATGTTTCAAATATTTCAAATATTTATGATGTATCTCTCTAAAATGGGTCTAGGTTTATGGTGTGATTGTTATATTATCCACGATATCCTCATGTATAGGATTTTGATGATGGTTCTCCAACCCAGTTCTGTTCTAGTTCAGGTGTGACCCTCGACTGATTCTGGTTCTAGTTCTCATAACCTTGCTCTTTACATCACTATACTCAACAATTGCATAGGTGGATGGAAGACTCCAATTGAATAGTGAATACAAGTTACAGTTCTAGATTTTAACACCAATAATGAGGTCCTACCAGAATTAAAGATATGATCGAAAACCAATCAAACCAAGACAAAAACACATTTCAAAAATCAATGAAAAAAGTAAATTAACAAATTTTAATTATTGGAATATTTGAACCAAGAATGAATCAGGTTTGTTGTACAACAATGACCGCATATACCTGAGTGCAATATTTCAAATTTCTTTGGACAACAACAGGTGTATATTTTGGGAATGCTGGAACGTGTAATAAATTTTAAAAAACAAAAGTCAGCTATAAAAGAAAAAAATGAAGGAAGAATGAACAGATCAAGAGCATCTGTTACCATATTATGGGAAATTTCCACAAGCTAACATCATATAGATAATTAAAAGAATCAATATTGCTATAATGACAGATTTTTTACTACATTCCACAAGCTCACTAGTTCATTTTCATTTGATATTGGCTATCTGCATAGAACCTACACAAGTAAGGTGGATACATGATCTGTTTTAACACCTTTGTTTCTATAAGCAAGAATGACATCCATTTTTCACACCACCAAAAATGTGGGTTTGATTTTGAATGGAACATGGTTTGTTCAACACACTTCCTTTTATTTGAATTGAACATCATTTTCTTATCACACTTCAACACAGAATTCTAGACATAAACAAAGTATCTCATAGAAGCATGTTATATATTAACATTAACGCAACTAAGAAGTGAAGAACTAACCTGACCAGTCTGAATGAGAGAAACTAGGACATTTTTTGTATGCTTCCATAGTTATTGCAGTTAAAGTTGTTGATGGGGATGTAAGCACCTGCACCAAAAATAACATGATTAGAAACTCCAATAATCCTACAATAGTTCTAAAAAATGGTGAAGTAGGAAACAAGCAGCATAACCAACTTAAGAGCTTGTTACCCACTCGCATGCTGAAAAAATTCTAGGGATTTGTTAAAGCGTTTCAATCCAATAAAAACTATTCCCCTGCATTATATTAGTAGAACAAATGTTAAAATTTAACAGATAAAAAAAAAAATCCATTTCCTAATAGCAAATAACAAAACATTTAATTTCAATAGAAGAGGAATTCATTTTTTCTATAGTGCCTAACTCTTTTGACAAAATTTATCTTAACTATACCCTATACCTATTACCACATACCCAAATACTAGAGATCCTTACTAGATACTCTATACTCATAGCTGACACGTAGTCTACCCTTGAACCCATGCTACCCTTCTGATAATCAAATGAATTTAAACCTGTATGGGCTTCTAGGAAACAAAATTCCCATGAGAGCCAACATTATCCAAAATTGATATATATAAATGCATAAACATTTCTAAGACTCTTCCTAATTAGAAAATCTCCCTTTAAGGGTTTTATTAAACCTTGTGGAACTTGAAAATGTTTCATGGATCCTTAATTGGTTTTGGTAGTGTTAGTAAATTTTACATTAGTAATAAGCCAATGATAGACCATGAGCAATCAGTTTCCTCATGGGTCAGTACTGTAACTCGACTGTTTCATGTCCCCACCATATGATTTGATTGTTTTGTAATTCCACATACACATTTCTGCATTGTTCAACTCCAAGCAATGTGTTTATTAAGTAATTTTTATAACAACAGCAACAGCAAAGCAACAAGTTTTAAGCACTTTCAAACAACAACAAAGCAACAAGTTTTACCTATGACAGGGATGGAGGATCAAGCTATCAATGATTCCCAAAAAATAATGGCAGATGCTATTACCTATCGAAATGAATCCAATGCAACAACAGAAAGGGGTACAGAGGTAATTGCTTTTATATGCAATTAATTCTTATTTAACCAAGATGTTTGTGAAGAAATCCTCAACTACTATGTTTTTAAACTCAAAATATTACTTTCAATTTCAATGGATGTTTCAGTAAGTAATAGATCAGTTTGATACCTAGTTATCAATTATTGCAGGAAATGGAAATTGAAAGGTCATATCAAGAAGAGTTGACAAAGGAACTTGAAGGCATTCCATATTCTACATCGTTGTCAGGAAAGGCAATACAAGAATCACTTGAATATTCTGAAGATGAAGAGAAGGATCTACATGACTTGAAGGCTTCGACAATAGGTTCTAGACTAGAAAAGGATGCAGATGAATTGAAGGCTATGTCACAGATTATGATGTCCCGCAAAAAGAGAAAACTGTATGAAGCCATGCAGGTATTGTGTCTATTCTTGACTTCTTATGTAAATATGTGTTATGATATTTGCTCATCTACAGAAATTGTGACAAATTCGTGTTTGTCAGACGAGACTTTTAACCAAACAAGAAATAAAACCTTTTGAGGTCTAGAGGTAAAACTACAGTCTTCGATCTTCTTTGACTATTGCAACTTATCCCTCAACTGTTGATTGAGGTTAAAATATTGTTGTATATGTATTCTTGGAGTCGAGAAAAGCCTCCTTTGATATTTCTAGGAGAAATAGATGTGCTTTGTGGTGTGTGATTTATGTATTGTTTCTTTGTATTTATTGTAATACACAAAAAAATATGATGTTAGCAACAGTATTATAGGTTGTAAGCCAAATACATATGTTATTTCATTGTCTAGTCTACATCTCAAGAAATATGAAACTTTCACAAGCCTAATATGGAACTTTCACAAACAAGCACCAAAAGACTTTTAGATTCAGTCCATCTTCTGCAGCTAATAAATTAGTCCCTAAAACAAGATTCAAAACATTTAATGTAGTCTTGAGATGCTCTTTCAGATGAGCACAAAATTCCTTTGCAAGGGCACCTGATTGTTGTTGTGTGAATGCTTTGCAAACTGCAACCATGTGCACAGCTACATACATCCCTTCTGATGATAGTGGAATACTTGAAAGACTCAAGAACCTCATAAGGTCTTCAATGCCCTTTTTCTCAACAAATATTCTACATGTTTCAGGATTTTCCATTTCCTGATGCACAAACACCATGGCATGTGAAATGAATAATTGTAGAAAGCGTTCATTAGTCATATTTTCAACAGACAATCCACTAGTTCCAACACCTTCATTATGCTTCTCTTTAGAATCAGTATCCATAGGAATGGGACTATCCAATTTGTCTTTGGCTTCTAACTCCATGTCACCCACTGAAGCAACTTTCTCAAGAATTTCAATAATAACATCTACACCAGGTTCCCTCAGAGAAGGGACATGGCACATCAGCTCTTCCATCGAATTAGCCAAATGAGAAACCCCTTCATTCAATGGTAGAAAATACTTTCGTGTTGTGAAGACATGTACAAGAAACTGCAAAGCATTTCTTTCAAGCACTTCCTGCAATCCTATATTTTTGATACATAGTGCATCAAGACCACTAGGGATGCAACAAAGTGCTTTTGAGGAACGAAGAAATAAATCTTCTGATATAGCATCCAAGCAGGAAGTTGTAAGACTTGTTGCATGCAGCATTGAGAAAGAAATTGGATCCTTATGAATGAGTTCACTCATAAGTGTCACAACTGAAGAGAAGATGTCACTACCAAACTTATGGGAATGAAAGAATATTAATGATAGGCTTGATGGCAAGGTACTCTCCTCTGAGCCTCCAGTCCTTGCTGTGGCATATGTTGTTGATCCCAGTGCCTTGAGTAAGGCCTTGATAAGACACCTCCAATAATATGGAATTTGTCCTTTATCATCATCATATGTTGAATATGCAATACTTTTTTCTGCTGACAACTCCACAACACTTGTAACCTCAAATTGTAGTCTCTTAATAGTATTGTCTAGACCTCCAAGATATCTGAATAGAGTGACTGTTGGATTGTTGTAATCCATAAAATTTTGGATAATCTTTACAACAAAGATGACAAGGTGTGTATGACAAGAATTGGTTTCTTTTAACAAAGGCAGAAGGGGAGGAATCAGTCCATTTTATCTCATAGGATTTGGCAAGGTCGAGGATGATGTTACATATGCAAGAAAAAAATATAAAGCCCCTTCTAATAATGCAACAGGATATGCTTCCATGGTAGTCAATGAAATGACAGCCTTTTGCAGCAAGCTCAATAAAAACACATCATTTGCTGCATTGCTAACAATATTTGGAACATTTAACACCTGACTCCTCTCATGATATGTAGAAATTACCGCAAACTGGTATCCTAAATCCTACATAGCGGTTGATCTCATGTTATCTGGTATAAAGTTCTTAGATTGCAACACCTTCATCAAATCGGTCATAAAATTAGGATCATTTGAAAAAAATGCCCCTAGTTCTTCATGGTTGTCACTTGATTGCATCAATACCGTAAAGGCCAAAATTCGAATGCAGCTGAACTGCATGCGAGTGCTCGGAGAAGGAAATGCACATGTATACTTGATTCGAGTACATAAGGAAAACTTGAGCTCACTGGGTATCTGATATTTATCAATTAAATCCTTTAGAAGAACCAGATATTTTGGTTGTAAATGCAAATTAGGAATGTGTATTACTTGTAAACCTAACAGACTTGCAGCATTTAAATTTTCTGCATTGTCCAGATCACGTTCATAATAAAATTCAAAATGTAAAGTTGACCCTAATTGGCTTGCTGCTACATCACAACCATTTTCTACAACACACGAGAATAGGCCCACTCCTTCTTTACTTCCCCATCGTTGTGATAGAGCAAGAAAATGAAGATTCAACACTGCACTTCCTGGTAGTTTTCCACTCAGGTGTAACTTGGAAGGGTTAATCCTTACAATAGCTACAAGAGCTTGAAGAGCTACTAAAAGTATGTCAAGATCATTTGATGAAAGAAGGTGTGTGAAATGTTGCATAAAACATACAACTTTACAGTGTGTTGCCATGTAAGCTCTTCCTAACCTCTTCCTTCCTCGACGTCCTTGACTCTCAGGAGGTCGATCGTTGAATATCATACCTCTCTGCAAATATTTAACGGATCCGCTACAGAATGGAGTAGATCTGCGGGTTATAAAATTGAATCTCTCTGCAAACAATATTGAACAAATATGCCACATAACAGAGGATATCAACAAGGTATTGAGCATGATTCTGAAAATTGGTTGAATCTCACACATGTAACTTATATTTCCCACAAATACCCACACATAAATATGCAATATATATGGTATATATATTTTAAATATGTAATGGGCACCTTGCATATATATCTTATTTTTATGTGTAAAAAGAGATGAATCTGGGTCATACTGAGTGAGTGAGGAGAATCGTTGCAATGGGGTGGATACACAGACTTTCCAGCATGAGGTTGAGCGTAGATGATGCTCTAACCTTTGGAAATATTAGGAAGGATGGTGGCTAATAAAGAAAAGCTGTGGGTTCTAGTTCTAGGTCCAGATCAATTTGCAAGTGGTCGGTTCGATCGACATAGCTTGAGACCCGTGAGCTAATAACCTGCTGCATAGACGAGCGAACACACAAGACGAGGTTATGCCAAGATTTGATTCGATGCAAAGGGTTAGTGTCAATTCCCAAGATAAATGATAAAAATTCACAGTAAAAATAAACTCATCAGCGATTTTAACCTAGCTACATACGCTTCAGGAAACATTTATCAGTTTACACTAAACCAAGAAACTTGCAGTACTATAATCTAGCAAAATTTATCAATTCACACTAAACCAAGAAACTACTATCAATGGATTCCAAGGTGGTTCAAGTAATGGCACTTGCATAGGGACATTCATCTATGCCTCAGAGGGAAAGTTTTTCTTACGAGTATACCCCCAATCATTTATAAAAATTGGTCTCAAACTAGGTTCAAAATGGGGAAAATGCCTCTTGGCATGAAAGTTGTTTTGTCTAATATACCTTTCACAAATTATCTAAAACTAAAATTTCCTAAGTTCACTATAAATAAATTACAAGTATAATTAACGCATTGCCTTTTGTTTAGTGAAAATCGAGCTAAAATTGAGTGAGATTTGGCCTCCAAAAGGTAAACAATAAAGGTTTTTCTGAGGGAGATGAAATCAAAATCTAAGGTCTTTATTTAAAATTTATGGGTGAAAACCTAAAGGAACTGTATAGTACTAATATTCACTTCTCCATATCAAATGGGTCTCTTTCAAATTAAAAAAAATCAACCTGGAAGGGGCCTAATTAACACACTTTGCTAGCTGGATTATGGACCAAAAAACAGGGTTACTAGGATTTCTGGAAATTTCTTGGTTGAATATTTGAGTCAAACCCTGTATATTTTTTTCGGCCTCAAAATCCGAATGAGGGAGATATGGAAATTTTGGTTTAGGAATTTTGTCAAACACTTAGTGGACAAGTACTTGGTTGAGTACTTTTGTCAAACAAATAGTAGATATCCACCTAAAACTCTTCCTTCTCTAAGTTCCTTTCAACATTTCAAAAGATACCAGAAATGAAATCAGACCCATACACATGGAAAGAAAAACACCCTAAGGGAATCTACATTTTCATAAAAATACCCAAATCATGGGATTTGGTCTCGCAAAAAATGTTTTTGGAATCAAAATGGGGGTTCCAAGCCCATATGATATGGATACTTTCCTCCACGACATCTCAGCTGGGTATTTTATAAATAAAATTGGAATTCCTAATTGTTTATTCAACAAGGTTTGGAGAGGCCATGTGCCCTTATTGGTGAGTTAATGTAAAAAAAAAGGAATTGTAAGTCGATTCAATCTCATAGGAGACAAAAATAATGTTTCCACCAAAGTCTAAATGAAGGGAAACTAGAAAGGCAGTTTGGAAATGAGGGCGGGTTTCTTAACAGGCACGTTGTTGTAACGTTAGTTCCTCATTCTAGAAACCCCAAGTGAGTGTATCAACCAATTTATTTTCCAAGTAAACTCTTGTACAATATGCAAACAAAGAGTAATTGATTTTGTGAGAAAAGAGAAACGATTACAGCAAAATACCTGATCAAATACATCTCACTTAGCCATCTCGTCCTAAAATGATTGATTGTAGAGGGACCCGAATGATTGTTTCAAACCAATTCAGATGAGGGAGTTCATTGTAGAGGGACCTGAATGATTGTTTCAAACCAAACCCTCCTTTGCCTCTTCAAACTTTGATCGCTGCAAACCCTCCTCTGTGTAAACACACTTGACCTCCGACGACCTCCTCTGCGTGGCCTCTGGCAAACCTCCTCTGCGTGACCTCTGGAAAACATCCTCAATGTGACCTCCGGATGTGGAGGTATATTGTGTCGGCTCCATCATGAAATTATTGATTGGGTTCTTTGTTTCACGAAGAAATATTGTGTCCGGACGGTTGTGGTTTTATATTTTTTTTATTTTTTTTTTTGCACTAGTGTCGGAAATCCAACGACATACCCTAGTGTCAGAATAGCCCTAGTGTTGGAAATCCTATGCTCTAGTGTCGGAAATCCTATGCCCTAGTGTCGGAAATCCTACGCCCAAGTGTCAGAAATCCTACGCCCTAGTGTCAGAATAGCCCTAGTGTCGGAACTCCTACGCCCTAGTGTTGAAAATTCGATGGCGCTAAAATAATTTAAAAATCTCACTACTTTTCATCATTACTGTCTGACACATCCGTACGATACGTCAGATGTCGTCGGATTTCAGGTTCAAATCCTGTTGTGCTTGTACACAGGGTTCCAAAAATACATTTCTCTTTTATTCATGGTTTTTTGGTTGTTGTTGTCATTAAATTCACCTTCAGGTTTGTTTCATTCTTCTAGTTTTTAGTTTTTTCTTTCATCACAGGCTCAGTATTCATGATATAATTATGGCTTAGCTTCATTATCTTAATATTCTTTGTGTTCTTCTAGCAATGTGAGAACATAAAGCCTTTTCCTCACCTCACTACATTTATGAAATCGGTAAAATTTCATTTCCATCAGGTATATAGTTTATTCAAGAATCAGATGTGAATGTTTACCTATGTCTGGTTTGTGATTTTAATATTTTCTATAATTGTAATTCTTGTGCATATGAACTAATAATGCCATATAAGTATAATTGTTGTGCATATGAACTAATAATGTCATTCTTACTAGTTTGAAAAAGTATTTGGACCGTCTTTCTTTACATGTATTATGAGCTTTATTTGGCAAGGAGTATTATCTGAGCCTCTGAGACATGACTAAAAAACCGATATGTTAAGAGAATACACTTGGAAACTATTGTACTATTTGTGTTATAAGGATTTCCAATAGATCCATACCTTAGAACAATTCCTTTAAGGATTAACCTTGACTATTTGAGTTACAATTGGAATGTTATTATATCTAGTGTAAATCCTAAATCTTGTTTAGTAAGTTATATTCCATAGCAAAAGTCTAGCGAGAAATCCATATTCTATAGATGTGGTGTTAATGTGGAATTATTGAAACAAGTTTAGGCATGCATCCTTTCTTGGAACACTTGAAAGGGAAAATTCGGAAATAAGATTCTGATGGAAAGGAGTTTTTTTTACATTTTGATTAGTCTTCTAAATGTAGCTCTAAGCTTAATATAATTTTTTTAAGTTTGAATAAACATAACTATTTTCTGGATTTTACAGTTTTCAACAATTATATTTTTATCCTTGGTTACACATGAATCATTTACTAGGAATATACTCAAACTTGGAGGATTCTAGAAGTTTGAAATAAGATCCTAATGAAAATGATTTTTTTTTACATTTTGGCTAGCCTTCTAAATGTAGCTCTAAGCTAGTAGATAATTTTTAAGAAACATAACTATTTTCTAAATTTTTCAGTTTTCAACAATTATATCTTTAGCAACATTGGTTATACATGAATCAATTGCTAGGCATTTATTCAACTTGGGGGATTCTATAAGTTTTAGAGGAGTTTGGATATATATATTGTTTTAGTTCTAAAATTTATTTTTTACCTTTTGCAAGGATTGGTGAAATTATGACAGGTAAATGCGTTTTGTTCAATATGATTAAGGTGGGTGATTGTTAGCTAGATGTTCTTTTTACTTTAATAGTGTAGGGTGCACATATTCAAATATCATGGATTTCTACTCATGATGCCTGGAGGGTATTCGAGCCCATCTATATTTAGAAAGCACAAGGAACAACATAGGGTAAGGTTTTCTTGAGTTAGAAACAAAATATAAATTTTAAAATGTAGTTTTCCATACATCATATGTGTTTTAACTTTGAAGGTTCAGGAATGATCTATCCTACAAGGAGAGATGTCGTATTTTATAGGTTAAAGGAATACGGTAAGGTATAGATGCAAGGAAGGTCAGATAACTACTAAATAATATGAAGGGAATAGGATATGGATGCTGCAGGTGGTGATATAATCCTTGGTTGGGGTTAAAAAGCGTCATCTATAGGAGGATTCTTTTTATGTATTATAGTATTGGCATTTCATCTCAGGGCTTAGTGAGATTATACAAATACTTTGCATACACAACTGTCAAGTGTTTTAAAATATAGCATTAATCATGTCTATTGATGGGCAATCTTTTAGAAGTGGTTAGAACATTACAACTCTGTATGATTATATTCAGTGAATCAATTCTGTTGTGGGTATGGAACATTTGTGAATCACAGAGTTGTTTCACGAGTTTAATTGGTCTATATTACTATTTATATTGTATGGAACATGCATGACTGATGTTTTGAGTTTAGTTGGGTTGTATGAACTTATGAATGGAAGATACAACTCATTCATATTCAATTGCGGGTACCAGAGTATGGGTGGACAACACAAAATATTCTTCATCTTATGAATGTTATTGTAAATGGAGGTAAGGAGGGACATTAGCAATTTTATTGGTAAATTCATGTTTTGCATTGTATATACAATATACATATATTTTATCTACTTGTTTTTGTTATTTATAATATGGAAGTATGTGCTATACTCTTTGGATTTCATAGAGATATATTCATCCTTAAGCCAAAGGTAAGTTTACCTCCACATGCTATGGGTGACCTTATTTTATATTTTTAAAATAGACGCTATTCAGTTTCCTTGGTTCTGATGTCTTGTGTTTTTATTTATTGTACATTTTGCATGTTCATGCATTTTGTTCTTGACTCAAATGTCTATATCCACATAGGTCACCTAGGAAAATAAAATCATGTTAACTTTAAAGGTGTGCAATAAGATTTTCTGACGGACATTCAAAATTGGGTCCTTGTCAAAATGTTAGGTATACTATATATATCAGAGTTATTAGAATTAGAACTGGAACCAGACTGGTTGAGTGCAAAATCACAAACGTGGGAAAAAAGGTTGACCAAAAAATATATGAAATATTCAAGTTTGATGAACAATATATCATTGTTCACAACTTAGTAAGCTGGTTCTACACTCAAAAGAACAATCCTGAAAACCTGAGGTAACTTTAAGTCTGGAAATCTATTAAAACAACAATCTTCATGTTCTAGAATCTACATTGAAACACACACCAGAGGAACATAATAACAACAAGTACACAGATATGAGATCTTAACTCTCAATCACATCTATCTTATATTAAGTATGGAAAGAAGAAAATGCACTACAATATCTCAACCAAAATTCTCTAACACAATAGTGTGCATGATGTCTTGCATATCCTTTATAAAATGAGGAAGATACAATGTATTTCGTCACTTAAAAGAATTTTTTTGGGATGTTTTTTGGCCAACAATTTACGAGACCATGGTATTAGGTGAATTGCGGTATTTTCCCATGGTAATTCCCCTATAAAAGGAAATCATTGTAATATGGTTGTGTATTTATATTATAACATTTTGAAAAACCATATATGTGATTGTGTGAGAGATATAGTGAGAGAGTGAAGAGGAAGTACAATGTGTGTGATGCAGATTGTATCCCTTCATTTTGTTGAACGGTATAATAATAAAAGAACTGACAATTTCTCTGTAGATGTAGCCCATCTTGGGTGAACCACATTATATTGGTGTATGTCTAGTAATGTGTTTATGTGTTTAATATTTGCATCTTGTTTATTGTTATTTCTCTGTGATCTTGTTTTCTTACAAAAACTTCATTCACCACTCCTTGGGGAATCTTCATGTACAATAAAATTCCTTTTGGACTAATGAATTCATGAGCAACTTTCCAGTGTGAAATAGATATTTCCTTTATAAGAGACACATATAAGTTCATAGTGATTTATCTTGATGATATGACAGTTTTCTCAAAAAACGATGATGATCATTTGTCACACTTAAGGAAACAATTTAAGAAATGCAATAAATTTGGTCTTTCTTTGAATCCAAAGAAGTCTACTTTTTCTATGCAAGAAGGTAAGTTATCGGTTCATATTGTATCAAAGTATGGAGTAAGAATAGAACCTGAATGGGTAGCATCCATTAAAGAGTTAGAATCTCTTAGAAATAAGAATGATATCCAGTAATTCCTTGGAAGAATAAAATTTCTAAGAAGATTTATTCCTAATTTGGATGAACAAATCAAAACCATTACTAACATGCTCAAAGCTAGTAATGAGGTAAAATAGACTAAAGAATCCAAACAATACTTTGGAACTCTCAAAAAATAAATTGGAGAAGAATTGGTGTTGATCAGTCTAGATTATTCCAAACCTTTTCTTATTTTTTCCTTTGCTTCCATACATACCATTGTTGTTGTACTTTTCCAGAAGAATAGTGACGGTTATGAGAAACTTATTTCATTTTTTCAGCAAGGAATTCAGAGATGTTGAGTTAAAATACAGTTTAATAGAGAAGCAAGATTATGCAACGGTAAAGGCACTGAAATCCTTCAGATAATATGTTTTACATTCAAAAATTATTTCCTATGTACCACACACAGTGGTAAAGGATATTCTTTTCCAAACTAACAGTGAAGGTACAAGAGGAAAATGGATCACTAAAATACAAGAATATGATTTGGAAATAAATCCTACCAAGTTTGTAAAAGGGAAAGGACTAGACAAGTTATTAGATAAGTCAAATTGTAAGGCCTTATATTTGAGTCTAATTGTAGAATTAATAGAAGAAGGAAATTTAAAAAGTGGGCAAGATGCACAAAATGATACCATGAAGGTTAACCCAAAGTTTCAAGAATCTGAATGGTATAAATACATTTTCTATTACCTGATGAACTTAGAATTTCCAAAACATTTATCTAAATCCCAAGAAAGGTCTCTGAAATTACATACAGTAAAATAAAGTATTCTAGATGAGTACCTTTACTATAAAGAACCTCAAGGAATCCTGTTGAATTGTGTGGTAGAAGATGAAACTAAGGGAATAATTTAAAAATTGCACAAAGGAGTTTGTGGAGGACATCATGCATGGAGAGCTACAACATACAAAATTCTCAGAGTTGGGTATTATTGACCAAGTTTATTTACTGACACTAATCAAATTGTCAGATCTTGTGTTGAATGTCAAATATTTGCAGAAAAAAAAAAATTCTAAGACCATTAACTGTGAAACCAATAGCATCATTTGGACCATTCTAATAGTGGGGTTTAGATTTCATTGGAGAAATAAACCCTAATTCAAGTGGATGGCATAAGTGCATCCTCACTGCAACATATTACTTTACTAAATGGGTTGAAGTAGTGCCTACTAGATTGTCAAATGAGTTTGTAGTTATGATATTTATGGAAGAGAATAATTTATCAACATTTGGTTGTCCAAGAAAGATAATCACTGACAATGCAAACGCATTCAAATCTGTTAGAGTGATTGAATTATTCCAAAAGTATAACAATGAACTAGTCCATTCAACCACATATTTCCCATGGGGTAATGGAATTCTAGAGTCATCTAACAAATATCTATTGAGGATCATAAAGAATATTTTGGTACAAATAAAAAAACGTTTAGGATGTGAATCTGAATTATTCCTTATGGGATGATAGAATGTGCCAAAAGATCAATTGGTAACTCCCCTTTTTAGCTGGTATATGGGAAAGAAGATACTCTTCCAATTCAATTGGGTTTACTTATCCTCAAACTCAGTCAGCATGAAACTAAAGAACCAAACAATGTGGTTAGGAGATTCTATGAGTTATTTGAGCTTTAGTAGGAGAGAGAAATGGTCAGTGAAAAGTTGATGGAACATCAGAGAAAAAATAAAAATAAATTTGACATAAGAGAATTGGAAATATATTTCCTACTAGGAGACCTAGTACTCAAATGGGATTCTAGAAAGGTAGATAAGGGAAAGCATGGAAAGTTTGACAATATTTGGATTAGCCCATTTATAATCCATGAGGTCAATGGGAACAACACTTTAATTTTAGCTAGTCTGGATGGTGAGAAGAAAAATGATCCTATCAATGGAGGGATTCTGAAGAGATTCTTCATTTACTGAAACCGAGTTCCATGAATTTTTTAAATATTAGCATAAGAAGCATTTCAATTTCAAGCTTTATTTCTTTTAGCATTTCAATTTTAGTTTTGTTTACATGTTGTAAATAAATGAAAAGAATAACCTACAATTTGTAAGAAAAATCTCAGGCTAATGAATCCGTAGCCCAACAAGAAAGGCACAAATCTATAAGTTCTCAGCGTCCTGCATAGCAGAAAGTTGTCCCTGTGGAGCCATTGTGAGTACCTAAATCATTCGAGGGATCTCCCAGACATTGAAAATCATTTAATGAATACTTTGTACCAAATCAAAGGTGCTAAGGACAAGAATCTATAGGTTTTCAAAGATCAACATGTGACCAGAAGCTTGAAATCGGACGCTAACCCAAGGACGAGTAGATAGTCATTGATATTCACTTAATCGAATGACCATGATGAATAGTGCTTGGTGAAACAGGCATATAGTTAAATACTAAAGAGGAATGAGAAGATATGTCAGCCAATTGAATTGATCTACGATCGATAAGAGGAGTGCATGGGTTGATGTGATGTATGGTTAAAGTTGTAAAGTGGCAATTAAATTTTAAAAAAAAAGAGATTAGATATAACGGTGAAGACCCATCATGCATTCGTAAGGTGCATGTACTTTGGAGGGCCCCTACCATGGGAAAAATGGAAACTACCGAAGACACATGTCAAGTCTTTGTTGGTTTCACATGCTCGAGGAAACTTGGAAAATCACTCAAGCGAGCATGTGTTACCACCGTAGGAAACCAACACAGTTTTCACATATGATGGAAAGGCGACCCCGCCACTGGCTGAAGACTTCAGTGTAATTTTTAGGGGCAAAATGTTGCCAATTGGCTATTTTTGGGGTTTTTTCAAAAAATAAATTCACTATTTGGTCGTTTTTAGTCACTAATATCGCCTATATTTACATAAAATATTTTTTTTATCATAATATTCGCCAAAATTTACACATTTCAATGTTAATTATATGTTTCATATTTAATATTCGCCTACCTATATATAAACATGTTTTTTTCAATCCAAAACAATCACCTAGAATACTTAAGTATAATATTAGAATCCTTAAAAAATACCCTAGGACTCAAATTCATCCTATCATGCCATGTCATCCAACTAGGAATGAGGTCAATAGTCACATCACATATTCTCCTGACCAATAATATCCTACCAAGTGTCTCTCTAAACCCAATACCCATTAAAATTTAAATTGTGTCCATTGCACAAGTCATTGTTGTTTGTTCACTCGCAAAAACCCATGGACCATATCTCTGATCATTCAGTACATCCACTTAGCATCCAACTCAGTTCCTGAACAAAGGTCACCATCCATGTCACCTAACCAGGTAAACCAGTTTAAACCTTCTTACATTTAAATTTTACAGTAAATTAGTAAAAATGTTTTTACCCTAATACTCTAAGCTACCAAATTCTCCCTAACCAGAGAATTTGAACTACCAAAATGGCCCAACCAACCTCTGAAGTTTCCCACAAGTCCATTCTAGTAGAGAAATCATCCATTTTTTACCATCAAGATTATATTAGGGATCTAGTAACTCCCATTTGAACTTGATTCAAACCTTGTCCGAAGCACATTACAGATCCGCCACAAACTAGGACCCTTACCAGTTATGGCAGTCTATCATAATACACTCATTCTTCCCTCCCGTGGTGCATCTCCCTGAATTTACAGTGTGGTGCTCATCCTACCATTATCCAAGCCAAAGAACCATTAAATCCTATGATGGAGCCAGAGTTGTTTGTCATGTTAAAGCTAAAAGAATTAGGAAAATGTTCACTATGCTAATAGAAGAAGACATCCTGACGTATGAACAAAGAGAATTATCCCTAAAGTGCCAAACCCTAATCCCTTACAAGAAAACCATTTTCATAAACTATTATATGGAAGCAGGAATGGTATGTGCACCCCCTTTAAAACTATTTTCTTCAAACCTAAGGCCAAAAAGATAATTTCCCTGCTGTGTTCTGTTGGGCCCAGAAATGGCCTCTTTTGACCACCCTTAATTACCACTTATTGTTCTATCCCACCCCATTGAGCATGCCAAATAAACGTTTTACCCCCACTTTACTCTTCAAACCACCAAGGTATGATTGGTCATTGTTTTATTTTATTAATACTTATGATTGTGATAATTAAGACTTCATATCTCTCAATGCGCTAACATATGATGGTTTATAAAGGTATTTTGAGATATATGGACTGCAGGAAGATTGGGCTAAACATGCTACGAAAGGGATGGGAATTCATGCTCAAGCTGATCCCCGTCCATCTTATCATTACCCAAGGAATGCGGTTCCAGTGTGATATCCCAGACAAATCTGTGCCAAGGTAGCTATAACAGAATGCGTCAGAATTGGAGGTCAACAGTACGTTGCTGCTCGTGTATAGCTGTAATCTGAAGATATCGTCACTCCTAGGGCGATTAACAGTTTTCCTATATTTCCTATTTTTCATCCTACCACATTTGTAACAGCAGTTGTCATTTAGGGCGCCTGAAGATCAGAGATCTTCATGGCTGCACCATAATAGGATAGGATGTTGTGATTTGCATTGTATAAATATGGAGAACTGTTTCGAACCAGGGGTTGTTGAACATATAATCAATTCATTGTATTAGCTGTGAGGAGGAGGAATTGTGTAATCACGCTGTTTTTTTAATACAAGGAGTTACTTCTGATCTAAAGGTTTTTATGTGTGTTCAGCCAGCATCTCTATGTGAAGGCTGGGCCTGCCTTCCACAGGGATCGCTGAGTTAAATTAGGCATTTCAATTATTTTTTTGTGTGATCTTAGGTTAATTTTATTTCTTCATAGGAATCTGTAACAAGTGTGGATTTACAGTGTGGCGTGATTGCATCTCTTGGATACTTGTAGTGGCATGGTGTGACAGTCGACTGAGTAGGTAATTATTTCTTATGCAATTTGTGGGGTAACTGTAACAGCTCTGTTCATCCTTAGATCGTTTAGTTTTTGTTTCCATGAATCTTTGCAGCTTGTCTCTTATTTTTATGATTACAGAATTTCATTCCTGTACTTCAATTTCATAGAATAGCTGAACTCAATTTCTGTATTTCAAATTCCTAGAGCAATATTCAATTTATGTCTTTAGATTCCTAGGACAATCAGATTAGATAGTTGAGTTAATCATCAAGTGGTTTGAACATAATTTCCCTTTATCTACAACTGTAATTTAGATGTGACTTTTATCTTTCCATTCTTATATCAAGAATAGCAGAAGGTAATTGTGATTTCATTCCTTAGAAGGTAACTAGATTAATTAGATTCTTGGGATGAGCACAGCCGAACATAGAATAGGATTGTTCAATTACAGTAATTTCATGTCTAAGCATATACTGTGCATGTTATCCTTGAAATACAAGACTTCCCTAAGTTGACAATAAATATTGTACACTCTATATGTTAGTTGTAATTCACTTGCATATTGGGTGCTCGACATTTTGGCGCCGTTGCTGGGGAAGGATAAAGATTAAACACCATCATTAGTTGCATCCTGTAATTGTTTCTATTCAGTCTTTTATTTTTCATTGTAATTATTTGGGTTGTATGAATATAAAAAGGGTAAAGCGTGATCATCTTTTGACTCCCAAAACCCCACAAAATACTAACAGTGCAGGTGGTCAAGGTCGCAGTCGAGGTCCACAATTGGGTAGAAGGACATTCATTAATGATCTTGTTGACAAAACTAATTCATCCACTAGGGTTTGCCATCAGGAAACGCCTCTTAGAAGAATCGTTGTCGATCTTGGGGTGCCAGGATCAGGGTCCATAGTGGAGAACACACAAGCAGCCGCGACTTCCTCAAATATCCCTGTAGGAGAGGACAAAGCTGGTACAACCGGACCTACGGGTAGAAGCCCGATCTACCACATTTATGGGAAGGTTGTAACTGAAGAAGAGTGGACACAGTTCCACTAGAAGATTGCTGATCAGTGGAAGAACTAAGAAAAGAATGAGGAGAAGAACGAATAAAAGAACGAGGAGAGGAACAAAGGAACGAACGAAGAGAGGAACGAAGAAGAGAAAATAAAAGAAGGAATGAGTAACAGACACAAATCTGATGAGGAAGAGGCAATGGGGGAAAACCATCATCATGAAGATCATTCCTTGCCTGAAGGAATGGTGGCTACACTTCAATTCCCAATTCAGCAGCCAGAAGGGACAGCCCCTATGAAAAATATATCACCATCGGTGTTGCCTCGCTTCCATGGAAAAGTGGTATAGGATCTAGATGAATTTATTTTCGAGTTTGATATCCTCTGTCGTAGCTACGACTACGTCACCGATGCACAAAAGCTAAAGCTCTTCCCTACCACTCTGAAGAATAATGCATTACAATGGTTCATGAGCCTAGGAGGTGGAACTGTCACTAATTGGGACAGGATGAAACAGGTGTTCTTGGAGAAATATCAGGAATATTGCAACACCAAAGACAAAAGAGAAGAATTGTTCAAAATTGTGCAAAAGGAAGACAAGAGTCTAGAATATTTTGTAGAAAGGCTCTTATACAATGTGCAAAGAGCTGGACAGACAAACATGGGGTTAGATGTGCTCAAGATAATCCTGCTTCGCGGGATTAGGGATGATTGCCTAGATATGTTAAACCTATTAGGAAAGGGGGATATCTCCAAGGATTCTTTCAAAAATATTGTGGATTTATGCAAAAGGTACTCCAGGGGATCTTCCAGGAATACCAGGCAGGACAAATGGGATAAGCTAGAATGCAATGTCTTCGACAGAACTCAGAAGTCATCTAATGGAGGAGCCACCCGTGCAGAGATAGGAAACCTTCTTGAAAATTTTAAAATAGAAATTATGAGCTCTATCTCCTCAAAAATCGACATCCTGAGGGCAAAGCAAAAGTAGGCAGTAGAGGATCTCACACTAGGTGTGTTCTGCCCTCGATGTAGAAAGAACCACCCTCTAAAGGAGTGCCCACTTGACAAGGTAGAAGTGTGTCAGCTGTGTGAGCTTAACCACGACACAAAATAATGCCCTCACTTCCCCAAGTGAAGGTTGTTCTACAGGCATCAACTCCAGAGGTGAAACCGACCTACTTCATTGCACCAAAGAAACCTTGGCAGCCTCGAAACCAAGGTATGACCCCGGACTCATTTCCATTTTTAAATAACATGAGAAATTGGAATAATATGCAAAATGTGAATACACAATTCCCTTCATCTTATTCTCATTGGAACCCTTCTCAACCTTTAATGCAAAATTATAACTCATGGAATCCCTGGACACAGCCACCACATCGACCAACTTCTTGGTCTCCTGGATGAAGAAATTTCCATCCAAGGAACCAGTTTCCTCAACAACCTCCACATCAACAGCAACCATATCATCCTCAATATCCTCAATATCCTCAATACCCTCATCTGTAGTTGCAGAACAATTCTACCCCTAATGTATCGATATGACCTCAGTTGCCTGCTCAACCTAATCCTAACCCAAACAATAAAACAGTCCATCAATTTGAGACCGTCAACATGCCTGCCTACTCCCTTTCTCCTGTGCCTTGCAACGATATTCACTTACAGTCAGGGAAAATAGTAGAGCCTATGATCATAGAAGATGTTCCACCCTCTATACATGAAGAAGGGATGAATCCACAGCATCTATTCGATAGAACCCCCATTATTGAAGATGTTGAACATCCCACAAATGGGACGGCTGAAACACAAAATGATAAATCCAGTGATACGCAGCCTACCCAGCTGATTAGGAAACAACTGTATCCCGAGAGATTAATGCTACCAAGGACAGGGGGACAATCCCAGTTTAACCTCTTAGGAGAATTAAAGAATCTTTATGTTAAAATCCCCCTCCTTCAAGCTCTTCAAGACGTACCTATCTATGCTAGAACTGTTCGGGACCTGTGCACAAAGAAACTAGGGAGGAAGCCCAGAGATCCTTCCATTGTCCATGTCATAGGGAAATTATCTGCATTAATAACAGGAAAAACCCTATTGGCCAAGTATGACGACCCTGGGAATCCCACTGTCACTGTGCAGATTGGGCATACACAGATACCTAATGTACTAGTAGATTTAGGAGCAACGATTAATGTCATGACAATCGAGACTGTAAGAAAACTTGGGCTCACTAATATTAGGCCGACCCCCACTATTTTAGAACTGGTAGATAGATCCACCATTAAACTTGAAGGAATTCTGGATGATCTCGTCATCTCAATTGACTCTTGGGAGTATCCTGCTGACTTCTTGGTTTTACAACCTAAGTCGCAGCTGGGAGGACACCCATTAATCCTGGGAAGGCCTTGGTTGGCCACAGTTGATGCTTGCATCAGCTATCAATCTGGGTCTATGACCATATCAGATGGCACCAAGACTAAGAACCTCACTCTCTATCCTCCATCTCGACTGATTCTAGAAGCTGAAACTTCTTTTTGGATGGAGCCAGAGGAAGAGGAGGGTGTTCAACCATTATTAACTATAGGGAAAGCCTTTAATTTTAAAGATGAAACTGAAGATGATGCCATTAATAACTTCATCAGTGAACCCACCTCAGTCAATAAAGAAGTTTATCAAATCCTGAACATTACTTTGGGTAAGGAAGAACAAGAAAATATCACAGAAGAAGCACTAGTCGGTGACACACACATAATCCTGGTATTGAAAAATTCAAAAAGTATTCCCATTGAGGTAGAGTTTGGAAAAACCTTGAATATTAAACTCAGCCTCTCCTTAGATGAATAGAAGCACCTGATCAATCTCTTAAAAGAACACAAGGAGGCATTTTCCTGGGAGTATACAGACATGAGGGGTATTCCCTCTAACCTGTGCACCCATCATATTTATATTAAAAGCGACTCCTCGCCTGTGTGTCAGCCTCAATGACGAATGAACCCCAATCTTAGGGACATAGTGAAGGAAGAAATTCAAAAACTCTTGGAAGCAGGATTTATATATCCTATTTCAGACAGTGAGTGGGTCTCCCCACTCGTAATTGTACCCAAGAAAAATGGTAAATGGAGAGTCTGTGTCGACTATAGGGAGCTAAACAAAGCCACACAAAAAGACCACTTTCCCTTGCCCTTTATTGATCAAGTACTCGACACCCTATCAGGGAAGAAGTTCTTCTCCTTCCTGGATGGGTTTAGCAGGTACAATCAGATTCAGATTGCTCCTGAAGACCAAGATAAAACTACCTTCACTTGTCCCTGGGAAATGTTTGCTTACAGAGTGCTTCCCTTTGGTTTATGTAATGCACCAGAAACATTTCAAAGAGCTATAATCGGCATATTTTCTAAATTATTTAATGACAGTATGGAAATTTTTATGGATGATTTCACTCTTTATGGCAAGGATTTTGAAGAAGCATTGGAAAATTTGAAAAAAGTTTTAACTTGTTGTGAACAGGCCCAGCTCTCTTTAAGCACTGAACAGTGGCATATGATGATGAGAGAAGGAGTGGTATTGGGTCACTTCATCTCTGTTGATGGCATTCAGGTGGACCCCTCAAAAATCAAGGTAATAAAAAATATACCTACTGCAACTCAAAAAGAGGTGCGAAGTTTTCTGGGACATGCTGGATACTACCGAAGATTTATAGAGAATTTTTCCAAACTTGCTTCTCCTTTGTTTTCATTGTTAATGAAGGATGTGTAGTTTGTTTGGAATGAAGCATGCTAGACAGCATTTTTTAAGCTTAAGGAGAAGCTGTCCACAGCTCCTATCTTAAGAGGGCCCAATTGGACCCTACCCTTTCACATTTCTTCAGATGCTTCTGATATCTCTATTGGAGTAATTTTAGGACAGCAGGATGGTCAAGTACCTTATGCGATTTATTATATTAGTAAAAAATTAGCCCCTGCTAAACTTAATTATACTGTCACCGAGAAGGAATTCTTAGCTATTGTCTACTCCATTAACAAATTTCGACACTACATTACTGGGTATCCTACATTTGTGCACACTGACCACTCTGCCATTAAATATCTAATGAACAAACCCGTCACTAATGCCAGAGTGACTAGATCGCTCTTATTATTACAGGAATTTGATATTACCATCATAGATAAACCTGGAAAAGAAAATGTTGTTGCTGATTTTTTATCTCATCTCACTAACAGTGATGATAATTTTCCTGTTGAGGACTCTTTTCCAGATGAACATTTATTCACAGTTTCAGCTCATTCCTCTTGGTATGCAGATGTCGCTAATTACTTGGTTGCAGGAAAGCTTCCAGCACATATGTCTAAAAGAGAAAAGAGAAAAATCATCCAGCAAAGTGCCTGGTATTGTTGGGTAAACGGTCATCTCTTTTACACAGGTCATAATCCTGAAATTAGAAGATGTGTAAGGGAAGATGAAATCTTTCATATACTGAAGGCCTACCATGATGAACCTTGTGGGGGACACTTTGCAGACAGAAGGACAGGACACAAAGCGCTAAGGATGGGCTACTATTGGCCAACTCTTTTCAGGGATGCAAAAAGATATGTTCAGTCCTGTGATAGCTGCCAAAGGATGGGTCAGCCCAATAGATTAGATCAAATGCCTCTGCAACCACAATCAGTAATTGAACCATTTGATAGATGGGCTCTAGATTTCGTTGGCCCTATGAGCCCTCATTCCAAACAGAAAGATTACACCTTGGTCTGTACTGATTATATGACCAAATGGGTAGAAGCTGTAGCTCTGGCGAAGGCTAACGACCAGGCTGTGATCGACTTTCTATATAGTGAAATATTTACCCATTTTGGGGTACCTAAGGAATTAGTTACTGATGGGGGACCGTAGTTTATGTCGCATCAATTTGAAGCCGCTGCTACGAAAGTATCATGTTCAACATAGGGTAGCTTCACCTTACCATCCCCAAGCCAATGGCCAGGTGGAAAGCATTAACAAAGTTATTGAAGCCATCCTTACCAAGACAGTTAAGAGCCATTGTAGAGATTGGGTTGACAGGCTTCCAGAAGCACTATGGGTATATCGCACCACTTGGCATAACACCACAGGTTTCTCTCCTTACGATTTAGTGTATGGAAAAAGTGTCATCTTCCCAATTGAATTTGAAATCAAGACCCTGAAGACGGCCACTGAAGTAAACCTGGATGTAACTAAAGCCCAGAAAAGAACATTGAACCAATTGAATGAACTAGATGAGAATCGGTTAGCCACAGTGGACCAGACAGTGTTAATTCAACAACAGAGATCTAATTGGCATGACCGATTCATTAAAAAGAAGGTCTTCTATGAGGGAGACTGGGCACTATTATATGATTCCATATTCAAAAGAGATTTCAAGGGAAAATTACGCACAAGATAGTTGGGCCCATACCTAGTAGATAGGGTATTTGATAACGGCACAATCCGCCTGGTAACTATCGATGAAAACCATGTACCGTTATTTGCGAATGGTCACAGGCTACAACTATACTATAAACCAACTTCAAAGGATGCATTTATCTCGCAAATTACCGCTGATCTAGATTACTAGCTAGCACAAGGGCAGGAATTTCTCTCTGCCTCTGCCAATCTTTAATTAGTCACTGTAAATCCGCATGAATCATTGTACATAAATAATTGATGTTTTTTCTTCTTTCTTGTTATGTTATCTTTTCTTTTTTCACTTGATAATTTTTTTTGTTGTTTTTCCAAAATTTGCAGGGAAGCGCCCAAGGATGAGGGTCAAATCAGGCCTATCAACCATAAGTCATTTTTTTGTGCCTTCCTGCACCACGAATTTTTTTTCCCTTAAATAAATTTTTCGTAGCTGTGACACCTTTTTTCGATAGCTGCAACACCTTTTTCCAGCAGCTACAACACCTTTTCCTTTGCCGCTCCAACACCGATTTTTTGGCAGATGCAACCCATTTTTCGACAGCTGCAACCCATTTTCCTGCAGCTATGACACCCATTTTCCAGCAACTGCAACACCTTTTTTCGGCAGCTGCGACACCATTTTTCGATGGCTGCAACACCGTTTCCCGTAGCCGCTGCATCATGAAACTCCGCCTTCTTCCATTTCCACACGCTGTGACTCCATTTCACTTTTGACCATAAAACCCGTTTCCCGGCACTCCAGCGCAATCACTTTTCATCCGCTTAACATTTTCTTCCCTTTTTTTCAGCAGCTGCAACATCTTTTTCGGTAGTTGCGACATCTTTTTCAGCAGCTGCAACTCCGCTATATTTAGCTGATTTTTCTAGCATTGAAGTTCGGGTCTCTGCTTCGATTTCTTTATGACCTACGGTTGTGAATCCTGTGTTATTAGCAGATCTTTTTGCACGCCATCAACTCCTCTAGATATGGCTTTGATTCCTGATGCCGGCAATCTAACCCATAATGTGATATTTCTCATATTTTTTACCATCTTGACACGATGGTTTTTGCTTCACCGGCAGAAAGAATTATTGCAGTACCTCTGTAATAATGATTATATTTAATGACTGCACAGCGCACAAGTTTGGTTTCCGCAATGTCTGCAACCACACGTTCTATTATTCTTCGAAGGACATCCAGCGTAAATTTTTTAAGGTATGGCTTTGATTAACCACTTGATTAAGTATCAATATGATTTAACAATATCAGTCGTACCTCCCTTTTTATGCCCATTATTGCATTGATTAACGCTCTACCCGTGCGACGTAAAGACTAATTATGCTACCTAATAACCACCACCTTTCCCAATTCGGAATAAAATTTCAAATAATCTGGTGCGCTGAAACTTTCCAAATTTGCCCAACTCTCCTCTCAGCAGTCCATGCATACTCTGTGCTATAAACTCCATTGTCGGAGTCTGTAATCTATTTAACTGTAAACTAATTCCAAAGTCAGAAACATGGGGATTCTAGCTCGTTATGAACCTTCAAACACACAAGAGCTCAGGAGAAACGGTGCAGTCTTCACTATCTTTCAAGCTATCAGTTGGACGGAATTTTTCAAATGTCTGAATGGATTTCACCGTGAAGCAGCCTTACAGTTTGCTCTGAACCTCATAGAAACTCACTCAGAGGTTTGGGGATTGCGCATTGAAGTTTCTGAAGTTATTATGGCTGAGGTCACTGGTATTCCTCAGATGGGAAGGGCTTGGTTTGGACATCGAGTCCCCACTTCTGCAGCAGCACAGGACTTTCTAATAGAGGGGGAGCATGTTCAAATGACAAAAAGGGGGATAGTATTACAATCATTTCCATAGCCATGGAATCAAGTCGCTGCTTTCCTCAAGAAATATATCACCTGTGAAGGTAGGTACCAAATCGTCTATAATTCTGAATTCCCTTTACTATCTCATCTCCGTCACAGGGTTCTGTTAAATATTCCATATTATTTTCTCAATGATTTCTATCATATGGCGGGGTTTGTTCGAGTTGCCAAACATCCACTCGCCTCACTGACCCACCATGGCCTCATTAAATTAATCATCTTAAGGACCCTTGCTCAACACAATATAACCTAGGAGCAATTTACAGCTCAAGTTCAGGAACCCACTCCTTTGCCCAGTATCCCAATAGAAGAAGAGCAGGTCCATCCACATTTGGGGGGAAATGAAGCTCAACAAGAGGATCAGAGCCCCTCCAATATAGTTGCGAGGCGTGGGTCGGGGGGTTGGGTGATGAGACTAGATCAGAGGATCAACCAAGGGCACAAGCAGAACAATTGAGAGAAGATGTACATAAAAACCCTGGGGAAGAACTAAATAATAGGGTAGCTCTGACAGCAGAGGGTGAAATTGGAGCAGTATTAGATGCTGCGACAATTGAACCCGAAGATGACAGAGCCATGGAAATAGAAGAAAATATTGAGATGGTGACCATTGAATCCTCACCCGAGTGGGAGGATCTTTGATTGAGGAGGAACATCCCGAGGAACAAGAAAATGTTAGAACTGGGAACATTCCTTCTACCTTAGCAATGAATCCAGAAACTCTAGCACCATAAAGAAAAAGGAAGAGATCAAAGGATGAAATTAAGATATATCCACCAATAAGAAGGAAAAGAACCAGGTCAGTTGCAGTAGCAAAAGCAGCAAGTAAAAGATGGGCAACCTTAGAAGCACAAATTGAGTTCCCCATTCTTGAACCCAGGCCAATTGATGCCCCACAGGGACCGGTCAAAGAAGAACCCCAAATTGAAGGACTTCTGTTCAAAAATAGGCTATTAAAAGAGGAAGTCCAAACACTCATAAAGGAATTGGAAAATTGGAAATAAGTGGGTAGAAAACAGGGTGAAAGGAAGCTGCACACATTGGTGGAGGTTGCAGATCAATTGGAGGGACCAAATCCTACCGAGCCTGGCAATGAAGAAGAAAGAGTGGTCTGTCCCACCTATGGAGAAATATTTGAGGAAGCAGGCCACAAGATTGTAATTCGTTCCTTTACAACACAACAGTTTGCACCTACAACGAAGGAAGTTGCAGAGAAAGAAGATGCTGTCACACAAGAACCAGCATCTTTAAATATTATTGCTAAAGTTGCCACTAACTCTGGGACAGAGGAACCAAGGGGTGAATTCATTCCCGATTGTGAGGATTAAGATTGCATTATGACCTCGAAGTCCTCCCATGACACAGAAGTTATAGAAGTGGAACCACAATAGCAAGGCAATGATGACGTTGAACAGGTTGCTGTCACACAAGAACCAGCATCCCTGAATGTGCTTGTTCAAGTGGCTAACCAAATGGGAGGAGAACCAAGAATTGAGGGCACTCTGGAGTTTAATAAAGAATTTTGTACTATGACTCCAGAATTGTCCCATGACACAGAAATCATAGAAGAGGAGCCACAACAGCAGGGAGATGAAGAAATGAGTCAGGATGTTGTCACACAAGAACCAACATCCTTGAAGGTTGTAGTAGGGACTCTTGAAATGCAATGAGAAAATAACCCTGAAGTGGATGTCATTCCTGATATAGATTGGGGTGAAGATGAAAAAGTTCAAACATAATCCTCAGGTGATACTGAAATCCTTGAGGAGCAGCTGCATACTGAAGAAGACATCCAATATCAGCAGCAGAGGGAAAAAGAAGAAAAGGGCTCTATCACACAAGAACCAGTAGCCTCACAGCCTCTAGCTGAGATAGCAGCTGATAATCAGGCAAAAAATGGAATTAAAATTCAGGAGGAAGTTGCTCCACAAGAACCAACATCCTCACAGTCAGCGGCCAAAATTGCCACGAGAGAACCCCAGAAAGAGGACGTTGTTACACAAGAACTAGCATCTCCAAGAGTGGTGGATGTTGTTGCTGAAGAGAGTCTAGAAAAGGTTGTTGTCACATAAGAACCAGTACCCCCTGAGATAGCTTTAGATGTGCAGGGTGTCCAATGTGTCACATCAGGTGACAAGGTGTGGATTGATCCCATTCAAAACTTCATCGACTTGGATTCTGACAAGGAGGAGCATCATGAAGAAGAAACCCTAAACCTTATAGTAGAAGTCTCAATTCTGAGGATGGAGGTAATAAAATGGAAGAGCCAGGTGGAGGAATACCAAGAAGGGATAATTTCCCTTACTGAGCATAAGAAGATTATCAGGAGACTGGAGGAGAAATGGGCAGAAGAACGTATGACTTGGAGACTTTGAGAGGAAGAGCTACAAAACAATTTAAGGGAGCTGAAAAAGTTCCATTTTATGCAGAAGGAAAAAGAGCAGATGTATGCTCTCTCTCAAGAACTCCTAGGCACTAGGCTACCTTCTTCTTCTTACGCCGTTTTCCTATTTGAACAATTTGTTTGGTTTAAGTTGAGAGCTATGAAAGAAGGGAGGTCATTTGAGATAACGACCTCAGCAAAAATTTTGGAAACATTTTTAAGTAATTTTGAAGATCAAAATTTGTTGTGTGAATTATATTTGCATGAGATGGCTTGCCCTCTGGACCGCCATTCAAATCCTATCCCTTTTTCAGGGGATGTTCAATTGAGGGCTTTTGATTCTTTTGTGAGTAATCATGCTCAGTGGGAAAGGTATTTTCAAACCTTTTCTCACAATGAAGCTCACTCTAACCTGTGGGTTCGAAGTGAGCCTCAAAATATGGGTATTTTTCTTTCTCAACACAGGAGTTTGCTTTCATGCCCCATCCAGACTCTGCACATAATAAAACTACAGGAGGAAGTTATTTCTACCTGTGCCAACCATATATCTATACACCAACAAGCAGCGTTGGAAGGAAGTAAGCACAGATGGAAGGTTGCCTCTCCTATACTCAGGAGCAGAGACCCCTATTATTTCATAAATTTTGAACAGGCACTTTCCAAGGTCGAGGGTTATGTTGTATGTATCAGGGGATGTGGGGCTAATTGGTTGGGCATGAAATTTAAATTTCCCCTCATCTGGTGGCCAGCAAAACCATATAGGATGGACTTCTCATTAACCAAAGTAGAGGAGCAGCGATGCTGGAGATACTGGATTGCTCACAGAGGGTTCATAGAAAAAGAAGGGACATCTGAGTTCCCCTACAACTTCTCTTCCCTCCATGAACAGAGCTCAGTGCAAGATTCAGATTTGGAGTAATGGAGATTGTTGCATGAGGACATGCAATAGGACAGTTGGGGGGAGATGTTGGGCCCAGAAATGGCCTCTTTTGACCACCCTTAATTACCTCTTCTTGTTCTATCCCACCCCATTGAGCATGCCAAATAAACGTTTTACCCCCACTTTACTCTTCAAACCACCAAGGTATGATTGGTCATTGTTTTATTTTATTAATACTTATGATTGTGATAATTAAGGCTTCATATCTCTCAATGCGCTAACATATGATGGTTTATAAAGGTATTTTGAGATATATGGACTACAGGAAGATTGGGCTAAACATGCTATGAAAGGGATGGGCATTCATGCTCAAGCCGATCCCCATCCATCTTATCATTACCCAAGGAATGCGGTTCCAATGCGATATCCCAGACAAAGCTGTGCCAAGGTAGTTGTAACAGAATGCGTCAGACTTGGAGGTCAACAGTGCATTGCTGCTCGTGTATAGCTGTAATCTGAAGATATCGTCACTCATGGGGCAATTAACAGTTTTCCTATATTTCCTATTTTTCATTCTGCCATGTTTGTAACAGGTGTTGTCATTTAGGGTGCCTGAAGATCAGAGATCTTCATGGCTGCCCCATAATAGGATAGGATGTTGTGATTTGCAATGTATAAATATGGAGAACTGTTTCGAACCAAGGGTCGTTGAACATATAATCAATTCATTGTATTAGCTGTGAGGAAGAGGAATTGTGTAATCACTCTGTTTTTTTAATACAAGGAGTTACTTCTAATCTAAAGGTTTTTACATGTGTTCAGCCAGCATCTCTGTGTGAAGGTTGGGCCCGCCTTCCACAGGGATCACTGAGTTAAATTAGGCATTTCAATTATTGTGTTGTGTGATGTTAGGTTAATTGTATTTCTTCATAGGAAGCTGTAACAAGTGTGGATTTACAGTGTGTCGTGATTGCATCTCTTGGATACCTATAGTGGCATGGTGTGACAGTCAACTGAGTAGGTAATTATTTCTTATGCAATTTGTGGGGCAACTGTAACAGCTCTATTCATCCTTAGATCATTTCGTTGTTGTTTCCATGAATCTTTGCAGCTTGTCTCTTATTTTTATGATTACAAAATTTCATTCCTGTACTTCAATTTCATAGAATAGCTTAACTCAATTTCTGTATTTTGAATTCCTAGAGCAATATTCAATTTATGTCTTTGGATTCCTAGGACAATCAGATTAGATAGTTGAGTTAATCATCAAGTGGTTTGAACAGAATTTCCCTTTATCTGCAACTATAATTTAGATGTGACTTTTATCTTTCCATTCTTAGATCAAGAACAGCAGAAGGTAATTGTGATTTCATTCCTTAGAAGGTAACTAGATTAATTAGATTCTTGGGATGAGCACAGTCGAACAGAGAATAGGATTGTTCAACTACAGTAATTTCATGTTTAAGCATATATTGTGCATGTTATCCTTGAAATACAAGACTTCCCTGGGTTGACAATAAATATTGTACACTCTGTATGTTAGTTGTAATTCACTTGCGTATTGGGTGCTCGACATGTTCCATATTAGGGTACAAGAGTGATGAAGAATTGGATGAAACCATGTTAGGATTTCTCTAATAACTACAACCATTAACAGGCCAAACTCCTCAGTCAAATACACATGCTTTCCTAGCTCAAACTCTAAATCAACAACTAACTGAGTTTCCTGCCCAAGAGATTTTCATATTTCCCTCCTGCTTGTTCTTCCTTTTCTTACACTATAATTTCAAATATTTTGAAAATCTAGACTTGAACATGACCAATCGATTAGACATAGATACTCCTGCACATGAATGGAATCCCGTATTTATCAGAAATCAAGAAATTCTAATTTCATGGAGTTTACCAAAAAAGTAGCGAGGATTGCATATGTGGTCATTCATGGGATTGGTCTGCCAAGAATTCCCATACAGGGAAAAGAATGATTACAGTTCACACTAAAAACTAGATTGGGTGACTAGCTCCTTTTGAAAATAATACCATTGTTAGGTAGGGCATATTGATTTGAAGGAACACCCTACAAACTACCCACCTTTCTGACAATTAGGATCTTGGAAATGGACTATACCAAAAATATACTGCTATCTAATGAACTAAACTTTGGGAGTGTTAAACAAGACAAATATTTCCATATCCGAAAAGATGTAGGTCCCTTCCAGATCAAATATTTCAGTGTTGTACATTACTTAGAAGCATTCCTAGAGAAACTAATCATAGAGAAGGCTAAAGCAATTTCATATGACCCTTATGGGGTAGTATCAAAATAAAGGAAGGAAAATAAGAATGCAGCACATGAACCAACTCCTAGGCTTGATTTAGTAAACACTGAAAATAAAAATAGCTAGGAGGAGGTTGAAAAGATTTTGAAAGAAGCAACCAATTCAAGCGAGCCTAAGCAAATTGTAGGTCAAAAAAGAAGGGCCGATGAGATGGAAATAGACAAGGATGAATCAAATCCTCAAGATAAAAGTAAAAAGGTTTATTTTTGCAAAGGAGTCCAAGCCACTATCCATAAGAGATATTCAAGCTGAATTATCTAAATAGATTGGTGAGATAGATGAGCTAGCAATATTATTAGGAAAATACACAAACCCTGATGATTCCCTATCCATACATGGAGTTCACAATACCAGAAAAATCCAAAGAAGTAAGTCCTATAGGATCCATACTGGTGCAAACTAACCTTCAAGCTATCTATAGGAAAATAAGAAAGAGCATTGTATAAAGGGTGAATGAATACATAATGCATGAATTTATGCTAATAAAATACTTTAGTTCATGCAGGGTGAATGAATGAATAATGCATGATAAAGGGTGAATGAATATGATGGAGCTTATGTAACTTAAACTCTGAACAAGATCTTGCTCTGATACTAATGAAATTACAAATTTGAAGAGTTGGCTTAAAATCCCAAATGTACATCCAGTACAAACTCCTGAAATTCATCAGGTAGAAAAAGAGAAGGAGCAATTATTAGCCACTCTAGAAAAATACATAGCTTAGATAGAAGAAAGAGATAGACAATATAAAGGAATTAAGCTCTCAAATACCCACTCTGGAATTCCAAGCAAATAATAAAACACAAAATGTACCAAACCAACACCCACCATAATATTTAAGGTGACAGAGCAAGCCCAAATGCAAGAAAAATCATGGAAAGATATGCAGCAAGTGGCCACCTAGCCACCATCAGTTGAAGTGGTTGATGTGGATTCCATGGAGGAAGATCATACCATAGCCAAGACAACTAAAATTGAATAATATGCACAAACTAAAATAAAAGGGCGTGAAGATGATGTCACCCAAAAGAACAAAAGGATTGTGAATTAGAACATGATATCAACAAGAAAGAAGATGACAACATTGATCTAAAGAGAGAAGTGGATGACCTAAAAAATCAGGTTACATCATTGAAGATAGATTCTCAAGGAGAAGAATTACTAAGAAAAACCACACGGGAAATTTGGGATAGAATTACCCAAATATTTAATAAGCAATGGGAATTCATGAACTTGATGATTGATTAAATGGAAGTATATAAATCATGAATGAATAAGATAAAGCAGGTAAATGCAACCCTGGGATAAAATCCTACACATGCTAGGCAGACAATCAATTACCTGAATAGCTTAACCAATAAGGAGGTAGAATATTTGCAGGCTATGTAAATGTAAATGTAAATGTAATAATTTTTATGTAAATCTAAACTAGTTATATAAAAGTAATTTTTATGTAAATGTAAATTGGCTATGTAAATGTAATCATTTTTATGTAAAAAGTAAAATGTAAAAATCTATTACTTTTTGTTATGATTCAAGTCATTTACAACTGAATTCAGGTGCATATGAGCCATATATAATGTAAGCTCAGTATACAATCAAAAGGCTAGCAATTTGAGAATTAGAAGTATTCTTTCTTCTATTGTTGAGTTGGTGCATACTATTGCAATGTAAATATTTTTGGCTTGAGATTAATGAAATGGAGACTTGAAGAGTGTTCTTTCTATCTATGTTATTATGTGTTCATCTATTTGTGAGGATTCATGAGAAAAACAACAAAGTGAGTGTAGTAATATTTGATATGATTTGACAATCATCTATTCTTTCTTTATGTTAAATGTTGGATATTATCTCAGGATTTCAAAGTTCTTTTAATCGTGTGAATGATTTTTAATTCAGATCGTACTAACTCTGTGTATGGAATATTTTCTATATATGTGACTTTGTGAGATGAATTACTGTAAAAATATTTGAATCTCATGTTATTCACTTACAAATGGTAAATAATTATTGAATTAAGCTAAATACAGCTCAGTGTATTCAAAGCTCATCCATCTTGAGGAAATTTACCCATCGGTACTTCCTTTGGTTCAAGATTTTTCTTCCTTTCTCCTTTTTTTGCCACTTTCCTATTTGTTTTTCCTGGATCTGTCAAATTCCTCCATTAAAATTACCTTTGCATTCCCTATTTTATCCACATTACATTTTTAAAGAACTTGAGCATTCAAATAATGTCTCTAACCTAAATTCACTCTTCGACTTAGCTCTAAAATCATAAAAAATTGAGCCCTGTCATGCCTGGGATTTCCCTACCTTCAACCTAGGGTAACTCTAGGAACTAACACCACCATTAGAAGAGAACACCTTATCACCCACAAGAAAATGGATCAATTGAGGCATTTAACAAGATTTTGGAAAATGCATTCAAAAGGACGTGTGATTCAGGTCACGATGACTAGGTTGGTTGTGTAAGAACAATGATTGTGGGAATATAGAACTATGAGAAAACTATTAATAAACCATAATCCATTTTGGTTGGTATATGGTAAAGAATCCATCATGCCTCTGGAATTTGTGGTAGCTAGTTTGTGCATTATCGCTACAACAAAATTGTTTGATAATGAATCTATGGACAATGAATCGTGAACCTGGTGGAGTTTGAAGAAGATCAATTTATTACATTCATCGAACTATCGATAAATAAAGGAATAAAGTGTGGTTAGACCACATTATTTGTTAAAAGATAATGGAACCCATATCATTAGTATTGATGTATGAAAATCATTTTCTACAAAATATAGGTAAGCTCTAGATGAGATGGATAGGACTTATTTTGCATTACATACATTACATATGCAGGTGCAGTGAAGTTAACTAAGTTGAATGGTCAATCAATGAAGGGATTAGTAAATGGAATTATATTTAAGTCATACTACAATTATATTGGGACCCATTGTGATCCAACCAGCAGTCGACAAGTTTTCCTTCAACAGGTCTGCTTCAATGTGTTCAGCCGACAAGTTTGACTTCTACAGGTCAGCCTCGACATGTTCATTCCACAAGTTCGCTTCGATAAGTCCGCCTCAACATACAACATACCAACATGCTCTAGGATAGTTGAAATTTTGAACCGTTATAACTTATTTTGTAACTGAATGTAGTGGGTAGCCACCCAAGTGTCTCAACATCCTATATAAGCATGTACATTAATGTAATATAGATATCATTCGATTCCTCCATCTTTCATGGAGAAAAAGTAATAAATTGGTTCGAATTATTGAATATGGTCTGTGTGTATATTTCTTGTCGACCTAGTGTGTTTCTTGCTTTGTTGTTTCTTGTTATATGCTTTCACCATAAGAATACTCGACTCATTCAGTCGATTGTTGTCCCTAGTGTGCACCTGGGCATGACCTGGATCATTAGTATCAGAGCAAGATCTTGTTCAGAGTTTAAGTTACATAAGCACTTACATTGAAGTTATTTAACTTATGCATGTTAAAACACACTCACAAACTCAGCGACACAAGTAGACACTTCCTTTGACTTCATAAAATATGGTCAAAGAAGAAGACACTAGACACGCAACTCACAAGACAGAACAACTCATAGAAAAATCACTGGCTCACCAGCGAACCGAAATGATCGCCTAGTTCAGCGAGATTCTCATGAGAGTCACTGCGAACTCTAGGAAATCCTCAACATGACCTCACTTCGATAAAATCATTCCCTTCAAAGTGAAAATGAATCTGTACATATTGAACCTTGAAGGAAATATTGACGCGGAATACGTCGACAATTGGGTACAATATCTAGAATCTTACTACACACTGAATCAACTCTCCAAAGTGGAAAATATCACCATTGCATCCTTAAAGATGTCAACCTCTATACACTAATGGTGGAAGAATCTATCCACAAAGATGGAAAAAGAAGAAAACCCCATAGACACATGGGTAAAATTTCTCGAATATTTCTAAAAGGAGTTCTACCTACCCAACTATCTTGAACAGCAGTATAAGAAGTGGTAGTAGCTAAGGCAATGGAAATACCAGTCCAGACAGAGTTACATCAACAAGTTCTATCGACTCATGGCTAGACTTGGCATCCAAGAAGAAGATAAAATGCCTATCTTGAAGTATGTCAATGGTTTATCCCTGTACATTTAGCAAGAGATGGAGTTTCTGACTGTAAGTACGCTTGCGGATGCATTTCATTATGCCATTAAGCTTGAAGTGAAACAAAAGAAAATCACATTTTGTGAGGAAGCCAAAAGGTTGAACATCCAACAAGAAGTCACCAACCGACTCTGACAAGTTCAAGAACCCTTCTCAGCTGACTCCGCCAAATCCCAATCATCAAAAGAATAAATTTCAAAAAGACAAGAGGGATCACATCAAACAAAATCCTACTTGGAAATGGTGTGATTATCATAGTTCAACATGGCATGAAACATCAGAATGCAAAGCTCAGAAGACATTTTTTCAAAAATTGTCGACATCCAAATTGTCCAATAGAACCTTGGTAGAATCTTATCCAGATGCATCAACCCTTTTGGCTTCGACCTTGACTACTCCGGCAGCCTCGACTATCATCGATGAGGAGGAACGAGAGCGCTTGTTCCATACACAGATATGGGTTTAGAAAAATCCATTACATCTAATTGTATATGATCGTATCCAAAAGAACTTCGTTTCTAAAGATATTGTGAAGAAATTAGGTATTGTCACCACTCCACATCCCCAACCTTACAATATCAGTTGGATGAAGGATGGATAGGAACTAAGGATCACACGACAATGTCGACTCACCTGATTCATTAAGCCTTTTGAAGATAAAGTACTATGTGGTGTGGCACCACTTTCCATATTCGATGCCCTATTTGGTAACCCTACCTATGGGATCGACATGGTACATATCAGGCATGGCCTTAGAAGGTGATTATCAAAATCTAGAATCATTGGTATAGCATATCATAGCAACAACCCACATCAACAGTTGCTATGATATCTACCAAAAAAACAAAGAATCTTATCAATCATGCTCAAAATTTTGCATTAATCATGATAAATCCTTAACATTCCAAGAATAATGCAACAACGAGTCGACTCACTGACCAACGCAGCTTCCGACAACAACAACAGATCGACAACATTCTTGAAGAATACCAGAACATATTTCAAGCACCCGACGGAGTACCTATGCATTGTCAAGTAAAACACTCCATTAAACTTGTTCTTGGTTCTTTATTATCAAACACATCTATTTACAGAAGATCCATTCTCGAAAATGAAGAGATTCGTAGGAAAATCCAGGATTTGATCGACAAGGGTCATATCCACCCCAACTCCTCTCCTTGTCTAAGTCCAGTTGTCTTAGTTCCAAAGAAAGATAGGACTTGGCGCATGTGCATCAACTATTAGGCTCTCAACAAAATTTCAATGAAGAACAGATACCCTCTTCCATGAATTGATGAACTCATCGACAATCTGAAAGGTGCTAAGTTCTTTACGAAACTCGACCTCAAGTTGATATACCACCATATTCCAATCGATTCCACTGATGTATGGAAAATGACTTTCAAAACAAAGGAAGGATTGTTTGAATGGTTAGTCGTGTCTTTTGGCTTAACAAATGCACTTGCAACCTTCATGAGATATATTCATGACCTTCTACGACCTTTCATCGGTAAATGTGTATTGTCTATCTCGACGATATCTTGATTTTCAGTTGATCATGGGAAGAACATTTCAAACAACTTTGACAAGTCTTCGACACTCTCCAGCCACATCGACTATATCTGAACATGGACAAATGGTCATTTTCGATGACCAATATCAATTATTTGGGGTATGTAATTGAATCTGTAGGAATTCACGTCGACCCAGAAAAAAAGTACATATTTTCAAAGACTGGCCCATTCCTCAAAACATTCATGAACTAAGAATTTTTCTTGGTTTGGAAAATTTCTATCGACAATTCATACTTGGCTTCAGCCACATCGCATGTCCTTTGAATCAATTGACGAAAGGAAATGGGAAAATTGTCTTCAAATGGACAACGACACAACAACAATCTTTTGAACAAATCAAAAACAAGCTTTGCACTGAACTAGTACTTATGCTACTTGATTTGCATCATCCCTTTGATATTGAGACAAATGCATCAGACTATGCCCTCGATGCAGTGATCACTTAGTTAGGTCATCCAATCGTGTTTCATTCCGATACTTTCAGTGACATTGTTAGAAGGTACTCAATGTATGAAAAAGAACTGTACGCCATTGTTCAAGCTCTCAAGAAATGGAGACACTACATTCTTGGAAAGGAAATGGTCATCCTCACTGACCATAAACCTTTACAATTCGCTCCATCCTAGTCAAAACTACAAACAACCCAACAACTCAAGTGGATTAATTACCTGCAACAATTTCAGTTTGTAATTAATTATCAGAAAGGAAAATCCAATTCGGCATCCGATTGTCTCAGCAGACCACCCATTACTTTACCATCTACAGTGATGAGTATGTAGGGTTATGACACCACTACTTGGCCACAATTGTATTAGGTAGATTGTGATTTTTCTGCAATTTATCGACAGCTTCGTACTGACAAGTTTTCGACTACCAACTACTTCTTGAAAGACACCTTGCTATACAAGCTTGGACAGCTTTGTGTACCGGCCGGTGAGCATTGATAGAAGCTCATTTGGGATGTGCACTACAGCAATACCGCAGGACATTTCGGAGTCACAAAAACACTTGCTATCCTCCAAAAGTATTTCTACTAGCCTTCACTTAAATATGACGTCAACAAGTACATTTGATCGTGCGTGGTTTGTGTCATTGTTAAACCGTCGAATCGACGACAAGGACTGTACACACCCATTCCAGTTCCTATTCGACCATGGGAATCTATTTATATGGACTACTTGATGGGATATACTACTACCAAACATCAGCATGATGCGATACTAGTAGTAGTCAACAAATTTTCCAAGATGGCTATACCCATGCCATGCAAGAAGACTACGACAACACAGCAAACTGCTCAGTTATTCTTTGAACATGTGTGGAAACATTATGTCCTCCTGACGACCATTATTTCTGACAAAGATGCTAAAATCTCTATAGAACTCTCTGGAAACAGCTTGACACAATACTTTGTTTATCAAAATCCTTCCATCCGCATATAGACAGATAGACGAAAGTTGTAAATCGCTTAGTCGTACCATTGCTTCACATGTACAACCACAAGCATCGTCTAACATGGGATGACATCCTTCCATACATACAACATAGCTACAATCATGTTCAACACAGATCTATAGGAAAGAGTCCATTTGAGATATGTTACAAATTTCAACCCTCAATGCCTATCGACTTAATCAGTTCCTCGACATAGTCGAACGACGCCAAATTTGAAGGACAAGAAGTGGAGAAAGCATTGAAGTTCAGAGATCAAATATAGAACATTCAGAAGTAATCACAAGAGATGTTGTAATGAGATAATGCAAAATCTAAGGCCTAACATGACAAGCATTGTATTCTTCATTCATTCCAAATTGGGGATCAAGTCTGGTTACATCTAAATAAGGAGCGATTCACTGGTCCATATAGAAAGATGAAAGCTTTTTGATATGGTCCATATAGTATCCTTAAATATGTTGGAGAAAATGTTTTTCAGATCGACATTCATACATGCCTTGGCCTACATCCAGTTTTCAATGTAGATCTACTTCGACCATACCATGCACCATTGTTGGAACATAACAACTTGCGGAAAGCAGAACACAAAGACATTCATCCAGATGTTCAGGAACCTCTTCTTTGTGACACCATTGTGGGACGACGCATTCTCCATACAATGATGAAATCCATTCCCTTGTTTCAAGTGGCTAAAGTTGGACAACTCCCTACGCAAGGAAAATGGTACTCTGCTACTGGAGTAGCCAACAAGTTTCCTCACATGAACGAATACACTATGGATACCATTGTTTCTTAAGGAAGGAGGAATGATCCAACCAGCATCTAGCAGGTTCACCTTCAACAGGTCCGCCTTGACGTGTTCATCCGACAGGTCCGCCTCAACATGTTCATTCGATAGGTTCACCTCGACAGGTCGGCCTCGACATACAGCATACCAACATGCTCTGCGATGATTGAACTTCTGAACTATTATAACTTCTTTTGTAACTAAACGTAGTGGGTAGTCACCCAAGCATCTCGACATCCTGTATAAGCATGTACATTAATGTAATATAGATATCATATGATTCCTCCATCTTTCATGAAGCAGAAGTAATAAATTGGTTTGAATTCTTGCGTATTGTCTGTGTGTATATTTCTTGTCGACCTAGTGTGTTTCCTTCTTTGTTGGTTCTTCTTATTTGCTTATGCCATAACAGGACTCGACTCATTCAGTCGACTATTGTCCCCAATGTGCACCTGGGAACGACCTAGATCACATTGAAGGTAATAGGATAAAACACATGTACCATAGTAATATAGGAGATAGTAGAATATACAATTCATTATAAAACGTTTTGAAATATGGTAGTTGATTTGACAGTGAGTAAGCAATTAAAAGGTTTATCTATGGATCAATATTTGAAAGATTTTTTTAATTATGAGGGAAATAAAGGATGCATTGGGAATAAGATGATGTGATGAGTAAAATAAATCAACTTGGTGGATGGTGTGACATTGAAAATTATGATAGAGGATATCATTTCATATAGACTAGACGAATATTAATTGATGACTGGATATAAACCATTAAGAAGAGGATCAAACCCAATGATGGTAAGGAGAAAAAGTGAGGAATCAACACCTAAACATAATAAATCAAAGTACAAATATAGGGAAGCGTCATAGAAATGAATTGAATAGGTGATGACACATTATGGGAGTAAGTTAACTATTGGCGATGTGAAACAAACATTAGTATTTAAGAGGTGAAGAACAAAATGTTGATATTAACTAAACCAAGAGATCAATTGAAACACAAAGTAGCCAAGGACTATAATATTCATGTAGTCGAGATCCATGAGAAGCTCTATATTGGACATTCTTTGTTGGGAAAGTTTGCCAACCTAAAATTCTTGGATTACAATATACAATATCAATCATAATTTACAAAACTCGAGTTACCATACTACATAGATTTAAGGATATCATCGAATGGAAAGAATGGGTGGTTCCAAGGGACTAGGTAATGAGGATGTTCCATTCTAGTGTAAGTGTTTATTGGGAATTCCCCACTTTGGTAGAATTTCAAGTATTTCCAACTATATAAGATTTATACTAATCCAACCGAATGGAAGACATTTATTGTTGGACTGCACCTATCCATTGGACCTTGACATTATGCACAATATATAAAGAATCCCTTGGATAGGTGAAGATGCATCTAAGGTGATCATAGCCTGTAATATCACTGCAAATGAAATTAATCAAAATTATAGCACACATAGAAGGTCACAAGATGTAGTCATTTCAACCATCTAGCATCATGAGGTAAAAATTGCCACTTAGTTTATGTCTTGAAAATTAATTTGGTAATATAGGAAGGATGAATTCCTAACAAGGGTTATCCATGTGGTAGAGTGGTGCATGAAAGGAATCATGATTTCTTAATCACATTATTTACATAATGAACTCATCTGGAACTATTTGGATGCCCAAAAACAAGGTAAAGAGTTTCCATTAGAGGAAATTTCAACTCAAAATGGGCCTCTTAAAATGAACTAATAAAATAATAGTTAAAATAATAAAATAATATTTATTAATTTTGGAGGAAGAAAAGAAAAAACTACTTTTTTGTTTGTATTTTTGACATATCTCCCCGTGTTTTTACTCAAATTTCGATCAGGAGAGCTTGTTGGATGTGGAATTAAATTCCACATCCAACTAGTACCAACTCAGCATACTTTTGACAGACCCTGCTACCCCAAAAACAATAAATACCTGAAAAAATGGAATGATGATGTCATCATTACATTTTTTCAGGTATTTCTTATTTTGGGGTAGCGAGGTCCGTCAAAAGTATGTCGAGTGGGTACTCGTTGGATGCGGAATTTAATTCCACATCCAACGAGCTCTCCTGATCGAAATTTGAGTAAAAACACGGGGATATATGTCAAAAATACAAATAAAAAAAGTAGTTTTTTTATGATACCTATCCCTAAATTTATATTAAAAAAGTGTTTAAGACCTATACGGTATTTCAAATTTAAATCAATTTCATTGGCTAACACATGATTACATGGAATTTGAATAAAAGTTAAAAGGCCCATTTTGAGTTGAAATTTCCTCTAATGATTATAGTTGGGTTCTACTTATATATGTGATGATAGCATGGAAAACCTAGTAGGTTAGACCTTTTGACTTTTAAGTGATGAATTCATTCCCAACATTGAATATCAACTCATCATTAACAAGGATACATAGATAGAAACCAACCTATCCTTCTAGCATTGGTATACTCAAATGACACAAGACACCACTAAGTCCTATGGACTTCCACGTAATCTTGTAGAAAAATATGATGATTTTATTTCTTTCGAGCTATACTTACAACAAAAAATCTAGCACCATGTATAGATCCACAAGCTCCAACAAATATCCTACCTTTTTTTATAGAGGAAGACATCCAAAATGCAAATGTGCAATGGCCTACAGAGATGTGACTTAAACTAAGTGAAGAGGTGGAAATAATATAGTTTCAAAGAGAGATGATAAAAAAGGGACAATGATAGAGATAAGGTACATTATATGACGTACCAAGTACTAAAGGATCTCCCCAATTATAATACTTGAAGAAGAAATGAGAGAGAGAGCCAAATTATTATACTTGAAGCAGAAATGAGAGAGAGGGGGGGGGAGATGAAAGGGAAGGGAAAGTATTCAAAATATACACATGTTCCATCACCCCAATCCACATATAATTATGAGGGAAAAGGATCTGTCACACAATCCTCCTCTGATTCATAACTTAGAATTCCAATTCATACACACAGTACATCAAAGCCACTGATAAAGCACAAGATCTTTACTAGTTGTTTAACCACAATTTTAGAATTGAAATTAAACTACAAAACATGATATTCCATAGCAATAACAACAAGAGCATTAGGAATAAGAGTATGTCATCCATTCTATGATACCTCACATATCCCTCACTGTTGTGACTAAATTTATATCTCACATAGAGACACAATATATATTGAAGTGGGGATATTCTCAACAACTTGAAGAAGTGTGTCTTGCATTACAAATCGATGAGAGTTATGCAGATCCTAAGTCATCTTCTTAGGAACATCTCATTATAGGAATAGATCATTATTTCCTTTACTTTCCCAAACTTGGTAATCAGATACTTCATAGCATTTGAGTCAAGAGGAGAGCTCTCTAGGTCATTCATCTAGCTCTAGTCATACATGATGCCCCTACGATATGTGAAGGCTCTCGACGCATTTTTTATGTGGAGCTATATATTTCTCATGTACCTTATCCATATTTGAATATTATATGTCTGAGATAAATATCAAGTTAGATGATCAGCATCAAGCTCTATGCAGATCTTACTCATAGTTACAATGTAAACATTCAGCAATAGTCATTGAAAATGCTTCATTGGAGAGTGTAATTAATGACGTTTACACTTTAATTCCCACTAGCTATATAAAAGTTGCTTCATTGAATTCTATGTAAACGTAATATCTCCAAAACACGATATATTTTTAAGCATCTATAGGCACAAAACATCTAATTACAATTGGAAGACCATTCCAACTCCATAGAAAATGACTTATCTAAACAATTCATGTAGACAAAATAAATGCTTCAAAGGGAAAAATATGGCATGGAGGGGATTTTGCGCCCTGTCAACTATATTTTTCTCCGTTGAACAAATCTCCATCATGTTCCATATATGAAACCAAAGGATAATTAGAATCAGGATGGGATAGAAAAACAAATAATAGAAAGAAATAAGTCCCTTCAGGAGTTACTAGTAACTACGCACAAAGATATCAAGAATAAGGTATCTACCCTTGCATAAAAGGAATGTCTCTACCCAATCAAAATCGAATAAACTTACCAAAAAATCAAACTTATCTAAGATACTAGGAAATTGGAGGGAGTTAAAAATTCCAGTAGGAGTTGGTAGTTGTACTATAATCATTCATCACTTTGTATGCTAAGTTTCACAAGTTCACTAATTAGTTGATGTAGGATCTTACGTATGCTGCTTCTATTATACAAAAACAAGTTTCATTGTGTTGAGGTGAGATAATCATAATGTTTGGGCCTGTTGGAACCCTATTTTGTAGCTTTGAGATGTGTTCAATGTTTTCAATGTGTTTGTAGTGATTTACTCCACGCACGGTGCTTCACACTATGCACCAGAGATGTCTTTAGAAGATTTATCTAATTTTGATAATAGAGATATGTAATTTAGATAGTTAGGGTTATCAACTGATTGGCAATTGTCATTGTATATATAAAAAGGAATATGAGAGGATAATAAGGAGTTAGTTATTTAATTAGTTAGTTAGTGGGAATTGTAATGACTAAATGAATGAATGAATATACATGAAAGGAAGATGTGATCCAATCCTAAGGATTTGTACAAACTTGATTAATGGAATGAATATGAACAATTGTGTGTGTTGGTTCCCTCTTTTAAATTTTTGCATTTGATAATGAGACTACTAAATGGAATGCATGTTTCCCATTGTGAATGGAATATGTTTCCTATTTATGTTATTTTATATATGTAATTCTCATGGGAATCTCAAGTAATACCTTATTCATTTAGTGTATTTTGAATATGCCAATGTTTGTGGGGTTTATTGTGGGTTGGATCTTAGAAACCAAGGTCTAAAATATTTTCCAATAGGAGTGTCCACCAATTCCTATACAATTTTGGGTTGTATGTGTTTATGTACATGCATATTTTTATTGTTTTTCCATTGCTAGGAACAAAATCACTCCTACTAGAGTTATCTCCCTATCTTTAGGGATCAAAGGAATTCCTAGATAGAGTATTCCCCCTTTTTTGGGAAGAAGGGTGCCCTCATTGTAGTTATCCCCCTTTTTTATGCATCTTGTTGTCACCTAAAAGGCTCATGGACCAAAAACTATTTTTTCCTATAGGGGCCACCCTAAGCAAATTTTACAAGTCAACCAAATGACATATTGGAATGCAAGAAATTGCTTAAGAAGGTTTATGGGGCTCATCGACCATCAAGGAGATGCCAAAATTTAGTTTTGACATTCATAAGCATGAAAATGGTTTTGGCTCGTGAGGCCCTCCCTAGATGAAATTGACTTTTCAGGTAGAGGGAATAATTCAGGTACAGTGAATGGATAAGAATGGGGTTTTGAGGTCACCGATTATGTCAAAACTGACGAAACAAAATTATGAGTTGCATAAGTATGAAAACATAGTGGGAACCACTCTAGTCCAAACTAGGTACATATAGGAAGAATGAATCATATAAAGGAAAGGACTAGTTCATTTTTCCACAAAACTTCTTAGTTTTCCATTTGGGCACCATTATAGACTTAGACCAAGAAATTTGGGTTTCATCACAAACATTTGCAGACATGGCATAGAGAATTTGGACGCACTATAGATGTCCACAAGAGCTCCAAGAATAAACAATATTGGGTGTCCACTAAGATATCAAATGCATCCTCAGTCATCTGATGAACGAATCAAGAGAACCCTATCAGATTTTCCCTATTAGAGGTGACCTATCGAGAGTTGTGGTCAAGAAAGGATATGGGAGAGTCCCAAAAATACAAATACCAATGTATTAGGGGTGTGTTGAATCCTTGTATGAGTAGGTTCTTGGAATGGGTTCCAAGTCTCCCAACAGAGGGGGGAAAACTAGACTAGAAGGCTTCAAAAGGTCCTACGCAAGGACAATTCTATCCTCATCTTGTTTGGAATAGTAATCTCCTACGGATATAAAGGCCTTCGTTGACACTTATAGTTTTTTATCCTGAAAGGATCTGTTTCCCAATGAAGGAAAACATAATGTCTTAGATATTGAAATAAAGTGAATCTACCTAAGAAGGAATTTTAATCTAAGTCAATTCTACTCTAAGAAGGTATCTTGTTTGCATGCAGGTTGAATTGAGGTGAAAATAGATAAGCCTTTTATCAATTCAACATAAATGTAAAAGATATTAATTACACATCAATTTAAATTACTACCAACCAATTAAAATTGACTAACAATAAATTAAATGTTTAGTACATTCAAAATCAACCTGTAACTGATATGTCAATTGAAAAATTAACATCAATTATGATATTTCATGTAAAACCATTTGCAAAAATAAATAACGATTGTTAAGTGAATAAATTCCTTAAAACAATACGGATACACAGATCATAAGAAAAGAGAAATCAAAACTATAGATCAATGAATTTATAATTTGCAAAAGATTAAACAGTGATGTTAAACAATATGAAGTGGAAAAATCAATACTTATCAAAGAAACTTGATCAAATAGACAAAAGATGATTCAAGAGAACAACATAACTGTATTATAGAAATTCTGCAAAAAATTACAAACCGTGTATTAACCAGAGTGTCTCCAATCCCTTTAGCTGATTTTTCCTCCTTCAATTCCCCCCCCCCCATACACAAAAAATATACCCCTTAAATAATAATTACAAAAAGAGTAAATCCCCACGAAACTAGGATCATAAAATCCATATGAAACTAATGGCTGAGAAATTCTCACCACCTAGTCCAAATCCCTAACCATTCATCTATGTTGGGATAATTTTCTTAGTCAAACCCTAGTTGAGCATCACACTTAAAATTTTCCATCTCATTTTTAGCCAGCTTGTGCCAAATGCAGACAGAAATGTGGATCTTTCCCTCTATAGCAAGAGGTTGTCTTATTAATCGATCCAAGTCTTCAATAATGACATGATCAAGGAATTGAATTTTCCCTTTGGTCTCTTCACATCGGCGTTCGATGTGTTAAATTATTAATTTTGTTGGACAAGCATTCTCGATCAGATCCATGGTAGGGAAGTGCAATGTTTCCATAATTTTGTCGACAACATACCATCTCCTTCCACAAATATCATGTGCTTTCTTAATTGTGTCTTAAATCATCTCATTTAAGTCAATCCAAGCACGTAATACAGTCCTAACTTTATTCAACTGAAAACTGCTAAGGATAGTGATATCCTCTGGTCTATCTGTAATATACCTATGCCAGTCCACAATATATTCATAGGCCTTAGATTCTTGTTGTCTTTTATCTATCATCTCCTTAAGGGTGACAGACATTTTTCCAAAAGCAACATGAGTCTCCATAATTCCATCCAGAGGACTAAAAAATTTAGTTAATAATTCATGGTGTTCTTGATTGACCTAGATGGCCAAGTATTTAAACTCTTGCTAGGAAAACTTAGAGAAGGTATAGGAATATGCACTTGCAGTTGCATCTTCACATTGTTTTAAAAGCATAATTATCCTTTGTGTAATTGTAGCATTCATAGCTTGTTCATGATGGAATTTAGCCTTGGGAGAAGTATTCTTCAGTTGTAACTCTTTAAATCTGTCTTCAGATGCCTTTTCAAGATTAGCAACCTATGTCTTATGCTCCTTTTTGGTTCTATCCAGTTCTTCTTGTAACTTATTTGTTTCTTCCTTTTTTCTATCAATCTCCATGTTCAGTGTGTTGACTACATCAATTTTTTCACCTGTAAATGCACCTAAAGATGTAGCTTCCAAACCACCTTGATCTCTGCTTCTCTTCCTTCCTTTTCTAACCACTGCCTTAGATGACTTGCTATAGAAATAATCCCCAAGAGGGACTACAATATCTTCTTCAAACTTAGCCATTGATTCAGTAAATGATGAAGTCCCATTCACTATTGAAACCAATGAAGATATCTGAGTAATGATGGGAGGATGTATGGACATAGTAATATGGGAGGTAGGCAAGTGAGAAGAGATTGATGTTTTGAACAACTATTGGTTCGGAGGTTGAAGAGAGGATCGGGATGGAAATTTCAGAGAATGGAATGCAAATTTTTGCGGCTAGAAGTGATGATGAGGGTACTAAAATTTGCTGAGGAATAGGTGATGATGAAAGGATGAATGAGGGTAATTGTAGAGGGACTTTTAGGGACTGGGCCTATGCAACAGTAGATGGAAGCATGGGAAATTGGACTAAGCTGGCTGGGATAGTGTAATGAACAAAGATATATATAATAAATAAACACTAAATAACTACAATTAAATAAGTAACTTTTAACGAAGAGTGTAACAAATATAAAATAATATATTAATTATAGTTATTGATTACTAAGTGAAAGGGTGTAACCCTTCACTACACATGCTCAATCCTATAAAGGATATCCTCAATGTAAAATCATATCATCATATCTATTTTATCAACTCATGGATTATTTGTATTTTAGAAAGTGGAAGTTAGAGAATTTACAGTAAAACAATTTTTTACCATTACAGTGGTATCAGAGCTGTACGACCCTTGGACATTATTTACACTTTGTGTAAATTTGGGTTTCCCAAAAAAATAGGACATTGTCTTTAAAAATGAAAAAAAAAATTAAAAAAAGAGGTAAAAGTAAACCCCCCCAAAAAAGAGGTAAAAAGTGAAACCACCTATGGTTTCTTAATAAGTGGGTTTGGGTTTGAATATAAAAGTGCATAAAAATTACTTAGTAAGAATCAATTGATTTTGAACTTAGGTAGGGAAGGTAACATTCATTTCTCCCAACCACCCAATCTACCGGCATTTTACAAAACTTAAGGAAAAAAATCTAAAAGTGCATAATAATTTCTACTACGAAGCAACTGATATTTGAACTTAGGTGGGGAAGGTAACACCCATTCCTCCCAACCACCCAATCTACTAGCATTTTTCAAGAAAGGTTTATATTTATCCAATATATATACACTTCAATAAGAGAAGGGATAAAAAACAAAAAACAAAATTCATAAGCTTCCAAAAACTATTAAAAGTACTTCAACGTTATAAGGGTATTAAGTAAACTTTATGTTACATATGAAAGGTATTTAAAAAAAAAAGTATTGCAAATAATACTTAAGTTCAAATCAAAGGATTATCAAGGAAGTGTATTGAAAAAAGTTCAAATCTCAAGTATTAAAGTATTATTTAAGTCGTAATCAAGGTCTTTTTCGAAGGAGGTTTAGGTTAAAAAAATGGGGTCTAATAGCGAAAAACAAGGAATATTTCCAAGCAATTTAAAAACTTATGTCTTAGTGCTATTTCAAATAAATGGAACTATTAGAGGGAAATACATTACTATTTATATTGCTCCCAGCGAACATAACAATTATATTAGTGATTAATTTTCTAATGAGTTAGTGATTCCGAGGACAAATATAAGTGGACGGTTAGACTTTTCGAATAACAAACAATATGCAATAACCGATTTACAATGGAACATTGGAGATTATACCGGTGTTTCGCAATTTATAGTTAAATCCTTGTGGAGTAGTAACGGTGACCTAGTTTTGGGATAACCATGGCTAAAAACATTGAGAACTTTTATCTTAAATGCTGAAAAGAAAAGTTTCTGACATTCCCCTTCAAAAAGAAAAAAATCACATTGTCGAACATTAACATGAAGACAAAATTAGAAAGCATCATATGAAGACTTCAAAGAAATATCAAAGATGTTGTCGCAGGGAAATGAGAAATCAATACATATGATACATAACGATTTCAACAAGGTTATTGTAGGTAAAGAAGACAAGATCTCTCATCTAAGAGATCATAACCAGAAATTACTTCTGCAAATCAAGAAGGGAAAGGATAAGTTTCAACGCAATGAACAGTTTGAAGAGGAGAATCGAGATCTTCAAAAAGAATTATCATGCAAAGATGAAGAAAGATCTTCCTTAAAAAGGGTTACTTAGGAATTGTTAGAGAAAATAAAAAAATTAAAAGAAAGAGAACCCAAAAATAAAGGAAATCAATATGACATCATCAACTCAAACTATAAATAAGAACTCTTACACTTAAAGAAAGTTAATAAGGACATGCTTATACAAGTTAGGAAACTAAAACAGGAGAATAAATCTTTACAAGAAAAGCTAGATTGCAAGAGATTAAGTGTCGACAAAGAAATGATGACTAACACAATAGAGAAGTCATCAAAGGCTCAAATTCAAACATCAAAAAAGGGAAGCAATGCAAATCTCGTCAAAGTTCAAAAGAACAATCTTATTGTCACATCGCTACAAGCATCAATAGAAAATGGTTCCGAAAAACAATTACAAAAATCGTTAGAAGCACCAAAAGTTGAAGTTCCAGTAAACACCTCATAGGTGATTTGAGTTCCTTATCGCCATCCAAATCACGAGAGTCATTATGATAGATGAAAAAATCAAAAGGAAAATTAGCAGTATTATTCCTACAAAGAGAAAAGACAAAATTGACAACTCCCGACAATCGATCCGCAAATAATTCTATTAAGGGTATATCTTGGATGGACGACTTCACAAATGACGCAACATTTCCACACAATGTTTAAAAGAATGTATCATCTTATTTCATCAATTATTGCAACTACCAACACACAATGTCATAAGAAAGCGTTACGAGCTAGAACAAGGGATAAAATCTTCCATAATTTTGATTTGAGGTCAAATCAATTCTAAGGGAGAGGAAATGCAATGAAAAAAATATATATAATAAATAAACACTAAATAACTACTAATAATCAAATAAGTAACTCTTAACGAAGAGTGTAACAAATATAAATGATATATTAATTATAGTTAGTAATTACTAAGTGAAAGGGTGTAACCCTTCACTACACATGCTCAATCCTATAAAGGAGAGCCTCAATGTAAAATCATATCATCATATCTATTTTATCAACTCATGGATTATTTGTATTTTAGAAAGTGGAAATTCGAGAATTTACAGTAAAATGGTTTTTTACCATTACAGATAGAAGTTGATGTAGAGGTCAAAGTGTGATAGAGTTGAGATAACGACAATGATGGGATCTCCCTAGTAGGAAAATTTGAGAGAGTTTGGATATATGAGAGGAGAGATGCTGAAGTTGAAGAACCAGAAATAGAAGTAGATTCTAGGAACCTTGGATTAGGGATAGAATCTTCTGTTTCATTATTATTGAACAAATCTGTAACTATTTGCAAATGCTTAGTTACTTCTTCAACCACAGGCACAAGGGAATGCACTTCCTATTCAGTATCACAATCAATAAAGTCTATGGTATGGGTTTGAGAAGCAGTAACCTAAATTTTTTGTTTCTTAGATGGCTTAGCCTCAGCTTCTACGTGATCATCACATACCTAGGTAACTGCAGTAGTTACCTAAATGTCAATAGTAGGCTTAGCCAATGTAGTCACTTGAGTGTCCAATACTGAATTCATTTGTGCTAACTTCTTCTTTGATTGTTGGGATGTCTGCATCATAGCTTTAAATTGTTGAGAAATCTTTACCTATAGAGGGTCTTCCATAGGGATTTTTCCCTTGTTCCCACCTGGATAAGTAATCACTGGTGGAACTTTTGCTTCTTGGGCTTCTTGAGCTTCTCTGTCTTTTCTTACCTTTTCAAGGATCTCTAGCTCCATTTCTCTGTATCCCAAGACCTTAGTTTTAAGCTCTCGTTGGCATTGCAAAATTTGGCTCTGTTCATATTTGCTCTTATCCCTGGCCAAGACTTCAGAAAAGGTATTCACTCCCTAGTAGATGGAGTCATCAGGAACTTCTTTATGAGCATAATCATTTTTTATATGGTTTTGTTTGAAATGAGCTTCAAGAAACCCCTGGGGTCATGTTTTCTTTTAAGATCAAAACCCAGTTTCAAAGAAACTATTTTGTCACCTAATACTACAGCCCAAGTTGAATTTGAGACGACTAATGGCCAAATATCCAAAGGAAATTTAGGCCCACCTTTCCTTTTAGGGCCAACGAGTTTTTTGTACACACCATCAGTGACATTCTGGAAGGAGACCTCTTCAATAACTAACCTATCAGGAACTATCTTGGGAAACAGATGGACAGAGTTGCTACCCCAAATTAAGATGTATGAAAAGGATTCACCAACATACCAATCACCCATTGTGGAAATGAAGGCTCTGGCTTCAGCTGAAAAAGCAGGAGCTTCTTCTTTGAATATTGTAAAATAAATACTACCCAGAAAGTGTTCACAAATGTCATAGAACAGAGTTGCATAATTGATATCCCACGGTGCTGAATAATAAATAGGTACAAGAGGGGCCGCTAAAGTCCAGTTCCATCCCAAATTGGGATATTGGAATTTGGTGCAGAACACATCAATGATAAAAGCTGAAAACAATAAATTCGGCTTCTTACAGGTGGTAGCTTTATGATAATATTGAATGGTTGTTTTGAGTTCCAATGATAGCATATACGCCCAAGGAAAATACTCACCAGTTGTTAGGACATGGTGGGATACTGGATCCCACTCAACTTTAAACACAGAACAGTTTGGAAGACCATAAAGCCTACAAAGCATGGCTACCATTAAGGACTAAGGCTCTCTAAACCAGGCGACCGGATATAGATTGTCAGCCCTCTGTGATAAACTGTTGGGTTCATTCATCCAGGACTTCATCATTTCATTAAAGTTATATCTAGTCTTATAATATTGGGCGAATTCAATGTTAAGGGGTTGCACAGCTGGTTTAAGAGCATAGGCTCTGGTAAGAACCTTAGGACGGAAGGTAGCTAACTGTGACCCTGTGCTATCATTAAACGACCAGTATTTACGGTTTACATGGTCTACAATCCATTTAACTGTGTCAGTATAGGGAAGGATAGTGGGCGCGGAAGCAATGGCATGTAGCCTGGAATTCCTAATTTTCTGATATGCCAACTGGTCATTTCGAATATCTGAAAGGTCATCGTTATCAAAAATTGAGTAGACCCTGGGCCAGTCGATTTGGTAGGTTTCGGTGATTCTACCATTGGTGTCTAAGAAGATATCAAAGTTCGGGTATTTAGTCATCATATCTTTGTGAGTGCTCTTGCAACGGGTAATTTGTGCCATTTTTGTAAGGTTGAATAGCTCTGTTAAACACATAAACACGGAATCAAAACAAATTGAGAAAAAAGAGAAAGAGTAAACAATAAAACGTGGAAATAACAGAAAAACCAACCTGAATTCACCACAACTTGTGAAAATAATCCCTGGTAATAGTTGCAGTAAAAACCCAAGCAGCAAGGTAATTTTCAATAATGAAAATGATAAAGAAAATACAAAGAACACATATATTTATGGATTTTCAACGGATCGAATCCAGGCCGTAGGATAAAAAATAAATAAACAGTCGGGATCAAATCTTGTGGGCCACAGAATCAGGTCACGAAATTTAAATTTTATTATTTTCCCGCAATCCAAAAATTGCAGGTTATGGGACGTAGGAGTAAAAAAACCTTAAAATTTCAACTACCCGTTTCTGCAATCTACATCCTACAATTACAGGTTGCTGAAACACACAACACAAATCATAATTCAAACTACTTCCCGGAATCCCCAATCCTCAATTACAGGATGCGGGTTGCGGGATGACAAACTGCGATTATTGAAAAATGTTTCTGCACCCGCAATCTGTATTGCAGGTTGCGAGTTGTGAGATGGAAAAGTTTCAAATGCAAAACCAAGCTCCCACAATCCGCATTGCGGGTTGCGGAAAAGACACACTTTTGGGAAAAATTAGTTCTTTCCGCAACTCACAAAAATGCATAAATTTCCAAATTGTTAACTAAATCAAATCATGACAAAGACATAGAAACCATGATAAACAACATGGGAACCCCAAAATGACTGTGGAATTTAAACATTACCTTTGCATATAAAATTGGGGCTCCCATGTTTTGGGTAAAACATGGGATCTGTTGTACCTACAAAAAATGGCGACTAGCTAGGACGAACCAATTATCTATGTAAATAAAAACTTCCTTTCAAAGAAAAACATGTCAGCAAACAAATATTTCAGCCTGAAATTTTAGAAAATGTTTATATAGGAATGCAACCAACAAGTAGAGTTACCAAAATGATTTATATACCCCCATCCATGATTGATTAAAAATGATGCAAATCTGATAAGGAGGTATAAGGGATAATAAAGATCCCTTACCTTTAGGAAATCATAGGCATACAGTTTGAGTTGAACCTGGGAGAAAACCTAGGACTACTCTGGACATCCAAAACATAAGTCACCTTGATTATTATTATTATTATTATTATTATTAGATAGAGAAAACCTGTAAGACTTCATTCACATAAGACCACTACCCCGATTTGGTAATCAATTCCATTCACAAGCCTGATCTAGAAACTAAACAAGCCAGCTCGATAAAGAGACCCCTTGTCTTCCACGAGTACCGCTGAAAGCAACTATCATGGCCTGGTAACCATCTAATGATAATTTCAATCCAACATCAAACCTATGATCATGGCAGGGCTGGCTTGTAATAAGACCCCCCTGTCCTTATGTACAACAATTACCTTACAGGAGCAAACAAGAATTTATTTGAGTGTGAATTACAAGACACTACCATGGCTTGATATCCACATAATAGTAGCGTTACTCACTAATGCTTTACAAATCATGAATGAACCGACCTGTGATAGGATCTTCCATCTTTCAACAGAGACTAAAAGTCACCTCCCCAGTTTGATGGTGAAGATGTCATTCCACCAAGCATCTATGAACCTAATGGGTTGGCTTGTGATAAGACCCCCCACCTTGCAATCCACAATCGTTAACAAAAATTAATTTTCAATGTGACTATGATAGGATCCAAAGTAGATAGGGCTGACCAGGTTATAAAGATATGTTGTATTGCACTAATGAAACATGAGATAATAAGAACCAGTTACCTCCACAACCCCAATTACATGAATAAATCATATGTAAAGATATTGACCAGGATGAGAATGTATCAATCCAAAATCCTGCAATTATTGGTTGTCAATTCTATATAAAAAAAATCTTGACATAGGCTAAAAAAAGGTTGAAACTGACAATGTATTCAAAATTCGGAGTACTGCAATCTTGAGACAAACTAATCAACCGCCACTACCAAATGTACAGACATTATTAAAAAACCTACTAATATCAAGAAAATCAATCAAAAGAAAGGAAACAGAAAAATGAACACACCAAACCTATATACATGACATATCAAATTGTTCAAACAAAAAACTTTTTTAGCAAAGAAACATTCACTGGGAAAGTATCAATGACTCCCTCCAGTCTTTGCAACCAAACAATGCTAGGACCAATATTTTCTATAAGAACGAAAGGTCCTAGCCAAAGGCATTGAAACTTGGTATATTCGTTATTGTCCTTATGTTGTTTATCCCATCTCAATAGCAAATCCCCTACTGAAATAATCTCTGTCAAAAGAAGATTTCTCATTAAACCATATTTTAACTAACTGTTGATGTTGATACAGTTTTTTTTTGGACTTTTCTCTATCTTCTTCCAACTTAATCAAAGTATCAATCATCTGCTGAAGTGGGGATGAATCATCTTCTTGAATAGATTGGGCTAGTTGTAATGAGGGGATAGTAATATTGGATGGTAGGATGGATTCCTTGCCATAAACTAAACAGTAAAGAGAACTCCCAATGGCTACCTTCGGGGTAATCCAGTCTTCCCAAAGAGTGTTGTAAAGTTGGGTGTGCCAATCTTTATGATGAGAGGCCACTATTTTCTTCAAAAGCTTTATCAAGTTCTTGTTAAAAGATTCAGCAAGCCCATTTCCTTGTGAATAATAATTGGTAGAAAACTTGAGTTTGATCCCTTTTTCAAGGGCATAGTATGTGAGATCAATGGACATGAAATAAGATGCATTGTCAAAAACTAGATACTCAAGGGCACCCAAACCTAATGACTATTTGACTTTCTAGGAAGGATATCACTTGGTTTGTATTGCACTGTCTAAGGGGAACTGCTTCAACCCATATGGTAAAATAATATGTGGTTGTCAGGATATACTTGTGTTGCAGGGAAGAAATAGGATTAATGGGTCCAACAAAATCCAATCCCCATCGTTGAAATGGGAACTGAACTGCTGCTGGGTACAAGGGGAAGGCAGGCTTTTTAACTTTACCAACACACTTCTAATAAGGCTCACATTTCCTGACGTAAGCATGGGCATCTCTAAACAAATTAGGCCAATAATATCCCACCCTTTTGATCTTGTGAGCAATCGTCTCTCCTTAGAAATGTCCTCCTGCAGGTCCTGCATGAAATTGCAAAAGAACATCATCAATTTGGTCCTTCTCTAAACATCTGAGAAAAAACCCATCGTAGTTCTTTCTAAACAATATACCGTCAATAAATTGATATGGATTTGATTTTAACCTTAAATCTCTACATTTTTTGGATTCAAGAATTTTAGGGAAAAACCCATGATTTCAAAAAAACTTAATATGACCGTACCATTCAGACGTTGTAGTTTCAATGGCATTAACATAACCTGGGGGTACGGTTTCCTCCTGCTCCCACATAATTTGTTAATTTTCTGGGTCATTCAATTGAGCGGTAAGAAAACACAAACCTTTGCCTTTGACAATCTTTGCTGGTCTAATCGCCAAGTCATATTCTTGCAATGTTTTCATCTAGTGAGCCCTCTTCTCATCCAGTTCTTTCTGAATGAGCACATTTCGGATGGTCGCATAAGGGACAATCACCTTAGTCTGTGATTTCAACAGGTACGGTCTATAATGTTTTACTAATTTGTAAACTGCATAAGCATGTTTATAGATCTGAGGATAATTAAGTTCGGCTCTCTTGAATGTTGAAATCATAAAATAAATATGGATTTCAGCATCATCATGATGTTTCTGTGTCAAGACAGTTGCGTAGGAAAATTCAGTAGCAAAGGTGTATAGGATAAAATCTTTGTTGAAGCCTAGAGACATCAGAGCAGGTGCTTCTGCAATGGTTTTCTTGATTTCAACAAAGGAATTTATTTGTTCCTCAGACCACCTTAACTGTGCATCTTTCTTAACTAGCTGTTGTAATGGCCTAACAACTTGAGCAAAATTTGGCACAAACCTACGAACAAAATTAATCTTACCCAGGAATGATTACATGGCTTTCTGTGAACCAAGGAGGTTGATATTTGAAATGGATTCAGTGCACTCTGGATCAATAATCATGACATCCTTAGAAACAATGAAACCTAAGAGCTTACCTTCTGTGACTGCGAATATAGACTTCTTGGGGTTGAGCAAAATTCCGTACCTTCTGCAGTGTTCAAACACCTGTTTCAAAGCACACAAATGTTCATGTCATTTTTTGGAATAGGTTGTAATATCATCTAAATACACCACAACATAATTGTGCAACAAACCTCTGAAATCTATATCCATATCTCTCTGGAATGTATCTCCTACATTTACCAGCCCAAAAGGAATTTGCTTGTAAGCGAATTTTCCCCAAGGGGTCCTGTAATTTGTTTTTAGTTGATCATTAGGGGCAACCAGGACTTGGTTATATCCTGAGAAATTGTCAAGGAGTGAAAACATCTCAGACCCAACTACCTTCTATAGGATATGCTCCATAGGAGGAACAGGGTAGTTAACCTTTTCAGAAGCTCTGTTTAAGTTTATGAAATCGACATAGAGCCTTATTTCCCCATTCTTCTTTCGAACGGGTACCAAGTTAGCAATCCACTGTATATGTCTGTAAAGGAATATAATTTGTGTTGTTAATAACTTATCAAGCTCTTTCTTTATAGAGTGTTCCAAGTTGGGATGCATCTTCCTCAACTTCTACTAGTAAGTTCTTACTTCTGGTTTCCTTGGGATATTATGATGCATGATACTGGTGTCAAAGATTTTTATTTCATCGTATGTCCATGCAAAGATTTCTTTGAACTCCTTTCACAAATTGATAAAATTTCTCCTTTCTTCATCAGTGTAATCGATCTCAAGGTTGATGAAATGAGGATTCTGTTCAGTGCCCAAGTTGTCAGGTTCATAGTTGAGAGATGAAATCTGGGTCTTACAGTTGGTCGTTTGTTTGAACTTGTCTTTTAGGTCATAAAATTTATCTAGGTTGATGAGTTGACTGATTTAGGGATAATGTTGGAAAGATCAGATAAGGATTTATCATGTTCAGCCTCATCAATTTCCATACCTTGAAAGGTGTCATGGACTGAGAGAAAGTCCAATATTTTCCGATCAATGTCAAATACTTTCCAATTTGTCACATTATCCAAAATGGAAGGCCTGTACATCAATTCAATTGAAAAAAATTCTAGTGACAAACCTTCTGGTGGAATCAACCTAGATGCAGTATTAGCCAGAATATCAGCATCAAAATTTTGTGATCTAGGGACCGACTTGATGTTGAATTCTGAAAAAGAGTTAGTAAGATCCCTTATCAACTTTTGATAGTTACTTAAATGAGGAGACAGACAATGTATCTAGTTTCTCACCTTCCTGACTATGATCTCAGAACCTTCAACGCATTCAATTACCTTCGCACCCATTTCAATGGATTTCCTGAGTCCTTGGACCAGTGCTTCATACTCAATTACATTATTGGTGCATTTGAACTCGATTCTGCATGCAATCATATTTTTGGTCCCTTTCGGATCAACTAGGACACAACCTGCACTAGTCCCATCTTTAATCCTAGAGCCATCAAAAATAAATTCCATGCAATAGGGTCAGTCCTAAAATTAGTACTAATATTATATACATTGTGTACAATGGTGCCAGATAATTGTATGGAAGTAACATGGGCAATTTGTGATTGGTTCTATACATTCTCGATCGGTGAAGCATCAGCAGGAAAATATCCAAAGAATGTGTCAAACATGAAGTGTTCAACCGTGAGTGCTGAACTAAGAGACAGATTCATTCGATCCATCAAGGTCAGTAATTGTTTGCTTCATAAATGGTTCCCTATTGATATTAAGTTTATTGGGTTGTCCATTAGTGGGTAGCCATAGGTGAGACCAATTAGTGGAAAATTAACCTTTCATCTTCTCGGACCAATCTCTACTTAGCCGCATTCCATAAATTTCAGGGATGTCAGCAATCATGATGTCTATTTTCTGGTGGATCCTGGAATCAGCAAACAATCTCAAAAAAACATTTCTCAGTATTCCCACTAATTTTACTTTAGATCTTTCAAGATGGAAAATTTGAATAGGGCAAGGTTCCCAAGTTGCATTTAATTTCCTACATATAGAGAGAGGAATCACATTTGATGAAGCACCTGAATCTATCATGCAATTGTGCACATTCTTGTTGAAAATCTCAAATGTAAGAAAGAAAGGAGGTATCCCCTTACTTCCGGGTTTCTGATTATTTGGTTTAGCATACAAGTCAAGGTTATTGTTTTGAGTTTCCCTTGGCTATTTTATTATCATACTTTTAGGAAGGGAATCTCTTATAGAATGGATTTTAAGAAGATCAAATAATGAGATATTAGCTTTGACTCTTTTCAAATCTTCAGCCAAATTGTACTTCAGTTCAGGCATGACAATGTCCTTGTGCAGGAGAGTTTTACCTTTATTGGGAACTGGAGTTGAAGGTGGTGGTTCCTGAGAGGGCTGCCCTTTGGACCTAGTGTTATGAGGATGTTGAAAATTGAAGATTTTTTTGGGTTCTTCTTCTTCAGAAAAGAAACTTACAGCACTAATCTGTTGGTCTTCTTCTTGTTGTTCCTATGGTGGTTGTGAGTCTTGGTTCGCTCTATCATCAGAGGGTTCAGGGGCATCTTGTGTTCTCATGGCCAGAGCTTTTAAAACAGAGTAAATTTATTCCGAGGTGAATCCTTCACTAGGATTGGGATGTGGTGGATTTTGGAGAGGTTGATTAGGCCTCCTAAAAGGTGGCCTTGCAAACCCCCAGTTATTGGTTTGATTTTCATTAGTATTTTTCTTTAAATCAACCATCTCATTGGACATTTTTTGGAGAAACTTCTTTATGTTATTCATATCGAAAGGATTTGGGTTGGTAGCAGTGGTTTTGGGAAGGTTTTCAATTTTCTTGCAGGAGTTGGATGCATGCTTAGCTGGTGTGTCAGGATTTGTTTTAATGAGAAACATATCCTTATCTACTTGGATGACTTCAGTGAAAGTCTCCTGCGGGCTTCCCTTGTGAGCCCTTTTAACCCACATAGTTATTTGAGTCGGAATTCCCTTGATGTAATATGCCCCCAACAATTCTTCAGCATGGAGAACGATGGTGGGAATTTTGTTTTTTATATACGAAAACCTCTGGTTGAAGTCTTTTACCCTTTATTTTCCTTTGTTTTTCATAGAAGAAATCCCTATAACCAAATATTCTGGGGTCTTGTCGTCCCCAAATTTTTGAGTAAAGAGTATTGCAAATTCATCCCATGATGGGATAGATCCAGTTTCTGAAGCAAAATACCATGTAGAAGCTCTACCTTCAAAAGTATAAGGGAATTACCTGCAGACTACATCTTTGTGTATCACATTTCTGAGTCTAATTTCTTGCATAAATGTTTTAATGTGATCTTATACAGGGATCTTATCATGAGGGTTATACTTTTCAAGATTCGTAGGTAATCTATGTTGATCACCCAGAAAAGATACGGCATCTTGATCTAACCAAGGTCTATTGGGTCGTTTGTCAGCCATTGGGATGTCTTCTTCTAATGAACTGGAAGATTCTGAATCTGATGGTTCGTCTAAGGAGGATGGAGAAGAAGGGGGAGAAGGTGGAGGTCCACCTGTTACGATGTTGCGTTGAGGAGTAATTTGTTCTTGAAATAATGAGTCAAGATTTAATCCAACAGTCGATGGAGGACTGGAAGAATTGTTACGTTCTTCAGTGTTTTGGTCACCTGAATTGTGGTTATCTCAACTATTGGTCTGGGGATCGTCGATCTAGAGATGTCGATTTGTCATTAGTGCAAGATTGCACTCCTCAGTGAACCTCTGTCGTAACCTGGAAACGCTATAGAAATTACCTTTTGGAAATTTTTCGACTGTAATGGACCCCCTAGTGGGTGATACAAAGACGAACCTACCCCTTGAAGTTCTCTACTTGGTAACAAGAGTAACAAGGATGGTGTCTGAATCTTGCAGTGGTTGTTCAACGAATGAAGATGCATGTGTGTGACTACGGGTGATAATTGGTTCTCTTGCTGGAGGAGTTTTTTCGGTATTATGTTTAGGCATGGTTTTTCTTCTGGCCCTCCTTCTAGCACCATTTGTTGAAGCCTCGAATGAGGAGGTTGTTGGAATGGGTTCCAAGGCTCACAACAAAGGGGTAAAACCCATACTAGAAGGCTTCAAAAGGTCCTATGCAAGGATAGGTCTATCATCAGCCAGTTTGGAACAGTAATCTCCCATGAATATAAATGCCTCTACTGACACTTATAGTTTTTTATCCTGAGAGGATCTATTTCCCAATGAAGGAAAACATAATCTCTTAGATATTGAAAGAAAGTGAATCTACCCAAGAAGTAATTTTAATATAATTCATTCCTACTCTAAGAAGCTATCTTATTTGCATGCAGGTTGAATTGAGGTGAAAATAAATAAGCCTTTTATCAATTCAACATAAATGAAAAAGAGATTAATTACTCATCAATTTAAATTACTACCAACCAATTAAAATTGACTAACAGTAAATTAAATGTTTAGTACATTCAAAATCAACCTGTAACTGATATGTCAATTGAAAAATTAGCATCAATTATGATATTTCCTGTAAAACCATTTGCGGAAATAAATAACAATTATTAAGTGAATAAATTCCTTAAAACAATACGGATACACAGATCGTAAGCAAAGAGAAATCAAAACTATAGATCAATGTATTTATAATTTGCAAAAGATTAAACAGTGATGGAAAAGAATATGAAGTGGAAAAATCAATACTTATCAAAGAAACTTGATCAAATAGACAGAACAAGATTCAAGAGAACAACATAACTGTATTATAGAAAGTCTATAAAAAATTACAAACCTTGTATTAACCAAAGTGTCTCGAATCCCTTTAGCTGAGTTTTCCTCCTCCAATCCCCCCCCCCATACACGATAAATCTACCCTTTAAATAATAATTACAAAAAGAGTAAATCCCTACGAAAATGGGATCATAAAATCCACATGAAACTAATGGATGAGAAATTCTCGCCACCTAGTCCAAATCCCTAACAATTCATCTATGTTGGGATAATTTGCTGACTCAAACCCTAGTTGGGCATCACACTTAAAAAAATTCGTCTCATTTTTATCCAGCTTGTGCCACATGCGTACAAAAATGTGGATCTTTCCCTCTATAACAAGAGGTTGTCTTATTAATCGATTTAGGTCTTCAACACTGACATGGTCAAGGCATTGAATTTTCCCTTTGGTCTCTTCGCATCGGTGTTCATCTATTCAATCACTAATTTTGGTGGACAAGCATTCTAAATAAGATCCATGGTAGGGAAGTGCAATGTTTCCATAGTGTTGTCAACAGCATACCATCTCCTTCCACAAATATCTTTTTATTTCTTAATTTTTTCTCCAATCATCTCGTATAATTCAAGCCAAGCACGTAATACAGTCCTGATTTTCTTCAACTGAAAACTGCTAAGGATATTGATATATGTTGGTCTATTCTCAATATACCTCTACCAGTCCACAATATCTTCATAGACCTTAGAATATTGTTGTCTCTTTCTTGTCATCTCCTCAAGGGTGACAAACAGTTTGCTGAAAGCAACATGAGTCTCCATAAATTCATCGAGAGTATTAAACAATTCTGTTAATAATTCATGGTGTTCTTGATTGACCTGGATGTCCATGAAGTCTTTAAACTCTTGCTGGGAAAACTTAGAGAAGGTAGAGGAAGTTGCACTTGCAATTGCATCTTCACATTGTTTTTCAACATAGCTATCCTTTGTGTAATGGTGGCATTCATAGCTTGTTCATCATGCAATTTATCCTAGAGAGAAGTATTCTTTAGTTGTAACTCTTTAAACCTGTCTTCAGATGCCTTTTCATGATTAGTGACATAAGTCTTATGCTCCTATTTGGTTCTATATAGTTCTTCTTCTAGCTTCTTTATTTCTTCATTTTTCTATCAATCTCCCTGTTCAGTGTGTTGAATGCATCAAGGTTTGCACCTGTAAATGAACCTAAAGTTGTAGTTGTATCAATTGCGTCTATCTGGGGATCACCAGATTGTTGAGTCCAGATTATCTTATTAGTAACAGGTGCTTCCAAACCATCTTGATCTCTTCTTCTATTCCTTCCTTTTCTAACCACTTCATTAGATGACTTGCTCTAGAAATAATCCCTACAATATCTTCTTCTAACTCAACCACAGATTCAGTAAATGATGAAATCCCATTCACTGTTGAAACCAATGAAGATGTCTGATTAATGATGGGAGGCGGTATGGACATAGTAATATGGGAGGTAGGCAAGGGAGAAGATATGTTTTGAACAACTGTTGGTTTGCAGGTTGAAGAGAGGATCGGGATGGAAATTTCAGAGAATGGAATGCAAATTTTTGCAGCTGGAAGTGATGATGAGGGTATTAAAATTTGCTCAGGAATAAGTGATGATGAAAGGATGAATGAGGGTAATTGCAAAGGGATTTTCAAGGACTGGGCCTCTGCAACAGTAGATGGAATCATGGGATCTTGGACTGAGATGGCTGGGATAGAATCTAATGTAGAGGTCAAAGTGTGATAGAGTTGAGATAAAGAGGATGATGGGATCGCCCGAGTAGGAAAATTTGAGAGAGGTTGGATAGATGAGAGGAGAAATGATGAAGTTGAAGAACTAGAAATAGAAGTGGATTCTAGGAACCTTGCATAGGGATAGAATCTTTTCTTTCATAATTATTGAACAAATCTGTAACTGTTTGCAAATGCTCAATTACTTCTTCAACCATAGGCACAGGGGAATGCACTTTCTCTTTAGTATCACAGTCAATAAATTCTATGGTAGGGGTTTGAGAAGTAATAACCTGAATTTTTTGTTTCTTAGTCAACTTAGGCTCAGCTGTTACTTGATCATCACATACATGGGTAACTACAATAGTTACCTAAATGTCAGTAGTAGGCTTAGTTGTTGCAGTCCCTTAAGTGTCCAATACTGAATTCATCTATGCTAACTTTTTCTTTGATTGTTGGGATTTCTGCATCATAGCTTTCAATTGTTGAGCAATCTTTACCTGTGGATGGTCTTCCATAGGTATTTTTCCCTTGTTTCCATCTAGATAAGTAATCACTGGTCTAAATTTTTCTTCTTGAGCTTCTTTCTCTTCTCTGTATTTTCTTACATTTTCAAGGATTTCTAGCTCCATTGTTGTGTAGCCCGGAACCTTAGTTTTAAGCTCCCGTTGGCATTGCAAACACTAGTACAAAATGAGAAATTAATGACTAAAAAAGTGTCTAAAATAAGGCTATAAACGACTATTTTTGAGTCGACGACTAATAGTATCTAATTTCCACTATCTTATAGATAGTCGTATTTCACTTAGTCATTAATAGCTTGACTTACTAGTCATTGATTTAGTCATTTATAGTCAATGATTTAGTCATTGATTTAGTCATGGATTTAGTCACTGATTTAGTAACTGATTGCAGCAATTAATGACCAAATACACAACTAAATAAACTACCAGATGATAACATATTAATGACTAAGCTAAATACGACTAAACATTAGTCGCTATATAAAATACAGGAAATTAGCTACTAATAATCGTATATATGTGAATTTAGTCGTTTTCAGAGTCACAAATTTATGATAGGGTACGGAGAAATCGAACCATCAACCTCCTGCCTATAATTAGGCAGGTGCTCTATCATTGAGTTAGCACCCTTTAAGAAGTTGTTATTGCTTGATAATGATTATATTCAAACAAATTTTTCATCATTCAAGCATACAAAGTAATGATTATCAAGTTACTATAGATCCATAATAGCTTACCCTGTACTAGTCCTTCAAGTCATTTGTGCACTTAATAAATGCATTTGAAATAATTGAAGGACTATTACAAGGTAAGCCATTATGTATCTATAGTAACTTGATAATCATTATTTTGTATGTTAATTCATCACATTCTACACAAACAAATATTTTCAATGATAACCAATCCAAGCATTAGTGTGTTCGACAATCCAATCTCCCCCTTGAGTAACCAATTTAATTGCAATGTTATAGCTACTCTCCATGCAATGATAAGTTTTTAAACTTCCAAGCTATCCCCAACAATGTATTTCAACCAAAATCCAACATATACAAAAATTATAAAAGAATACTCACAGAAAATATTGGCATGCTTTTCAATTATTTGAGTGCCACTCTAAGATTTCTTCAAATCAAATAATACTAACATGACTATTTTCAAATCCAACATATATAACAAAAAAATGTAGAAGAAATACTTCAAAGAATAAGATTGATTTCATCTTAGAACCAAAAATGTTTTCATAAGACCATAACCGTCAATGTTATGAAGTTTCTGTGGGGAGTGATTTTCTCATATAAAGGGATTGATGACACAATTATCTATAAGAAGAAAGGTAAGTGCATCCAATTTCAAGATATTCCATGCCCAAAAATGTCTTGAATCAACCCCAAAACCATTTCCCACCCAAAGTTATGTTGGAAAAGAAAACGCATTGTTCACAAGGCAAACACAGGATTGTATTTTATGCCTAAAACATTTTGCACTAATGTGTTGGTTGGTTGAACCATTTCTTCAAACACATTAACTGGTTGCATGGGAGGATACATTCTTAATCAATACAGGCAAAGTTTCTTCCTCCGTTCTTGCTGGGTTGTATTGTAGGCATTATGCACTACGATTTATTCCCATGAAATCAATTTCTTAATGGTTTACTTGCAGAAATTATGGCAATGATTTTACCCCATGAAAATATCTTTCTCGTACAAGTAAACACATGGTCATTAATGCCCAAGAACAAAACTTATGAATGAATTTATTCAAGCAAGCAAATCCATGAACTTGGCAAATTCCTGGCCTAATATGAACCCAAAACTTGTTATGAAACAATTTTCCAAAGTAATCCAACAACAATTATCATATTCTTTTGTACAAATCAAATCTAATTTTCAAAGTGGTACAACAAACACTTAATATGTTCCATTACCAATTTGGTTTACTAATTATAATTCCTTCTTCATAGACCTTCCTCATGAAACCATAAACACTTGCAAAAGTAATGTGTTACAAAAAATAACTCATTACTAACCATCGTACAAACATAAAAGCCAACAGTAGTGAAGTAGAAGGACAACATTCTGAAAAAGTCAAGGAGTTGTCCAAGTCTATACATATCTCTGCTGAGAACTTGTTCTCCATTTCCATTAGGATGCTTTACCCTCAAACAAATCAATCTAGTTTAGTCCGACATCTCATCCCTTTCCAACCTATTGCAATGTCAAATTTACAGGTTCATTCTTAACAAAGGAAAATGTGCATAAATGGAAAGGAAAACAATAAAATATTACATATAAACAGCTACATGAGAAACAATAAAATATTACAGATAAACAACTACCTAAATGTATTCATGATGAGTGATGTTTCCCTATTGTAAATTCAAATTGAACCCTACATATTGCATGATGTGCCAGTAACACATATTTAACAGGCATATTTTTGCTACACTGCCTATTTTGCATGTATGCATTTTCTTGCAAACTCTGATACAACATTTTTCTAGCACCAGTGTATTTCTCATGTCACTCTACACAACTAATGGTGCAGATTCACAAAACAAGAAGGCTCACGGCTATCATTTTCAACACCACTGGACAGAAACACAGGTGTCCCATCTCCTCTCTTTGATTTAGCTTATACCCAATTCAGTAAGAGGATTATGGTCAGGCCAATATAGGACCAAATTATGGTTGTTTCCTTCTTAATATAATTATTCATAGCTTCCTATATGCTGATGATTTGTGAATTCTACATCATACAGTTGAGGGCTTGTAGTTACAGAAGCAACTAGGATTCCTTCATTACTTTTGTACTAATAAAAAACTAACAGCCCATATTGAGAAAATAAAGGTTACAGCTTTCAATATTCCAAAACAAGAGGCTTTGCATATCTAACCTTCTAATTTCTAGGATTCATAAGCAGTACACTGCCCTTTCCACTCATAAATGGCAGCACTTTTCCCTCCATTTCAAGATACTGATCCTAAGATCCATTTATTTGATGCCTACTCACACCCAAATATTTTTATAACTGTAAGGTTAGGTCTGTAATTGAGTTTTTCAGAATCGCTTATGTAAAGAAATTACCGGTACTCATGTTTTACAGGACTATTGTAAAGCAAGCAAACAATTCACTTTCAGCATTGTATTGACCAAGTTCCAAGTCCCCCCATTGATTATGAACACATTTGTTGATATTTTCCACCTTTGTAAACCTCAATAGAGGCACCCTTGTAAACCTCAATAGAGGCATGGTTAAAACTTGATACAAAATCAGGGAGGCATTGTTAGGATGGAACAATGCATTACCAACTTCCTCCTGCATACTTCATCTCACACCCAGGAATATAGAATTTAGTCTCCTAAAGAATATTGTCTCAATAGGTTCTTAAGAGTTGGATGTCTTTTGATCTCTTAATTTGAGACTTAGTGTCAACAATTTTAGACTGATTTTGGTATATTGTAATTTAATTTCTAGATTACTACTTGATTAATTTTTAAATTGTTATCTATATTAACATGTAAGAGTGCATTGCGCCCTTGTCTGCCTGCACCTTCACAACCAGTTCGAATCATTGTGTCTCTCTCTTTGTCCCGTTGGTTTCTTTTTCCCACTAGTCTATCCCACTCTTTCTTTCACACACACACACACATCTAGTGTGATGAATGTAATATGAATTTTGTCTGGAACAACTTGTAAGTCTCAATAAATTCAAATTGTATAAATTTAAAATCAAAAGAAACCATATGAACTGACATAATTGAAAATCAAGTGGATTGTTATTATCAGGATTCCATTTCAAAAAAAAAAAACATGTATGCAAGAACTAATCCCATCAAATAGTAAATCAATGATAAAAACATATTGAATAAGGAAAAATAGAACTTCAAAAATCATCATGATGAAACAACACAAAGAAGAAAAAGTGAATTGTGAATTTTCTACTGTGAGCCAATAATGAAACAACTGAAATTTAAAACAAATCAGGTTTACCTTCACAGTTAGAATAACCATCTCCCATAAATTGAACACCTTCAACCAAATGGCACTCACAAACCCTACCCCGAAAAGTATCCTGCCAAAAATAGCAAACAATTCATATTCATAATGCTACAATTTAATGGTTTAGGTGAGTCCTACCACAGAAACACAACATATTTATCTCCTTTGTTTCAAGCATCCAATATACCTTGCAAGCAGTTATGTTTTCCTTCTTATCTTTCCAGCAACCACCATTATTTTTAAAACATTCATTTGTTTCCATATCTAGTTTGGGAAACAAAAAAAGTTATTTCCATGCATTTAATAATGGATTTTAAAATGCCTTATTCCTAAAAATTCAAGGTATATAGCTATGCAACTAGAATTCATCCACCCATAAAGGAAATCACCTTCACTCAAGCAAACAGTTGGCTCAGTAGTTTCCTGAAAGCCTGCACAAATTGCCTTCAAGACAACCCCCTTGTCCAATTTTTTTGCAATTAGATTTAGAAGGATGTTAGTTTGCTGCATTTTATTCTTTCATTTGTAAAAGATAGAATGTATAAGAAGAAAGGATGTCAACATATATATTGTCCGTTGTTAATAATAAGTGTGGGCAAAATAGTGACATCACCTCGAGATCCATGTCCAACCTATATATGAAAAACATAGCACCATGAACTTTCAATAACACACAACCTCTATAATACTAAGGGAATGAATGACAGCATGGCCACATCATAGATGTTTACCACATAAACCATACCAACAAGACTTAACAAATATGGAACAAATGATAACAAAAGCTTCTATGATCACAACTCTCAGATAAAATGGAAAGTAGCAAATGGAATACATCTAGATTCTATTCTAACCTGTGCATCTTGGTCTTGTTTCAAGACAGGGTTATCTGCATCTGCAGTTGAATCCCCGATGCATTTTTCTATATTCTTGACATCCAGGTTTGGTTCTTTGTTTGCTTCTATGTCTCTTGAAATTGACTGGATCTGATATTTCTTCTCTGTACCAGCTCCTTCCTCTGGGGTAAGAATCAGTTTTACTTTCCTTGTGATATTCACTCCTTTTGTCATGTCTATGACTCATGGAGCCTAACCTGTTGCAACCAATTCTCCTCTCATCCTCCCTAAAATCCATATAACCCCCAGTTAGTATTTGACAGTTGGTTCTTTCATCAACTCTATGAACCCTGTAACTCATACCGACTTGTGTTTTTCAGGTTTCTCACTGTCTCTTCTATATAGATAGCTATTATAGTGACTTCATCCTCTAGATTCCCTAAATTCATATGAAATTTTGCAATTTGTACCATCCTTATCATGCATAATGTCTTCACAATTTCAATTCTCACATGGAAAATATCCACTTCGTTCCATTTGTGTACTGAGCCAATGGATTGAATCTATTTAAAAATCAGAAGGGCTCGAACCAAACGTTTAATCTTCGAAACCACCTCTTACACATTTCAAATATTTTGAATATTTGTGTTGTCTCTCTCTACTACAGATTCCCAATTACAAGATATTAGTATTTTTGGTCCTGTTGATTGTGATATTGGTACTCATTGCAATACCCCTCAAGTGCTTCAATTTGAGAGTACAAAAGAATTAAGTGGACCAGTCATCATGATTCTCGACTCTCAAGATGAATTCTTTGAAGAGATTTCTCTTCATGGCTTGCATGGAAAAAATAATTTATCTGGAAGCAGTGGTAATATCAAAGTGTAAGAGGAGATATCTCATGATGATGGTAGAGATTAAACTTTGCATGAAACTGAGGGTGGTTGTGTGCAAACCACATTATTTGTTGGAAATACTTCATGTTTAGACAAGACAGAGTTTGGTTTAGAATATACAAATGCATCTTTGGAAAACACAAGAGGGAAAGATGAAGTAGTAAAGAATGTAAATTTGAGAGGGCCCTCTTGTTTGCAATCCTCTGAAAACATAGACAAGTGTGTTGTTCAATTGGCAGAGGATAAGTGGGAGATAATTGATGTTATCTCCAATGAATATGAATCTGCAGATAATGGTGCATGCAATGTAGCTTTGCTATTAAAGAATGGAACACTTCAAGAAAGTGGAGGCAATAATTTACAAGATAGTGTTACTTCAATAGACCCTGACTATATAACTTTATCTGAGGAGGAATCCTTTATCCATGAGGAGAATGAGAACAGTCAAGTAGTTTATAATGCTGACAAAGAATCTCTAAGAGATGTAAGACTATGTAAAAAGATAGATTCATGCCTTGCAATGAGAGTGGAAATATTGAAGCAGCTTGTAGTAGTGAATGAATTTCAAGCACTCTAGATCATAAGCATTTAGACGTATTCACTGTTACCTTTTCAGCATCCAGTTATCAGACACATAAGAGATATTGAGGTATCGAGGTACATAAAGCATGTTAGGAACTTAATCAATCATAAATCAAAAACCCAATCACGAGAAATTAAACAAAGATTACAGGACATACTAAAGCAGTCGAGAGGATAATTAGCAGAATATAATTATTGAAATAAAAAATAATGCATAAATAGTAAATACAAATTCTGAAACCTATCGCCTGGCATATCCACCAATGAATTTCCCAATTCCAAATTCAAGACTAGTCTAAGTGAAGGGTATAAGTTTAAACTTAAATACCTTGCTTGGATTTATTCTAAGGTGTTGTGAGTCACGAATCTAGAACAGTTCATGCAAAAGTGTAGGTCAATCAAATAGAAACCCGCGAGTAATAACCTACCAATATTCTTGTTGAATCTTAAACCACTCTGAGTTTGGTCCTTTCCCTGCTTCATCTCTTACTGCATGCAATAGATTATATACCTGTATTATTGCACAAATCAAAACTAAATGCCTGCACCTATCAGCTAAGACATTTGTCTGTTCTAGGTCCCCACCAAACTCCATACAACACATATATCCAACACAATTTTATGTGTACCAAAATGGTTGGTTCTAGATATCATTCTCAGTTTTTATCTTGAATGCAGAAAATAGAAAGATAAGTGTACCCAAAAGAAAAACATTTACTGGCTTAAAAGGAATTGAGTTATCTTTCCTATTCTTATTCTATAAGAAGTTTGCAATTGGTGGCATCCTCTTTTACTACTTTTGATTTGTTCTCTTTATGACTTTAATTTCTCCATCGTAGCACTACCACTTTCCTACTTTTATCCCATTGCAACATTGTTGAATTTAATGACACATTAGGAACCCATTACTATATCAGAAGACAAACTCTTCTTGTACTAGAGGAATATGAAGAACTAAGGAAATGCTTGAACATAGAAATTAGAATATCGGGACCCCCAATGAATTGCAGGTAAGTCAAATTTGCATCTTGTTCACATTGATCGAAAATATGGATGGACTCTATGCATCCAAACATAACATGCTTGAGTGCACTACAAGTTTATGACAAGTACATAAAATGCATGGAGCAAAGCATCTTTCCAAAAATACTCTCATCTTTTTCATTAAGAACATATTACCTTGGAAGAAAGTGAGAGAAGATGATGACTTGGAAACTTGTTTCCTGAATCTCAGGAATCATCTCGAAGTGCTTGAAATTAATTTCATCAAAGTATCTGGCAGGAGAAAGATCCGAACTTGATAATGTTGATGCCCACTTGCATGCATGAAAGTCCTTACAAGCTTGTAGAAATATATGTTACATGCTACCTTTGTGAAAAAGAAAAAAACACCACAATTAAGCAAAATTCAAGAATTAGAACTCAATGTGAGGAAACACTAAAGATGAACAATGCTAAAAGACTAATATTAAAGTCTACTTCAATGACTCAAATTTATTTCATCACCCTGTTTCTTCAGTGTAGGCTTTAATCTATATTTAATACAAACATATATTCAAGTAGCTAGAGCATTTTCTGATTGCAGTGTGGACATAGCATAGCATATAGTTAAGGGAGTCTAATTTCATAACTTACCTAATTGTTTGAGTTCAAATTTTAATCTTAACCAACACATGTCTTGAAACTACTCTTATGGATGCATTTAAATTCATCCTTAAGAGATCGATAGATTAATATATTTAGGGGCCAATTTGATCATGCCTAGACCTGATTCTAAAAGAGAAGAACAAGAACGAATTCAAACAAGATACTAAAAAAACCTTACTCAACTGACAAGCAGTGCCACTGGTTATAAAAGATTAAAATCCTGTGAATATTTAATTCATGTTGGGTACTGAACAGTCCTTTTCAATACTTATGCTTGAAGGAAACAAAGGTAGAGGAACATGCAACAAAACAGGGATAAATTTTTGTGAGCTTGATGCAAATCACTCATCAACGAACTATAGGAGCCAAAAGTAATTCCCAATCAGCATCTTCTTCTAGGGATGCAAAGGAAGCCTCGTAAGATCACTTCACAGAAAAAATTCAAAATTGGGAGCAATCAAAGTTATTATATGTGACCTTATCACATTTCTAAATTACAATATAAATTTATCATAAACATAACTCTCTTATTGAAAACCATCATGGGAGAGTCTAACATGTCCTTTCAAGTTACTGAACAGTCCACAGATAAGACTATACCGTCGAATTTAAATGCAAGACTAGCTTGGGAAAACAATAATGATCCTACACCAGACGTGTGATTTTTCTCCCACTCTAACTAAAAAAAAATCAAATCCATATAAAGTAAGTTGATCACCATTTCCAAGGACAGAATCCGCAAATCAGTTATATCCTGTTCTTTATCAAAGCTCTGCAAAAGTGTCGAAAACATTTCAGTGCAAAAATTACTTGATATCAGAACAATTGAAATTGTTCATTGTTGTACACAATGAGTTTCTACATTAAATAGAAAAAAAATGAATAACATGGAAATAATATGGTACCTGATGATACCAGGGAAAAAGAGGAATAATTCCTACTCCATCAATAATTTTCGGTTCAGTAGCTACTCCAAGGTCACTGCATGCTTGCATCAATGCATCCAACTTCTCCACTGAGTCAACCTGAAATGTGAACAAATATATTATTAGTAATATATATTTTCATATTAACATTCAGAGAAACTAAAGCACCTGAAAACAACTTTAATATTGATCATAATATAGGAAAAAAAGAAGCTTATAAAATATCTGCTCTCATTTCTAATTAAATTCCCTCATTTGAATTTTAAACTAGAGAATTGTCTTCTTTGCAGATGGCTTTGACATTCTATCATGGACAACCAAGACTCCAAGATAGAGAAAGACCTTACATATGGCTCCTGTTTACTACAACACTAGACATCATGGTTTCCTGGTACAAAGAAAAGATACCTAAACCTTTCCTTCAGGGAGAACATGGTTAAAACAAAATTCTCAAACTTTTCAGCCACATCTCTAGCTACTATAAGAATGTCTCTTTTGTATGTAGTGGAGGAAATTCTTTGCACCCAATCCATGTTTGCATGATAGTCTGTGTGCAAGTCAAAAAGTACATATACCCTCACACCCAATCTATTTTTGTGTTGTTGGAATACATGTTTTACTGTTGGCAATATACTGCATCTTTTGCCCAAATTTAGATCATTTATCCTTCTAAGATATTGAGCTGAGACAAACCAATTACTAATGTTTTCAGTTGGGACACTTCTCGCATTAATATAAGGTGGTACAGAACGATCCATATAAGCAGAATGCTGCATATGAACAACATCTTTCATTTGGTGCAACCATATCGATCTGTAAAACACAACATTAGTAAGAACCAGATACCCACCATATTATGGAAAACAGCATGAAATTTCATTGTTTCACAAATTTTCATAACAAGTTGTACATAGTTGAAGTTAATCTTGTTTATAATCAGTACTCCTGTTTATGAGCAAATATCATACTTGCTTTGAAGGAAAAAGTGAAACATATTTTACTTATAGATATTCATCAAAATTGTTCTTCCAAGCTTGAACTATACCATACAAGATAGTTAGATTTGTTTCCATGAAGTATCTTCGAAAGTTTTATTGTCCAAGAGGAATTTGCTTAGCATTGCATTCTAATTTCTATCTAATATGATTTTCTAAAACCTTGCTTCATTTTGTAGTGTGTAAATTATGAATTTTGTTTTTCCCTTCTACCAAATAAGGGAATCTCGGGAGCATGAAAACTTTTCACAGCCAGATTCACCATCATATCTATAAATCCAGGGACCAAAATGTGCTGGAAATTATTGGACTATTAAGGTTAGATATACATTAGCTGTGATTTTCACTACAATTCTCGATGATTACATCTCCAAACAGGTAAAAGCTAAGAAACTCCAACCAGAAGGAAAACATGTTTTAAAAGGAATCATTGAACTTGTGACTGCATCTTCACCCTCACAGCGATCATTGAGGAGGCAGAGGATAATAAGTGTAAACCGTATTTCTGTTTTTTGGATTTTGTAAATCCCTTGACACTGTTCCTAACACATCTTGTTCCATAGGCTCAAGAATTTTGGATTACTGCAAGTAGTGGTGTCCTTAGCTATGAGAATATATGAGAATACTGTGGGTCAATTTCATTGATGATGTCCCCAACACTATAGATGTAAACTTGAAGCAAGGTTGTTCTATTTCCCCTACATTCTTTGGGCTCTACATCAACGAGCTTGAAGATATCATCCATGAGTCCCTTGGTAATTCAAATGGCCGCATCCTCTTTGGGGTCACCATTTTTATTATTCTTTTTGCATATGATATTATTTTATTTCTCACATAGCTACAAGTCTCCATAGGCAACTTGATGCTCTCAAAACTTTCTGTGGAAATCATCAGTTACAAGTTACAACTTAACCTAGGGAAATGAAAGTTATAACATTAAACATGTCTACAAAGGAGTCACTTTTAGTTAAGCACATTTATAAAGGTCAATTAGTAGAAGATTAGTGTTCTCCACCCTATCCTCAACCTAGATCTGGCTGCTGAACTATGTTGAAATAAAGGGTATTCTACTTTCAACATTGAAGAAGAAGCACATTTGATACCAATTTAAGATCTAATAAAAAAAATATCCACCTCATAGCACAAGAACCGATCCCAACCCCTAGAGAACCCATATAAATTTCAATTCTAGGGAAATTAAATTCATAATAGTGTTTTTGTGAGCCACATCCACATGTCCCTATCAACAGGGAATAAAGTGGTTTTCTTGAACGCTATGGCAAGACTAAAAAAAAATGTAGGTGAAGTAAGTAACAACATACCACATAAAGATAGATCATCCCTTGAAAACATACCTTGACCATAAAGATCAATCAAATAAAAACGTTGAGAGCAGACCTTGATATTGATATATCAGAGTTCAAGAGCAGATCTTGACATATGGAAAGATCAGACCATGAGTAGGAATGGGGTTTATGATTTTAGCCATTAGGTGTTTAGGCTTTTTCACGTTTTTCATTAAAAAAAATTTGGGGGGATCAATGGGTGATAGAAGCACTAGAACTTGTAGGATCCATTTAAAAATTTCAGGAATTGTTTGATTTTTCATAGGATCTGTTTCATGGGACTAGGATACGTTTCCTTCTGCAGGGGATCCATTTCCATGGTGGATCCAAGGCGGATCTGATCCGAATACATATCAGATCCATGGATCTGTGAATCCTGCACACTGGAGTGGTGGATCCGGTAACACAGGTTTAAAGCCTTAACATTCTAGAGCCTTGGCATACCTAAAACAACAATAGTACTAGACCTTACTTTTAATCAATTTTGGGAAAACTTTTCTTTGATCCTAAATATGAACCCAAGGAAACAAGTAACATCCAATATTTTTCGTAACTGATAAGATGGATCCAAAAATTGGTGTCATCATATTTGAAAATGTGAGCATAAAATATTCATCATTTCATGCCCTGAAAAGATAAACCATAGAAGACTAAAATAAATCCTAATTCGCATTAATGATGATGATGTAACTATTAGGAACTTGTTACCCACCTATTTTCATGGGGTTTTCACTTACGTTTCAGAGGAGTTATGGGATAATTCCTAGGATTTATGGACATGTCTAACAAGAGAGAGCAGTTTTCTGTCCATTTCTGGGTTGACTTGTGGGATAAAGCCATAGTTCTGGGTGTATTTTAGCAGCAAAAAAGAGGCACCATCGTCAAATCTGGGTTAGAACTGAGCAGCATGTTGTACCAAGCAGTGAAGATTCTGTGAATACTGCTAGTGGTAGTGATGGTGCTCCTGTAGCTTGTAAGGAGCCACCAGATCTATGTGTCATCAAATAGCAATAAAGCATTTATGAGCATACATTTCCTAGCAGCTTGTAAACATGTTTATGTAACATTAGTGATAAAGTTAGAGGAAGGACATGATCGATTGATAATTCCTCACCTCAACTAGTAGCATTGGGGTATGGTGATATTGGTTTTTTTTTATGATGATATCATTGCATCAGGGTTAACTTACAATTCTGGAGTTTGTGTTGAAAATGTGATAGCATGGGATCCTCTATTCTGAGTCATGTAAAGAAAGTTATTGATGACATAAAAGTCCTAAAGAGGCTCATTCTCACTGGATGAGGCAATAAGGCGGATTAATCCTTAAAGTTGTGTTGCTGCAAAAAGATAGAAATTATGGTTAGTGTATATAACCTTTGGAAATATTTTCAAATGTCTCTATGCCATTAAGATATACCATTCCATCCTTTGAGGGATCTTTAGGCATACTTTGGGTATTATGCTATTATCATCTTGTTTGAAAACATGTGTTATCATAAGAACCCGGGGTTAGTGCATCTAAGCTCTACAATCTTACTGAAGCTCTAGGAAAGGTGGCAGAAATGCCAGGCTCTCGAGAAACCTTGGAACAATTAATTGAAGATGTAAAGACTATTTCATCTAACACAGCTAGTTAAAATGCATAGTCAGTTGGGAAGGAGGAGAAGGCTAAATAATCTAGAGATAAGAAGGCTATTCCTAGTCTTGTTGGGGAAAATAGGGATAATAGCAAACTAACCAGACAATACGGTGAATCAGTTGATCCTATTGTTTTTCATGACTAGGTTGTGATTCTATTTGATGACTGGGCTCGTATTTCTGACTCTCTGGGAGTCAATGATAAAGCATATGATATTTACATTTCATAGTTAAAGAAATATGGGATGTTGAATGGAAATGAGATAATGGTACTTTAAACAAAGGGATCATTTCCAATGTTACAAGTCATATCCAATCAGATTTTCTGGAAACAAGGATTGACAATGGTTGCAGTACAGAAGGAAAAAATGGTGCAGGTCATTTCGAAAGTATATCACAAGGGTATATTTTCCTAAAGGATGGCAACAATCCTGCCCTGGAAAAATAAGTACCTGTGGGAAATATGACAATTCAGCGGGAAGCTTGTCTAACAAGCAAGAAATCCATCTCCTAAGAAAAGACCAACTCCCACGTTCAATCTACATGACTAAACTCCAAAAGAATCTACCATGGGGTGTTTCTTGAATCTACCAATGTCTTTGGGGTTGAATAACGCCACCTCTCTCTAGGAATCAATCAATAATCTTAGTCTGGAGATGGCAGGTTTAGTATCTTTAAAATTTGGCTTTATTCATCTTTTCTCATAGCCCTGGCCAAGACTTCAAAAAAGGTATTCACTCTCTAGTGGATGGATTCATCGGGAACTTCTTCATGAGCATAACCATTCTCGATATGGTTTTGTTTGAAATGAGCATCAAGAAACCCCTTAGGGTCATGTTTTCTTTTAAGAGAAAAAACCATTTTCAAAGAAATTATTTTATCACCTAATACTGCAGCCCAAGTTGAAGTTGGGACAACTAATGGCCCAAGATATTAAGGAAATTTAGGCCAACCTTTCCTTTTAGGGCCAACAAGTTTTTTGTACACACCATAAGTGACAATCTAGAAGGAGACCTCTTCAATAAATAGCCTATCAGGAACTATATTGGGAAACATATGGACAGAGTTTCTACCCCAAATTCTAATGTATGAAAAGGATTCACCAATATACCAACCACCCATTGTGGCAATGAAGGATCTGGCTTCAACTAAAAAAGAAGGAGCTTTCTCTTTGAATATTGTAAAATAAATACTACCCAGAAAGTGTTCACAAATTTCATAGAACATAGTTGCATGATTGGTATCCCACAGTGCTGAATAATAAATAGGTATAGGAGGGGTCAGTAAATTCTAGTTCCATCCCAAATTGGGATATTAGAATTTGGTGCAAAACACATTAATGATAAAAGCTGAAAAAGAAGAAATTCAGCTTCTTCCGGACGATAGCTTTCTGATAATATTCAATGGTTGTTTTGAGTTCCAATGACAAGATAGACACCCAAGGGAAAGACTCACCAGTTATTATGACATGGTGGGATACCTGAGCCCACTCAGCTTTAAACACAGAATAGTTTGGAAGACCATAAATCCTGCAAAGCATGGCTGCCAATAAGGAATAAGGCTCTCTAAACCGGGTGACCAGATATAGCTTGTCAGCCCTCTGTGAGAAACTGATGAGTTCATTCATCCAGGACTTCAACATTTTGTTAAATTTATACTTAGTCTTAGAATATTGGGTGAATTCATCGTTAAGGGGTTGCATAGCCGGTTTAAGAGCATGGGCTCTGGTAAAAAACTCAGAATGGAAGGTAGCTGATTGCGACCCTATGTTATCATTAAATGACTGGTCTTTAGGTTTTGCATGGTCTACAATCCATTTAACTACGTCAGTATAGGGAAGGATAGTGGGCCTGGCACTAATGGCATGTAGCCCAGAATCCCTAATTTTCTGATATGCCAACTGGTCATTTTGAATATCTAAAAGGTCATCATTATCAAAAATCGAGTAGACCCTGGACCAGTCGATTTGGTAGGTCTCGATAATTCTACCACTAGTGTCTGAGAAGATGTCGAAGTTCGGTTCTTTGGTCAGCATATCTTTGTGAGTATTCTTGCAATGGGTAATTCGTGCCATTTTTGTAAGATTGAATAGCTCTGCTAAATGCATAAACATGGAATCAAAACAAATTGAGAAACGGAGCAACGGTAAACAATAAAACATGGAAATGACATAAAAACTAACCTAAATTGACTACAACTTGTGAAAATAATCCATGGTAATATTTGCAGTAAAAACCCACGCATCAGATAGGTAATTTTTGAAAATGATAATGATAAATAAAATACAAAGAACCCATATTTTTATAAATTTTCAACGGATCAAATTCAGACCGTAGGATTAAAAAGAAATAGACGGTTGAGATCAAATCTTGCAGGATGCAAAATCAAGTCACAGGATTTCAATTTTATTAGTTTCCCGCAATCTGCAATCAGCAAATTGCAGGTTGCAGGATGCGGGTTCAAAAATTTAACAAACTAATGGGCATGAGAGTTCCCGTATAAAAAAACTTAAAAATTTAACTAAAATTTTCCACAATCCACAATTGCGGGTTGCGGGTTGCAGGAGTAAAAAAACCTTAAAAATTTAACTAACCTTTTTTGCAATCTGCATCCTGCAATTGCAAGTTGCCAGTTGCGGAAACACACAACACAAATCATAATTCAAACTACTTCCCTCAATCCCCAATCCGCAATTGCGGATGCGGGTTGCAGGATGACAAACTGTGATTATTGAAAAAAGTTTCTACACCCGCAATATGCATTGTGGGTTGTGGGTTTGTGGGACAGAAAAGTTTCAAACGCAAAAACAAGCTCCCGCAATCCGCATTGCGGGTTGTGGGTTGCAGAAAAGACACACTTTTGGGAAAAATTAGTTCTTTCTGCAACTCACAAAAACACACAAAAATTCATAAATTTCCAAAATGTTAACTAAATCAAATCATGACAAAGACATAGAAACCATGATAAACAACATGGGAACCCCAAAATGACTGAGGAATTTAAACATTACCTTTGCATATAAAATTGGGGCTCCCATGTTTTGGGTAAAACATGGGATCTATTGTACCTACAATAGGGTGATGCATCAAGGATGTCATATTAGGGTTTGGAACGCAAGCATATTGGGGTTAATTCCAATAACATGTCGAGGTCAAGTCCAAAATCATATCAGGTTAAAGTGCGAAAGAATATCGAGGTCAAGTTCAAAAGCATATTTAGGTTTCACCGAAATCATATAGGTTTAAGTTTGAAACCATTTCAGGGTTTGGTCCGAGAGCACATATGGAGAATCGCAATAAGCAGAATCTGATGGCATGTCGAGAGTGAAACATCGAGGTTTGTAGCCAAAAGCATACATTTATAGGGTCAAAAGAGGAAATATGAAAGATAAAAGGGTAATTTCCAATGGCATATCAAACCAACAACATGGGGGATCCACAACCATTTCAGAAACAATCATAGTCCTTTGGTGAAGTAATAAATAGGATCACAATCATGAGATAAGAAAGAGATATTAGAGGAAAGTCATCAGAAAAGGCTAGTGAACGAGCACATAGGGTGTTCTCATGGATGAGCATCAATGTATTGAAGTTGATGGATCAACTTGCAAAGGAAACAAGGAACTTGATCAAGTAAAGGACCCGATAACAAAGAAAGGTAGAAATCCATATTAAAAATACCCATCACATTTAGTATGCTTACAGGAAACCATTGTCTCCTCCATGATTGTGTGTGACATGAAAATACACCACACATCCATCGTACGTGCTAACATAAGGTGAGGAGGTCACAGTCGGGATACTACAACTATAAAAGAAGAAACCAAAGGAGAAAAATAAAAGGTTCAATCAATACATCTGAATGGATGCCAAACTTTATGATATAGAGATGCATAAGGATCTACCACATTAGTTCCTCTCTTTCTCTTTTCTTCTGTCTTCATTCTAATAAGATCATAGAGATTCCTCACAAAGAGAAATATAGCAAGCTCAAATATAAGATCATGGGTCCCCCTTGACGTAGTTGATCTTATAAATGAGATTGTTATTGAATGGAAGCCAGGACCGAGGTGATTTTCTATTGGTGTTTGAGGAAATGATGTCTAAAATGAGACTATTGTTGAAATGAAACTAGGACCGAGGTGATTTGCCACTAGTTTTGAGGAAGTAATGTATCATATGTGTTGTCGATGTTATCTCTATGCACCAAAGGTTTTCATGACAAATCTAGTAAATGTCTACATATATGAACCTATAGGCACCTTAGCGTAACAAGATAAGGAAAACTGCCACCCAATATAGGGTACCCTCCCTTTACTTGAGGAATGGATCGATGGATGTATCAGTTCTTCAGATCAATATTTGTATTCAGCCTCCCATGAGTCCACCATTATGTATCACCATTTGTATATGTATTGATCGGTTCCCATATTTTGAGCCTTGATCCCCATTATTTATTTTTGACATTGTTACAAGCATGGGTATGCCCGCCTCGTCCATATACATGTCAGACACTAGTGGCACAAGAAGGTGCATCAAGTGCATATCCCTCCTTCGCCTTCCAACCCCTCTTTGAGCATCAATGTTCTCTTGTATGAGATGTATACACGCCCTTAGAAGAGAAAATACTCCCATCTTGAGGGGTACAACTCGAGGAACAAAAAATCCTACTACAATTTTACCCCTTTTTAGGAAGAATACACCCTATTTGGCTATTTTTTACCAATTAGAATTCATTTAAATCATGCATGACCTGGTTAACTATCTACTTGGAGTTATAGATCTAGTTAACACTAGTGATCCATGCATGATTTAATTAAAAACCTCATGAAGTTATTCTAGTCTATGTAAACACTAGATTGATCATGCAAGGTCAAGTTCACTTTCTAAGAAGGGCACACTTACCTATTCTACACTGGTTAACTGAAGAGCACTCATGCACAGCCTAGTTTACTTCCTAAGGAGGGTGAACTTGGTTATTCAAGGTCAGTTGGTCTTGAGATTACACTAGCTCTTATGCATGTGCATGTAATTAAACCTAGCTTGCTTACCTATATATGAAGGCTTGCATCTCATTGATTAAGAGTTGAGTCATGTATTCTATTGAGCATCAATTGATTAATAAGATTACATTGCTCGGTTATCTACTTGAATTGTCTCTTCTCTTCTATGGATTGGTAATTGTATTACTTCTCCATTTAACTTCTAAATCCATTGGTTCAAAATATCATAGTATGTGATTCCTTCAATGACACCTCCAACACCAACACTACAAAATTTATACGCAAATATAGAAGAAATAGAAAAGAACCCTTAAAGATCCAACTTTGTGTTAAACCCACACATGAAATGCCACCCATCGATCAAATGTTTCAATAGTTCACATGTCATCACAACTAGAGGAAGTAATGAGTGCAACAAGAGAGGTAATTTCATGTCTCATCAAGGACAAATAACAAGACATTTGTTTACCTTTGGGTACTTCATGAATAAGTCAATCAAAACTACGGTGGGAGAAAGTTGAATGGAACCCCCCTATTTATCCTCATGTGTCATTCGTTTCACTTGGAATCTAAATCGACTTGTGTATCAATTTCATGACTTATCTTTGTTGCAAGATTTATGTGGTGTTTGATTGCATGATCATTTGTCGGAAAAACCACAATATTCATTTTATCATCGATATTTCGAATCCAAACCTGGATCCATCTTCATGACAATCCAAACCACGAAAAATTGTCCCAAAGATGAATCCTTGTTTGGATTTGAAACGTCGATGATCAAATGGATACTGTGGTTTTTTCGATAGATGATCATGCAATTGGATACTCTGTTTTTTTTATAGATGATCATGCACTCATTCCTTATCATTCTCAAAAACTAAAAACAAATTACTAATGCAAAATGGTGAGACATGTCAATAATACTCTAGGTTAGGCAAAAAAAAAATTGAAAAATTGGAAGGTGAGGATGATAGAACAAAAATCAAAAGATAATAAAGGAATATCCTAAGAGTGTTGCTTATGTCACACCTAGTTCTTTTGGTAAAATTAAGTCTTGTTATACTCTTGAGGCTTCCACCTTGTCATTAGTTGTTTTTCTCAAACTTGAAACAAGTTTTGTGTAATTTTGTCCATTAAAATTATAAATATACAAAATTATTTGATTTTTTTTTTAAACTTAGCCATTAAAATTAACTCTATAGAGAGAATCATACCAAAAATTCTTCACAATATTTCACTAACTAAATCAAATTATAAAATATTTAGCATAACTATAATAATAAAGAATCTCTTTTTATTTCACTTGAATAATTCATAAATATGTTTTAAATATCCTAGTTATAGTTATTATCTTCATTTAAATCAATTAAATTTTAAAAAATAAAAATAAAATATTTTAATTATCATTTTTATCTATTCAATCTATTAAAAATTTAAAAATAAACCTTTATACATATAATCATAAATAAACCTATTATATATAGAATCATACTAAATATTTTTCACAATATTTTAATAATAAACCAAATTTTAAAATATTTACACAACTTTAATTATAGAGAAGATTCTCTATTATTCCACATGACTAATTGATAATGTTTTTTAAATATCCTAGTTACGGCTTTTGTCTTCAGTGAAATCAAATAAACTTAAAAATAAATAAAAATAAAAAATAAATATGTAATGTTTCCCATTGTGAATGGAATATGTTTCCTATTTATGTTATTTTATATATGTAATTCTCATGGGAATCTCAAGTAATACCTTATTCATTTAGTGTATTTTGAATATGCCAATGTTTATGGGGTTTCTTGTGTGTTGGATCTTAGAAACCAAGGTCTCAACTATTTTCCAATAGGAGTGTCCACCAATTCCTATACAATTTTGAGTTGTATTTGTTTATGTACATGCATATTTTTATTGTTTTTCCATTGCTAGGAACAAAATCACTCCTACTAGAGTTATCTCCCTATCTTTAGGGGTCAAAGGAATCCCTAACTAGAATATTCCCCCTTTTTTGGGAAGAAAGGTGCCCTCATTGTAGTTCTCCACCTTTTTTTATGCATCTTGTTGTCACCTAAAAGGCTCATGGCCCAAAAACTATTTTTTTCCTATAGGGGCCACCCTAAGCCAATTTTACAAGTCAACCAAATGACATATTGGAATGCAAGAAATTGCTTAAGCAGGTTTATGGGGCTCATCGACCATCAAGGAGATGCCAAAATTTAGTTTTGACATTCATAAGCATGAAAATGGTTTTGGCTCGTGAGGCCCTCCCTAGATGAAATTGACTTTTCAGGTAGAGGGAATATTTCAGGTATAGTGAATGGATAAGAATGGGGTTTTGAGGTCACCGATTATGTCAAAACTGACGAAACAAAATTTTGAGTTGCATAAGTATGAAAACATAGTGGGAACCACTCTAGTCCAAACTAGGTACATATAGGCAGAATGACTCATATAAAGGAAAGGACGAGTTCATTTATCCACAAAGATTCTTAGTTTTCCATTTAGGCACCATTATAGACTTAGACCAAGAAATTTGGGTGTCATCACAAACATTTGCAGACATGGCATAGAGAAGTTGGACGCATTATAGATGTCCACAAGAGCTCCGAGAATAAACAATATCAGGTTTCCACTAAGATATCAAATGCATCCTTAGTCATATGATGAACGAATCAAGAGAACCCTATCATATTTTCCCTATTAGAGGTGACCTATCGAGAGTCATGGTCGAGAAAGGATATGGGAGAGTCCCAAAAATCCAAATACCAATGTATTAGGGGTGTGTTGAAGCCTCAGACGAGTAGGTTCCTAGAATGGGTTCCAAGTCTCACAACAGAGGGGGGGAAACTAGACTAGAAGGCTTCAAAAGGTCCTACGCAAGGACAATTCTATCCTCATATTGTTTGGAACAGTAATCTCCTACGGATATAAAGGCCTTCGTTGACACTTATAGTTTTTTTATCCTGAAAGGATCTGTTTCCCAATGAAGGAAAACATAATGTCTTAGATATTGACAGAAAGTAAATCTACCTAAGAAGGAATTTTAATCTAAGTCAGTTCTACTCTAAGAAGGTATCTTGTTTGCATGCAGGTTGAATTGAGGTGAAAATAGATAAGCCTTTTATCAATTCAACATAAATGTAAAAGATATTAATTACACATCAATTTAAATTACTACCAACCAATTAAAATTGACTAACAGTAAATTAAATGTTTAGTACATTCAAAATCAACCTATAACTGATATGTCAATTGAAAAATTAACATCAATTATGATATTTCATGTAAAACCATTTGCAAAAATAAATAACGATTGTTAAGTGAATAAATTTTTTAAAACAATACAGATACACAGATCATAAGAAAAGAGAAATCAAAACTATAGATCAATGTATTTATAATTTGCAAAAGATTAAACAGTGATGGTAAACAATATGAAGTGGAAAAATAAATACTTATCAAAGAAACTTGATCAAATAGACAAAAGACAATTCAAGAGAACAACATAACTGTATTATAGAAATTCTGCAAAAAATTACAAACCCTGTATTAACTAGAGTGTCTGCAATCCCTTTAGCTGATTTTTCCTCCTTCAATCCCCCCCCTACACGAGAAATATACCCTTTAAATAATAATTACAAAAAGAGTAAATCCCCACGAAACTAGGATCATAAAATCCATATGAAACTAATGGCTAAGAAATTCTCGCCACCTAGTCCAAATCCCTAACCATTCATCTATGTTGGGATAATTTGCTTACTCAAACCCTAGTTGGACATCACACTTAAAATTTTCCATCTCATTTTTAGCCAGCTTGTGCCAAATGCGGACAGAAATGTGGATCTTTCCCTCTATAGCAATAGGTTGTCTTATTAATAGATCCAAGTCTTCAATACTGACATGATCAAGGCATTGAATTTTCCCTTTGGTCTCTTTGCATTGGCGTTCGATGTGTTAAATCATTAATTTTGGTGGACAAGCATTCTCAATCAAATCCATGGTAGGGAAGTGCAATGTTTCCATAATTTTATCGACAACATACCATGTCCTTCCACAAATATCATGTGCTTTCTTAATTGTGTCTTAAATCATCTCGTTTAAGTCAATCCAAGCACGTAATACAGTCCTAACTTTATTCAACTGAAAACTGCTAAGGATAGTGATATCCTCTGGTCTATCTGTAATATACCTCTGCCAGTCCACAATATATTCATAGGCCTTAGATTCTTGTTGTCTTTTATCTATCATCTCCTTAAGGGTGACAGACATTTTTCCAAAAGCAACATGAGTCTCCATAATTCCATCCAGAGTACTAAAAAATTTAGTTAATAATTCATGGTGTTCTTGATTGACCTGGATGGCCAAGTATTTAAACTCTTGCTAGGAAAACTTAGAGAAGGTATAGGAATATGCACTTGCAGTTGCATCTTCACATTGTTTTTAAAGCATAATTATCCTTTGTGTAATTGTAGCATTCATAGCTTGTTCATGATGCAATTTAGCCTCGAGATAAGTATTCTTCAGTTGTAACTCTTTAAATCTGTCTTCAAATGCCTTTTCAAGATTAGCAACCTATGTCTTATGCTCCTTTTTTATTCTATCCAGTTCTTCTTGTAACTTCTTTGTTTCTTCTTTTTTTCTAACAATCTCCATGTTTAGTGTGTTGACTACATCAAGGTTTTCACCTGTAAATGCACCTAAAGATGTAGCTTCCAAACCACCTTGATCTTTGCTTCTCTTCCTTCCTTTTCTAACCACTCCCTTAGATGACTTGCTGTAGAAATAATCCCTAAGAGGGACTACAATATCTTCTTCAAACTCAGCCATTGATTCAGTAAATGATGAAGTCCCATTCACTAATGAAACCAATGAAGATATCTGAGTAATGATGGGAGGATGTATGGACATAGTAATATGGGAGTTAGGCAAGTGAGAAGAGATTGATGTTTTGAGCAACTGTTGGTTCGGAGGTTGAAGAGAGGATTGGGATGGAAATTTCAGAGAATGGAATGCAAAATTTTGCAGCTATAAGTGATGATGAGGGTACTAAAATTTGCTGAGGAATAGGTGATGATGAAAGGATGAATGAGGGTAATTTTAGAAGGACTTTTAGGGACTGGGCCTGTGAAACAGTAGATGGAAGCATGGGAAGTTGGACTGAGCTAGCTGGGATAGTGTAATGAACAAAGATATGTATAATAAATAAACACTAAATAACTACTAATAATTAAATAAGTAACTCTTAACGAAGAGTGTAACAAATATAAAATAATATATTAATTATAGTTATTGATTACTAAGTGAAAGGGTGTAACCCTTCACTACACATGCTCAATCCTATAAAGGAGATCCTCAATGTAAAATCATATCATCATATCTATTTTATCAACTCGTGGATTATTTGTATTTTAGAAAGTGGAAGTTAGAGAATTTACAGTAAAACAATTTTTTACCGTTACAGTGGTATCAAAGCTATACAACCCTTGGACATTATTTACACTTTGTGTAAATTTGGGTTTCCCAAAAAAATAGGACATTGTCCTTAAAAATGAAAAAAAATTAAAAAAAAGAGGTAAAAGTAAACCCCCCCAAAAAAGAGGTAAAAAGTGAAACCACATATGGTTTCTTAATAAGTGGCTTTGGGTTTGAATATAAAAGTGCATAGAAATTACTACTAAGAAGCAATTGAGATTGAACTTAGGTGGGGAAGTTAACCTTCATTTCTCCTAACCAACCAATCTACTGGCATTTTACAAAACTCAAGGAAAAAAAATCTAAAAGTGCATAATAATTTCTACTACGAAGCAACTGATATTTGAACTTAGGTGGGGAAGGTAACACTCATTCCTCCCAACCACCCAATCTACTGGCATTTTTCAAGAAAGGTTTATATTTATCTAATATATATAGACTTCAATAAGAGAAGGGATAAAAAACAAAAAACAAAATTCATAAGCTTCCAAAAACTATTAAAAGTACTTCAACGTTATAAGGGTATTAAGTAAACTTTATGTTACATATGAAAGGTATTTAAAAAAAAGAGTTGCAAATAATACTTAAGTTCAAATCAAAGGATTATCGGGGAAATGTATTGAAAAAAGTTCAAATATCAAGTATTAAAGTATTATTTAAGTCGTAATCAAGGTCTTTTTCAAAGGAAGTTTAGGTTAAAAAAATGGGGTCTAATAGCGAAAAACAAGGAATATTTCCAAGCAATTTAAAAACTTATGTCTTAGTGCTATTTCAAATAAAAGGAACTATTAAAAATTTAAAAAACCTTAAAAATTTAACTAAAATTTTTCGCAATCCGCAATTGCGGGTTGCGGGTTGCGGGTTGCGGGTTGCGGGAGTTAAAAAAACCTTAAAAATTTAACTAACCTTTTCCGCAATATGCATCCTACAATTTCGGGTTGCGGGTTGCGGAAACATACAACACAAATCATAATTCAAACTACTTCCCGCAATCCCCAATCCGCAATTGGGGATGTGGGTTGCGGGATGGCAAATTGCGATTATTGAAAAAAGTATTTACACCCGCAATCTACATTGTGGGTTGCAGGTTTGTGGGACATAAAAGTTTCAAACGCAAAAACAAGCTCCCGCAATCCGGATTGCGGGTTTTGGATTGTGGAAAAGACACACTTTTGGGAAAAATTAGTTCTTTCTGCAACTCACAAAAACACACAAAAATTCATAAATTTCCAAAATGTTAACTAAATCAAATCATGACAAAGACATAGAAACCATGATAAACAACATGGGAACCCCAAAATGACTGAGGAATTTAAACATTACCTTTGCATATAAAATTGGGGCTCCCATGTTTTGGGTAAAACATGGGATCTATTGTACCTGCAACAGGGTGATGCATCAACGATGTCATATTAGGGTTTGGAATGCAAGCATATTGGGGTTAATTCCAACAACATGTCAAGGTCAAGTCCAAAATCATATCAGGTTAAAGTGCGAAAGAATATCGAGGTCAAGTTCAAAAGCATATTTAGGTTTCACCGAAATCATATAGGTTTAAGTGTGAAACCATTTCAGGGTTTGGTCCGAGAGCACATATGGAGAATCGCAATAAGCAGAGTCTGATGGCATGTCGGGAGTGAAACATCGAGGTTTGTAGCCAAAAGCATACATTTATAGGGTCAAAAGTGGAAATATGAAAGATAAAAGGGTAATGTCCAATGGCATATCAAACCAACAACATGGGGGATCCACAACCATTTCAGAAGCAATCATAGTCCTTTGGTGAAGTATTAAATATGATCACAATCGTGAGATAAGTAAGAGATATTAGAGGAAAGTCATCAGAAAAGGATAGTGAACGAGCACACAGGGTGTTCTCATGGATGAGCATCAATTTATTGAAGTTGATGAATCAACTTGCAAAGGAAACAAGGAACTTGATGAAGCGAAGGACCCGATAACAAAGAAAGGTAGAAATCCGTATTAAAACTACCCATCACATTTAGTATGCTTACAGGAAGCCATTGTCTCCTCCATGATTGTGTGTGACATGAAAATACACCACACATCCATCGTACGTGCTAACATAAGGTGAGGAGGTCACAGTGGGGATCCTAAAACTATTAAAGAAGAAACCAAAGGAGAAAAATAAGAGGTTCAATCAATACATCCAAATGGATGCCAAAATTTATGATATAGAGATGCATAAGGATCTACCACATTAGCTCCTCTCTTTATCTTTTCTTCTATCTTCATTCTAATAAGATCATAGAGATTCCTCACAGAGAGAAATATAGCAAGCTCAAAGATAAGATCATGGGTCCCCCTTGACGTAGTTGATATTATAAATGAGATTGTTATTGAATGGAAGCCAGGACTGAGGTGATTTTCTATTGGTGTTTGAGGAAATGATGTCTAAAATGAGACTATTGTTGAAATGAAACTAGGACCGAGGTGATTTGCCACTAGTTTTGAGGAAGTAATGTCTCATATGTGTTGTCGATGTTATCTCTATGCACCAAAGGTTTTCATGAAAAATCTAGTAAATATCTGCATATATGAACCTATAGGAACCTTAGCATAACAAGCTAAGGAACTGCCACCCAAACTTAGGGTACCCTCCCTTTACTTGAGGAATGGATCGATGGATGTATCAGTTCTTCAGATCAACATTTGTATTCAGCCTCCCATGAGGCCACCATTATGTATCACCATTTGTATATGTATTGATCAGTTCCCATATTTTGAGCCTTGATCCCCATTATTTGTTTTTGACATTGTTACGAGCATGGGTATTCCCACCTCGTCCATATACATGTCAGACACTAGTGGCACAAGAAGGTGCATCAAGTGCATATCCCTCCTTGGCCTTCCAACCCCTCTTTTAGCATCAATTTTCTCTTGTATGAGATGTATACACACCCTTAAAAGAGAAAATACTCCCATCTTGAGGGGTACAACTCGAGGAACAAAAAATCCTACTACAATTTTACCCTTTTTAGGAAGAATACACCCTATTTGGCTATTTTTTACCAGTTAGAATTCAGTTAAATCATGCATGACCTGGTTAACTATCTACTTGGAGTTATAGATCTAGTTAACACTAGTGATCCATGCATGATTTAATTAAAAACCTCATGAAGTTATTCTAGTCTATGTAAACACTAGATTGATCATGCAAGGTCAAGTTCACTTTCTAAGAAGGGCACACTTACCTATTCTACACTGGTTAACTGAAGAGCACTCTTGCATAGCCTAGTTTACTTCCTAAGGAGGGTGAACTTGGTTATTCAAGGTCAGTTGGTCTTGAGATTACACTAGCTCTTATGCATGTGCATGTAATTAAACCTAGCTTGCTTACCTATATATGAAGGCTTACATCTCATTGATTAAGAGTTCATTCGTGTATTCTATTGAGCATCAATTGATTAATAAGATTACATTGCTCGGTTATTTACTTGAATTATCTCTTCTCTTCTATGGATTGGTAATTGTATTACTTCTCCATTTAACTTCTAAATCCATTGGTTCAAAATATCACAGTATGTGATGCCTTCAATGACACCTCTAACACCAACACTACAAAATTTATACAAAAATATAGAAGAAATAGAAAAGAACCCTTAAAGATCCAACTTTGTGTTAAACCCACACATGAAATGCCACCCATCGATCAAATGCTTCAATAGTTCACATGTCATCACAACTAGAGGAAGTAATGAGTGCAACAAGAGAGGTAATTTCATGTCTCATCAAGGACAAATAACAAGACATTTGTTTACCTTTGGGTACTTCATGAATAAGTCAATCAAAACTACAATGGGAGAAAGTTGAATGGAACCCCCCTATTTATCCTCATGTGTCATTCGTTTCACTTGGAATCTAAATCGGCTTGTGTATCAATTTCATTACTTATCTTTGTTGCAAGATTTATGTGGTGTTTGATTGCATGATCGTTTGTCAGAAAAACCACAATATTCATTTTATCATCGATGTTTCAAATCCAAATCTGGATCCATCTTCATGACAATCCAAACCACGAAAAATTGTCCCAAAGATGAATCCTTGTTTGGATTTGAAACGTCGATGATCAAATGGATACTGTGGTTTTTTCGATAGACGATCATGCAATGGATACTGTGTTTTTTTTATAGATGATCATGCACTCATTCCTTATCATTCTCAAAAACTAAAAACAAATTACTAATGCAAAATGGTGAGACATGTGAATAATCCTCTAGGTTAGGCAAAAAAAAAATTGAAAAATTGGAAGGTGAGGATGATAGAACAAAAATCAAAAGATAACAAAGGAATATCCTAAGAGTGTTGCTTATGTCACACCTAGTTCTTTTGGTAAAATTAAGTCTTGATATACTCGTCATTAGTTGTTTTTCTCAAACTTGAAACAAATTTTGTGTAATTTTGTCCATTAAAATTATAAATATACAAAATTATTTGATTTTTTTTTTAAACTTAGCCATTAAAATTATAAATAACTCTATATAAAGAATCATACCAAAAATTCTTCACAATATTTCACTAACTAAATCAAATTATAAAATATTTAGCATAACTATAATAACAAAGAATCTCTTTTTATTTCACTTGAATAATTCATAAATATGTTTTAAATATCCTATTTATAGTTATTATCTTCATTTAAATCAATTAAATTTAAAAAAATAAAAATAAAATATTTCAATTATAATTTTTATCTATTCAATCTATTAAAAAATTGAAAATAAACCTTTATACATTTAATCATAAATAAACCTATTATATATAGAATCATACTAAATATTTTTCACAATATTTTAATAATAAGCCAAATTTTAAAATATTTACACAACTTTAATTATAGAGAAGATTCTCTATTGTTCCACATGACTAATTGATAATGGTTTTTTTTTTTAGCTGTTTTCAGATTTTGAGACACTCTTTGAGAGTCTTGGAGCGTCTTGGAGTGTTTTCCGTTGAACCGGCGATGGGAAGCTTGTTTCAAGTTTAATGGCTGAATCTAGGCCGTTTATTGGTCTTTCTGGAGTTCACCCTGGCCGTTAAGATGGCATTTCTCGATATTTCTACCTGCTGTGGAATGATTGCCCTGGACGCGTTTTGATATGTGAGCTGGTGTGGACTTAAATGCGTTTTAGTGTTCTATTGCGATGCCATTAATCATTCGAGCCGTGGACTTGCCACGTTTTGAAGGGTTTCGACGTCAATGGTTTTGTTTTTTCGAGTGACCTCCCATTTTGTTATTCTGGTTTTCAAAGGCGAGGGTTCTGTTAGTCGCTCTGGTGTGTTTGTGTTTTTAGGGATCCTGGTCGTGTTATGGCATGCACGGCTCTTTCAAGGTTCTGATTGCTTCGTTCTGGTGTGTTTCTTCTTCGTGGAGGTTGGGATTCGCTTAAGGAGGTAGGGATTGGTACTGTTTCCTCCTTGTGGATTTTGGTTTGTCGGACCGACATCCAAAGAATCGGAGATGGGAAGCTTGCGTCGAGTTTTAACGTTGTAATTTGGCTGTTTCTTGGGTTTTCTTGGATGTTGAGTTGGCATTTCTTGAATGCAGAGGCTCGATTTCCCTTGATGCGATTATTTGAGCTGGTATGGAGTTTTAGTGCACTATCCAAAGCCATTTTAGTGCTATGGACCTGCCATGTTTTGTTGGGTATCGTGGTTTTGTGGTGATTGGGTTCTGCGATGACCCCTCTTTTTGTTACCTTGGTTTTTCCACGGCGACGGTGCTGTTAATTCGCTCTAGTGGGCTGTGTTTTAGGCCGTGTTTTGAAGTGCTTGGTGTTATAAGGGTCCCGTTGTGCATCGTTTCCGGAGCGTTCATGCTTCTGGAGATTGTGTTAGACCAGTTGATTTCGGTGAGAGCTGCAGAAAGTGTTTCTGCACCTACATGTGTAAGGAGGATCACATTCCAAGAGCTTTCCTTCCTTGATAGTTTGTCAACCTTGGAAGGCTAAACCACAGGGTTTTCCCTAGTGATGGCAGCACAACCGGCGGCCTTGAAATCAAAGGAGCAACTGTGTTTCTTGGCATATCGGTGAGAGCCGCAGATAGTGTTTCCGCACCTACATTTAAAGCCGGTTAGACCGACTCGTTTCCTGCACGAGAAGCAGCGGTTAGGGTTCTCGGGCACAGAGGAAGTAGATGAAATTGCAGTCACCAGCTGGATTGATGAGACTCCGGTTGTAGAATCTGTGCGCAGTTTTGCTGGGCAATATTCTGTCCTGGAAAGCGGGGCCTTCTCGTCCATCGTAGAATCTGCGGAATCAGACTTCTCAGCGGCGGCCTTTTCAGACGATTGTGAGTTCTTCATAATGAGATCCCTATAACATTTATAACACAGATTTCTTGTTGAAGAACTTCCGTAAAAGCCGCAGTTGTTGGCGCAAAACGTGCGCTCTTCAGGAGCTTCTTGGGCACTTCTATTCCAGTTTTCTTGATCCATCTTTTAATCTTCAAGAAATCTTTTGATTGCGAATAGCCTCCCTTCAACAATCTCAATTATAGTCTCAAGCCTTGAATTAGATCTTGGAATTAAGGTCAAAGAGCTTGCAATATTTGAAGAAAAAAGGATAGCGTCCGTCTAGAAAAGCATTTCCCGTGTAAAAACTGGATTCCGAAATACCGTGGCCGTGGTCGTGTTGTAGTTACAAAAGAAGCACATATAACCTCTTGTCTGAGATGAATAAGAAGATATATTTGCAGGTTTCTGGAGGTTGAATGGTATGCTCGATTTCTTTCCAGTATCCCTGCATTGTGGTTTCAATTGCGATATTTGCAGGTATGATCGGTTCTTTCCTGTATCTCGGCCAGTTATTATTTTTTATGGAGTTTTTCTTAGTCGTTGAGAAGGATTTTCATGACAGTAATGAATGTGGTGTATGTGTCCATGATGCGATTTGATATTCAAATTATGCTTACTGTACTGTTCGTAGCCGTTCATTATTGATGTGGATGCCTTGTTGTTGGATAATGTTTTTATTGGGAATGGGGTGATTGGGTTATCCTCATATTTCTGGGGTGAAGACGTTGTTTCCTGGTTCTTTGTGCTGCGTTTTAGGGGTCTTCGGACGGGAGTTTAAATTCTGGTTACTGGAGACGGTTTCCTATCCTCTGGCGCTGTGGGTTTCTCTTCAGTTTTTTCTGTGTAGTTTTGGTCGGTTCTGGGTTGGGGGATTAGCTTGATTTTCCTAATGTCGCTTCGGGCGACGAAAAATCTGGCACGTACTCCGCCAGGGCACCCACACTGTATTAAGCAGGGTATTGGAGTGGAAAAATGGATTTCTGCTACCTATTTGCCTCTGCAGTTTAATCTGGGAGATTCGAGGTCTGCTCTCGACCTAGATGATAATTTGGATAAGGTATCTTCTATTGTGGACTGTTTGGATGGTGGAAGTATGGGTGGGCGATCTAGTTTGCCTTTGTTGAATCCTTTATCTCCTTGTCCTGTAGTTTCTGTACCCTTGGGACATTTGTCTTACTCTCGGAAGGATTTTGGAGAGGATAATTGTGTTTCTGTGGATTATTCTCCAGGGAAGGTTTTGGGAGTTAGGGATTTCCAGTGTTTGGGTCCTAAGTATGTGGATTGTTCGGATTTAGGTTATCAGGACGCCACTTGTTTGGAGAAATGCGGGCAGTTATCACCAACTCCTCAGGCGACTGGGAATAGTATTTTGGATGGGAATGTGCCTCCGTCTTTAAGATTGGGTCTCCAATAGGATATTTTGGGTATGATGACATGCAATTTGGGTGCTAGTGATCATATTCATAATGTTTCTGGTTTATAGGTTGACAAGTCTAATAGCTTGTTGGTTAATCTACAGACAGGTGGGATGGTTCAAGAGGTTAGTGAAGGTTTGCAGGTTCATATGGGTTTTACTCCTTCTTCTGATGCGAACCATGTTTCTATCAAATCTACGGATTCTGATAATGAACATGTGCATGATCCTCTCTTATCGGTAAGCAAAGGATTTTCTAAGCCTAAGAGGAGGCAGCCTAAACCCATTAAGAAGATAAATCCGGTTTTAATGACTCTGGGGGAAGATGTGCTTTTAAACAATATAGTTCTCACCAATGCTTTGACTTTGGTTGGGAGGTTTGGAAGGCGTAATTATAACACTGATTCTTTGCATGGGTGAGCTATTAAGGTTTGGACTGAGATTATCAGTACTAGTCCTGAGATTTATATGCTACCAAGGGGCTGGATAGCTTTTAAATTTTCTACAGCAGATGATGCTGATAGGATACTGGCTGGTGTTTGGAAATGGGATAATGCTGGCCTTCTTATCAAAAGGTGGACTCCTTTATTTGATCCGCGGAAGGAAAGGTATGACCAAGTTCCTATTTGGGTCAAACTTCCACATTTACCCTTTGAATTCTGGTCTGCTGATTTCTTCAAACTTGTTGGGAATACCTTGGTTACCCATTTGGAAACTGATTTTACTTATTTACACTCTGGGGTTTGCTGCATAGGTCGGGTTCTTGTTCTACTAGACTTTCGATTGGGTTTACCTGCTGAACTGGTCATTAAAAAGGGTAATTGTGATTTCTTTCAGCCACTGGATTATTTGGGAATTCCTTTCGATGTTTTAGATGTCATGGGTTTGGACACCTGGCATATGAATTCTCTCTTACTAAGCATTCTTCTTCCAAAGTTTGGAGAGTCAAAAAAGGTGGGTTTCAGTCTACTGCAAAGGATGGAACGCCTGTGGAGGAGAATTTGGACTTGCAAGCTGTTTCTTTTGAATCTGAAACTTTAGCCAAACTTAAACCGTTGAGAATTTCCAATTCTATGAACGATCTTGCTAACTTTCCAACTCTAAACCTTTTACCTGAGGCCTTATCTCCTACTGCTCCAAATTTATCATTGAAGAATCTGGGTTTTGTATCTCCTTGTAAGGCCTCTCCAATTGTTAGCAAGGGTTATTATCTTCGCTCGTGTTCAAAATCTGCTCAGGAGATTTCTAGGCCTGTCAAGGATAAACCTGGGAATCATGAAGTAGATAAGGGTCTGTTTGGAGATGAAATTGAAACACATCCTGTGCTGAGAGGTACTGGGGTGCTTAGAGCAACTGCCCTTAACAAAGTTTCTTTATGATCCTCATGACCTTAAATGTTAGGGGTTTGGCTAGTCTACCCAAGAAACTAGCGGTAATTAGACTTATCGATCAACATGCAGTTGATGTTATTTTTATTCAAGAAACTATGATTGAGGGATGTGTACTGGTTCAAGATTTGGAACTTTTGATTCATGGCTGGCAGTTCATATCGGTGGACACTAAGGGCAAATCGGGTGGACTTATTTTGGGCTGGAAGTCTTGTAATTTTCTTTTTCATAGCGGCATGGGCTATGAAAGCTGGGTTGTGTGCAGTTTTATTTTCATTTGATTTACAAAAGGAAATATCCTTTTTTAATCTTTATGTGCCCTACCTGGACAGGGAAACTTTTTGGAATAACTTGATCAAGATGGATTGTTTCTTGACTCCTTATTTAGTTTTTGGGGGAGATCTTAATTTTTCCTTGGGTCTTTCTGAAATCTAGGGGGTTAATGCTCAAGTAGATCCTTTAATTAATTTTTTTCATAATCTGTTGGAGAGATTGGGGTTGGTTGACATCAACCCTTTGGCTGCTATTCCTACCTGGAGTAATCGTAGAGTTGGTTCTGAGGGTATTTGTAAAAGGTTGGATTGTCTCTTAGTTTTGGCTGATTTCCTAGATTGTGATTTCCTTCTTAAACAATGGATTGGGTGTGAAGGTGTTTCTGATCATCAACCGGTCTTCATGCAAATTTATTCTCAGTCTCCTAAGGCCCATAGTCCTTTCAAGTTTAATGCAAGATGGCTGGATCATATTGATTTGGTTGATGCTTTAAAAGATTCTTAGGTTCCTTTTGATGCTCGGTCTGCTTTATCTCCTGATTCACAATTTAGTGAGAATATTAAAAGGATTAAAGCAATATCTACTAAGTGGTCATTGAATAAAAAAGCTCAGAACATTAAATATTTGGTTGATATTGAATTTGAGCTGAAAAGATTTCATGATAGGCATATTTTTGGTATTACATCAGTGGTTGATAAAGATTTACTGATTGAGATTGAATCTCGCAAGAGTGATATTCTTCTTTTTCAGGAAAAGGAGGCTCGTCAGAAAAGTAGGGCATTATGGTTGAGTTGTGGTGATGATAATACTCCTTTCTTTCACAAATTCGTTGCTCATAGGAAATGCCGCAATTCTATTTGGAAACTTTATGATGATTCTGGAAATCTTGTGGAAGGATATAAGGCTATAGCTGAGGCTCGGATTCAGCATTTTGAAAGCCTTTTTAAAGAAGAAGTTGATCTCCATCTTCCAGAGATTGTTCATAGTGCTGGTCATTTTCCATCTTCTGTTTCAGAGGATGAAAATGTTGAGCTTATGCGGGCTATTACTCTTAAAGATATCAAGCATATATTATCAATCAGCAAAAATGATAAGAGTCCTGGACCTGGTGGTATTCATGTTGAGGTGTATAGATGCCTGTTTGATGTTTTGGGTGAAGACCTTCTAAGAGTTATTGAATTGTCCAGGATAAGTGGAAAGATTCCTGGTGTTTTTAATTCTAACTTTCTTGCTCTTATTCCTAAGATTGATAGTCCTTTATCTTTTGAGGATTTTAGGCCTATTTCTTTGTGTAATTTTGTTTACAAAATTATTGGTAAGATTATCTCAATCAGAATCAGAAAGGTTTTGGGTAGATGTATTTCTGGTGAACAGTTTGGATTTTTGCCGGGAAGGCAGATTCACGATGCTGTAGGTGTCATTCATGAAGGTATGCATACTATGCATGTTAAATCCTTAAAAGCTGTTATGATTAAGATCGATCTTTCTAAAGCCTATGATCGAGTCAGCTGGGTCTATCTTCGGGTTATCCTTGCAAAAATGGGTTTCGCAGGAAACTTTATTGCGTGGGTTATGAGCAGTCTATCTTCTGTTTCTTTTTCTCTGCTCATCATTGGTGTTGCTACCAATTTTTTTAAATCTGGTAGGGGACTCAGACAGGGGTGTCCTTTGGCACCACTTCTGTTTCTTATTGTGGTTGAAGGACTTGGGAGGGCAATTCTTCATGCTAAACTTTTTGAGACTTACCATGGTTTATCTTTTGGTAAAGATACCATTTTAACTCATGTTCTCTTTGTGGATGGCATTGTCATGGTTAATGATGGCTCTGAACAGTCTCTTTCTACTCTCTATGAGATTTTAATGCTTTTCTGTAAGGCATCTGGGATGCAAATAAATGATAATAAATCTTCTTTATACTTCTCCTGTAAGGAAGATTCTGAAGTTATTACATTACAGAATATCTTCAGTTTCCCTGTTGATAGGATAGAACATGGCATGAAGTACCTTGGTTTTCATCTTAAACCTTGCAGATATCTTATTAGGGATTGGGATTGGTTGATTATTAAAGTTGAACAAAGGATTCAGAATTGGAGCTTTCGTTGGCTATCCAAAGGAGGAAAGCTGATTTTGATTAAAGATGTTTTAGAGGCCATTCCAGTCTATTGGATGCATTTCTGGGTACCTATGGGTGTAATAGATAAAATCAAAAAGCTTTGCTTTAATTTTCTTTGGGCTGGTAAACTGAACTCTTCTGGTTTACCCTGGATATCATGGAAGTTTCTTGCTATGCCTAAATCTTTGGGTGGATGGGGACTTAAAGTCCCTGTTTTATTTGCCAAGGCTCTCGCAGCAAAAAGTGTCTGGAATATCATTCATGGTTCGGGTTTATGGGTTAAGATAGCAATTCAGAAATATATTTATCCAATGAATATTCTGGATTGGATAAGATCTACTGTTAAAAAGAAAAAGAACATTTCTATTTGCTGGAAAGCTGTTATTTGGGCTTTCGATCTCATTTGAAATTTTCTGGTCTAGAAAATTGGTGCTGGCACTGCTGTTCGTATTGGTTTAGATCCATGGTCTAGCTGTAAATGGAGACATGCCCTTCCTATTCCTATGTTAGAAAGATTACATTTGACTGGTTTTCATTTTCTTTCTGATATTGGAATTCATGGTTCTGCTTTGATGTCTCAAAAATGGTTATCCGTAGAATCCATTGGATTTATTGACCCTCATGAGATTGCTGCTTGGAATGGATATATTGCCATTCTCAAGTCTAGTCATGTTAGACTTTCCACTGCAGATGATTGTCTTATCTGGAATCTATCTAAAACAGGCAAGTATTCTCCTAAAGAGGGTTATGCTGAGCTTATTAATAGAGAAGTGGATTCGGTCTGGTGGTGGAAGGTCATATGGAAGATGAAGTGTCCCTTAAAAACAAAAATCTTTAGTTGGTTTCTTCTTTCTGGTAAAGCAATGACCTGGGATGTTCTTTGCTTGAGGGGCAGAGAAGGTCCTAGAAGGTGCTTTTTATGCAAACAGAGCTGTGAATCCAATTTTCATATTGCAGTATAATGCCCCTTTACTCAATCTGTTTGGTCCATTATTGAGGATCATTTGAAAATTAATAATTCATGGTATGGAGAATCCATGTCTGCTTGTCTTAAAAACTGGTGTTTTCTATCTGATGTGGCACTTATCAAATCCCTACCTATCATTGTTCTTTGGTTTATATGGAAAGCAAGAAACAGATCTTGCTTTGAGGATCTTGTCACAACTCCTGCACAGGTATCAAGCTATAGCTTGGGTTTGTTGAAGAATTTACCACAGTCCTTATCTGTGGTCTCTATCAGATCAATCGTTGTGGAAGAAATTGATAAAACTTATGCATGGGGTTACTTTGATGGTTCTGCAGCTGGGGACCCAATGATTTGTGGGGCTGGAGGTATTTTGTTCATATCTGATAGTCATTATGTTTCTTTCAAAGTAGGTTTAGGCTTGGGTACTAATAATTATGCAGAATTATGTGCACTTAAGCTTCTCCTTAGGCTGACTCGGAAGCATAATTTGGATAAAATTCAAGTTTTTAGGGATTCCCAGTTAGTTATAAATTGGGCATCAGGTAAGTATCGATTATTAAATATTGAACTAGCCATGATTCTTCAAGATGTTCACTGTTTAACTGATAGTCTTGATTATGTGTCTTTCAAACACATTTATAAGGAACGAAATTTCAAAGCAGATTCATTGGCTAAAGCAGGTGGTAGCATTCTTGAAGGATTTTGGTGTACATGTGAACAGAGAGGGGCAGAAAATGTGGAAACTTTTCAGGTTTTCTAATATGGAGATGTATGATTTGCAGTTTATATGACAGTTTTTCTGATGAGGGCTTCATGCATTCTGTGTTTATCTGTCAGATTACTCTGCTGTTATTTTTGGTGATTCTTATGCTTTGGGCATTTCTGGATTTCCTGATGTTTTGCACCCTTGATATATGATGCTCTGGCTGAAATTTATATGCTTCATTTTGCTTCTAATGATTACAAGCAAACATTCTAAGAGCATGACATGCGGGCTGATGGCCTCTCTGTTTTTGGTGATGAAATGGATTTGAAAATTTTATTTTGGATGGCCTGGGATAGGCCAATTTTTAGATGCTGATCATTGTTCAGCTTTTGATTTTTTATCTCTCATTTAGAGACTATTTCAGCCAACTAGTAATGCTTTGGTCTGTTTCTGCTTGTGACCACCATTTAGATTCACAGTTTATCTGACCTGAGTGATCAAGAATGATGAAAAAAGTCTGCTATGATCATACTTTTGCATGGTTGTTCATATTTGTATTTTTTTCTGCTGATAAGTATTGGTAAACATTATGATATGATTATGGTTATTGTGCTTATCTTGAGGCAAGTAACTATATGTATTGACAACTTCATAGTTGGTTTTTGTATAATGGACCTTGAGGGCCATCTGCTGAATGTAAATAAAATATTTACGAAATTTTTTTTTGGAAAAAAAAAATTGATAATATTTTTTAAATATCCTAGTTATGGCTTTTGTCTTCAATTAAATCAAATAAACTTAAAATAAATAAAAATAAAAAATAAAAAATATGATAGTTATAGCTTTCGTATCAACTTAAATCTCTTAAAAATTTAAAAAATAAAAATCATTAAAATATTAAAATAAAACAACAACAGGCCATATTTGAAAACTTTCAGAAAATGTTTGAAAATGATATTTGTTGCTATTAATTTATACATTGAATTTTAAAACGATTGAACGATTTTTTAGAACGGTTAACGCTATGTTTTATATAGCAAGCATCCAATATTATTGGCACATAGAAAGCTGTAAGTTAAATAAATTAAGTCATGTAGCACGCCATACGTTGACAAACAAAAGCTTATGGATTTTGAAAAAAAAAATGGCTAAATGCATTAGGCAAACAAGTGTGCTATATAATATTTCGGACGTGAGCTCCTTGTCTAAGATCGTTCTGGTCAAAGTTGGGATGGAGTGCCAACTCCCAAGCCAAGTTGGAATATTTAACTATTCAACTCTGAGCCAAGACAAATCTTAAGGTGCTCCCTGGATTTATCTGGAGACTTGTTCATTTGGGGAACGAGAAGGCAGGTTAGATCCACGACTCGTGGGAACTTGTGAGTTAAGAAAAAAAGTCAAGCGAGATATAAATCCAAGCGACGAATAACTCCATTGATTTTGCAGGTCTCGTCTCTTTGTATCTCACAGAATCTGAAGTCTGACGAAAACAAATATCAAATGATGTATTCATTGAGGTTACCTGGTTGGGCTTCTGAATCCATGGCTTCCTTCGCCCAGACACAAGCTGTAGCCGAAAAATTCTTGAATATTTACTATAACAGGTGTTCAAAGAGGGCAGATTCTTAAGAAGGCCTGTTTGCACAACAATTTTGTGTATTGGTGTGATTTTAAAGATGGGATATTCATACAAGTCATGGCTGGAGGACCCAACAAGAACGCTGATATTGGTGAACTTGGCAGGGATTATGGAAAGAGCAGATGAAGCGCTGTTGCCTGGGGTATACCAGGAGATTGGATTGGCATTACATATTTCACCAACACAGTTGGGGTCTCTCACTCTACTCAGATCTATAACTCAGGCAGCTTGTTATCCATTGGCAGCTTATCTGGCGGTTCATCGCAATCGTGCCCATGTCATTGCTCTCGGAGCATTTCTGTGGGCAGCTGCTACCTTTCTTGTTGGGATCTCTACAACTTTTGCTCAGGTACTGACAATTTTCATTCTTTTGGAATAGTAGATCATTCAATATTATTGCGTTTGGCCTTAATCAAATAGGTAATCACATTAAGGAGGTATAAACAGATAACCCTTTTAGGTAAATGGCAGCTTAGGTGTTGTAATTGGTTTTTTTACAAATTTTACTGTAAATCTCTTACAAGTGTAAGGTTTGTTGTTGCACCAAAACCATAAGGTTTTATTATTTGGAAATTTCTAGAGGTGTAGCCGTTATACCATCTCCTCAGGGGTAGCTAGGGAGAATTGAACCTGAAACCTATGCTCTGATACTATGCAAGGTTTATAGTTACACCAAAACCTATTAATAATGATAAACATTTAAAACCCAACACAAGAAATTAAAAGAAATTAAATTAACCTTTATCAATATAGCCTAAAATCCACTGATTTGGTTTACAGTAAGGAAACCCATTTCCAAACTCTATAACAACATGATGAAAATGGAATGAAAAAAAAAAAACAACCCATTAATATGCTTTCATATTGCAATTTCCAGAAATGGAATGAATGTTTCAGTTTATATTGTTGTGTGAGTATATATGATCATGGTCTTGAACTCTTTTTTATTGGCTTAGAGTGTTTTTGCTTTCAGTATGCTTAAATGGCAGTTCCAATGAATGTTTCAGTTTATATTGTTGTCTGAATATATATGATCATGGTTTTGAACTCTTTTTGATTGGTTAAGAGTTTACTGGTTGAAGTGCTTTCATTATGCTTAAATGGCAATTCGGATTTTAGTTTAGCATGAGCTAAAACCTGATACCTTCTTAACCATACTTGGTTTTGTATGTAATCTTTTGGATTTGTGCCAATCTTCTGGATGTCCTAGGTAATCAATTCCTCTTTGCACCTTTGCAAGGTGACAACAAAATCTTACGAACACCTTGATAAGATATCTGTACATAAATGTTTCTGGTGTTCAGCCATTGTTTGTAATTTTCTGGATTTTCAGTGAAAATCTAGAAGATTGCACACAAAACCCTAAGTATTGTTAAGAAGGTATCAGGTTTTCGCAGCCATCCTTATTTGGATTGCTGATTTCTTCATCCAAAAAATAAAAAATAAAGTCAGCACTTTATGCAGTGGATAGAGGAGAGTCAACAATCGAGATAAGGTAAAGTGATTATCTTTATTCTAACTTGCAAAGGCACCAAATGATCATGGCTTTGCTCTAGCTTTAGCAAAGTTGTTAAAACCATGCGATAATCTTTGCCTAATGGATAAAGGAAATCAACAATCCAGATAAGCTCAGGTGATTACCTCTATTCTAACTTGCAAAGGCACCAAATGATCATGGCTTTGCTCTAGCTTTCGCAAGGTTGTTGAAACCAGGTGATGCATGGAGACAAATTTCTCCCCAAAATTTGACCCCTTTGGATTTTATAGTTAGATATGATGTTAAATGAATATATGACCTGCATGGATTTATAGGTAGCAGTATCAAGAGCGTTGAATGGGATTGGACTTGCAATAGTAATACCCGCCATTAGCTCACTCGTGGCAGATTCGACGGATGAAGGAAACCGTGGTTTGGCTTTCGGGTGGCTACAGTTTACAGGCAACATTGGATCCATAATGGGTACTATGTTTTCTGTTTTGTTAGCTTCCACAACAGTGATGGGGATTCCCGGTTGGAGACTTTCTTTTCATATAGTTGCCGGAGTGAGCATTGTCGTTGGGGTTTTGCTCCGTGCTTTCGCAACAGACCCGCGGTTTTCAAACGGTTCGATGCCCGGAACTTCGTAAGTATATCTATCACTTCGTTTGATATACAAATGCACATAGATTTCTATCAAAAAAATGAATTTCACCGGACTTCTTGCGGTTCAGTTCAAATAGTACAAGTGATTTAGCATCTGTGAGTCATTTTAGAGATAGCGGAACGAAAGAGTTGTCGCCAATATGGTCGGATCTGAAGGTAATGGGCGCAGAAGCGAAGAAAGTGATGCGAATTCGGAGCTTTCAGATATTTGTAGCTCAAGGGGTCCTGGGATCATTTCCATGGTCAGCTCTATCATTTGTACCCATGTGGCTGGAGCTCATCGGATTCTCCCATCAAGAAACTGCATTTCTGATGAGCGTGTTTATCGTGGGGAATTCCTTGGGTGGATTGTTTGGAGGGCGAATGGGGGACCTGATTGCCAGACGCCTTCCAAATGCTGGAAGGATTATTCTTTCACAAATAAGTTCAGGTCTGGCTATTCCTTTGAGTGCAGTTCTGCTGCTAGTTCTGCCTGACGATCCTTCTACTGGATTGGCACATGGCCTGATGTTTTTCATCATGGGATTCGGCATATCATGGAACGGAGCTGCCACCAACAAGTAAATATTTTAGCAAGATTAATGCACATTGATTGAATCATAAAAACATTGTATTTGAATTCAAAATTGATTCCATTATTGTTATGTGCAGTCCAATATTTGCAGAAATTGTAGCTGAGAAGGAAAGAACGAGTATCTATGCCTTGGACCGATCGTTTGAATCAATCCTAGCATCCTTTGCTCCGCCAGTGGTTGGCATTCTAGCCCAACATGTATATGGCTATAAACCTATTCCTGAAGGTTCAAGCAAAACCATTGAAACAGAAACAGATAGGGGAAATGCTGCTGCATTGGCGGATGCACTCTACACATCAATCGCTATTCCGATGGCTCTGTGTTGCCTCATTTACTCCTTTCTCTATCGAGCATATCCGAAGGATCGTGACAGAGTTCGTCTTGAATCTCAGGAGGAATTGGAGATGGGCGGGCAGCATAGTAATGATTCACCTGGTTATTATAGTACTGTTCAAACTCACGAGCCAATTGATGACGATGGGGAGAAGATCAAATTGCTGATCGATGGAGAAAAAACAATAGAGACAGAACATATGCTCTGAAATGATATATGATCAATATGTGGTTAATCTTTGAGTCAATGAGGTGGTCACTGTATATTCAATGTGAGAATCTCAGTCCCAATTTAGCTGAGCATTACTGGAATCCGTTCCTTGTTGCTCATGATGCTCCATTATAGAGTAGAATATTTGTATAGACTGCTTTCCGAATTCAAGCGTGTAAGTACAGTTTTCTAAGGCAGTCAAATATGTTTTCCACTTTTCTTGGATGTACTTTCCTGTTTTATTTGGTTAAAAATACTTTACAAGATATTTATGCTGAGACTGACACTGTTGGATTTCAAACATATTGAGATTCAATGGCTTACAATGTTGCTGCCACAATATTAAATACTTTATGTTATAAGCTCAATAACTTGACAACCTCTATCATAAGAGCTACTTATTTCTTTTTTCAATTTTTCATATTTTTTTGTTTTCACTTTTTCTGTTTTTGTTTCGATGAATCATTTTGTAAGATGTTAAAACAAAAATTATATTCATTTTAATTAATAATATAATAATTGCTTTTAATTTATAGTTTCAAGACGCATAAAATAAAATTGGTTAAATTTGATTTATTAATTAAAGGATATCCAATCTTTTGAAAATATATTTATTTTTATTATTTAATATTAAATTATGTAAATAGTTTATTATTCAATTCTATATGTTGTACACATCTTCTCAACAAAAGTAAAAACTTGGCCACTCTAAATACAAAAACAATTAAACCTTGGCCGCTCTAAATACAAATCTTTTTACTTTATAATTCTTGTTTTTTAACATAAATTACTTATAATAAATGTTTTATAACATATAAATAAAAGTATTTTATTTTTTAACATACAAATATAAATATAAATAAATAAATTTAACTTAATTTTATAAAATTATCAAATTTATATAATTCAAAAGAATTTATATTATATAATTTTCAAAAGAATTTATATTAATATTTATCATTTATCTATAAAAAAATTATTCTTTATCTATTAATACTTATCATTTATCTCAATTTTATTTTATTCTTTATATATTAATACTTATCATAAATTTGTATTTACATACCCCTTACTTCCAACAAAATATATGATTAAAAATAAACTAATTCATATTTTACTTAAATCCCTTAATTTCACTAAAAACATAAATCTAAAAAAATTGTTCATATATTCTCATTCATATTTGATTCATTTACTTCCAATAAAAACATGAATAAAAAAAACTAATTCATATGCATTTTCATACTTGATTTATTTATTTACTTGTAAAACATGATGATGATGATGATGGTTAACTTCTCCTTTGACCAAACTTTGGTCTATAGCACCTAAAGAAATGAACTAATTAGTTTTTTTTTAAATTGTATTTCTATGCTCAAAGAGCTTGGAGAGAAGCCTCTCGAGCTCACTATAATTTTGAGATGTTAAAAAACTAGGAAGGTTGATATTGCAACAAAGATTATGAAACTGAGATCTAATGTGGGTGTATGCAGGGCACTCTAAGAGAAAGTGATTTTCATCCTCAACGTTCATACTCTCACATGATTGCAGATCCTTTCCACCCATGGTGTTCTAGGAACTGCCCAACGACATGTTTCACCATGGAGGTCATGAGAGTTCGTTCTTATCTTGGTTATATTAATTTTTTTCTTTGAACTAGCTAAAACAGAGAGATACTTTTGATCTTCTAGAGTAGGGTTAATGACCTCCTTATAATATCTTAATTTTCTTTTAGCCTCTAAATCTTTCTCACACCACATTTTCTCTTTAAACTTAGAAGTGACAATATTTTTAATGTTAAATTAATATTTTGCAATGCAACATTTTCGTCGATCTCCCAATGGTTTAACCAGGCCCTGGTATCTTTATACCAACCTCGCTTCAGCCTTAGGTTGTTTTGGCTGGAATTTAAAGCTAGCTTAGGAAGTCTATGGCCTCCCATGTTATTGAATTCTTGCTTGTACAACAGGAGCCTAGTCATAGCTAGGCTCTCAATAGGGGAAATACCAACTTCTATAAGGAGAATAGGGTAGGATGTATTGCTTTTAACTTTGAGGTTATACATTATAAAATGCTTTTGGATTTGCTCAATCTTTCTCCAAGATTCTCTAGAGATGTTGCAACCCCAAACCTCACACCCATACAAGATAACACGAGTGACTAAAGTTTCAAAGAGGAGCTTCTTTTTATCCCACGTCACAAGGTTTGTTGCTTTACAATTATTTTCAAGACCAAAATAAGCTTTCTACCCTCCATTAATCCTTTTCTCAATGCTATAATTCCAGTTGAGCTTGTGATCAATATCAGTTCCTAAGTATTTGTAAGAAGACACTTCCTCCAAGTTGTTATTGTCATACACAAAATTAGTGTAAGTGTCCTTCTTGGATTTGATAATCATAACTTTTGTTTTGCCAGTGTTAACAGTCATACCCATGGTAGAGCAAAAATCCTTAAGAATTCTTAGTTCCTTATCAAGATCAGATGGACAACTTGCCAAAAGAACAATATCGTCAGCATAGAGAAGAAGAATGATGATTATTCCAGCTAAGATCGTGCCAGCACAACCTACTTCCTCTAAACAACCTTCTAGCTTATCGATGTAAATTCCAAACAGGGTAGGGGAGAGGGGGAAACCTTGTTTAACTCCGATATTACACTTAATATCTTTCGACCACCCTCGTTGCTCTTAAACTTGGTAATGACATTCTCGTATAACCTTATTGCGACAGCTCTCAACTCGAAAGGAACCTTTAGCTCTTCTAATTTATTCCATAGGTTATTTCTAGGTATTGTATCGAAATCCTTTCTAAAGTCCACAAAGCAACAAAAGAGATTGGATTTATCATTACGACATTCATCCACAATGATCCTAAGTGTAACGAGGTGGTCCATTGTTGAGTTTTGCCTTCTAAAACCCGCTTGGCCTTTAGCCTGCTTACCTTCACTTTCAAGCCATATGTTGATCTTCTTTTCCAAAATAATACCATATAACTTGGCTAAAAGAGGGCTAATCGTAATTGTCTGATAATTAGAGGGGTTATTTTTATCCCCACTTTTAAAAATAGGGATAATGAGTCTCTGAGTCCATGTGTTTTAGGTAACCCTTTCTTGACCACTTGATTGAATAGCTTGTGGATGTGAGGGATGAGGACATGACCTCCAATTTTTAAGATTTATGCCTGGTAACCTTCAACATCCTTAGCTTTTCCATTTGTTAGACGCTTAACCCCAAAATCTATGTCTTCTAATGAGAAAAATTATTCCGTTATGAGTAGGGTTTCAAAGTTATCTATGACATTTGGGGATTCATAAAGATTTTTAAGATAGGAATTCTAGTCGTGTAAAGAAATTCTAGTATTATCTTTAGTTTTTCTAGTTAAAATCTGCTTCCAAGATTTCTTAGGAGGCACCTTAGAGAGGTGTCTATTTTTTTAGCTAATACTCACATTTTTTTTAATAAGTGTCTCTTTCTTATACTTGTATGCTTTATAGTTCTATCGTATTATTAAATCCTTTTGGTCTTTTGGATTGTTGTGCTCCATTTTCAAGGTTCATGTAGTTGTTATACTTTATTGACAACTACATAGCATCTTCAATTTTTTGAAATATTATCTTTATCTTATAAGTTTTACTAAATCTCTTATAATTATAAATAAAAAATATTTTATTTAATTATATAGTAAACTTATAAATAAAAATATAAAAAATAAAAAAATATATTATTCTATTATATAATGATGGTTAAAAAAAAATGCGTTCTTATAATTGACATAAATATCTATAACATTTTAATATTTTTCTAACTAAGAGTAATAATGAAGAGTAATATGTGAAAGTCTTAATGGTGATATATTAAGGTTAGAGGAAACTTGAGATTTCATGTTTACTTTTTATGTATATGCCAAATTTTGTATTGATATCATTAAAAGGTGGCCAATAGAAACATACATGTTTTCTGTTTTTTTGTAAATTTTTGTAAATGCATTCTAACATCGGGTATGAAATATTTTATGTAATATAATCTATTGAGTTAATTATTATAGTGGATAAATTTTGGGTTTTAGTTATGTTGTTTTATGTAACATTTAATTAAGTTTATATTAAATTTTATTTATCATAATCTTAATATGATTTATAATTTTTAAATTTAGCTAAATGATATGTTTATTGGTTTCTTTATGAAAGGACTTGGAAGAATGTATTTATATTCAAGTTGGAAAAAATGTGTTTGAGTAACTTGAAAGATATATTAGCATTTCTAACACTTATTTGACGTGTCAAAGTCCTTATCATTGCATCAAGGATTTCCCTTACCAATTAAGAACATACCAAGCCTTATTCTTCATAAGTCCCACAAGCCCCTCAAGTTCTTATAGACAACTAAGACAATTTGGTTGTTGTAATAAGTAAGAGCTTCCAATTAAGTGAGCAACCCAACCATAAAAACTAGCTAGTACAAAATCTATAATGAATGTCACAAGCCTTAAGGCGATATGAAGGCCTCCCTTGAAGCACTTAAGAGTGCCAACTCTAGTTTTTATGGGTCACAAAGCTCTAAAGAGGTGAAAAACATCCTAAGTCATACTCCTTATAAGTTCCACAAACCCCTTAAGTTCTTATAGACAACTAGGACAACTGGATTGTTGTAATAAGTAATAGATTCCAATTAAGTTAGCACCCAAACCATAAAAACTAGATAGTACACAATCTATAATGAAATACACAAGACTTAAGGCCATATGAAGGCATCCCTTGAAGCACTTAAGGGTGCCAACCCTAGTTTTGATGGGGCACGACTCTAAATAGGTTAAGAACATCCTAAGTGCTATGCCTTATAAGTTCCACAAACCCCTCAAGTTCTTATAAACAGATAGGATGGTTGGATTGTTGTAATAAGTAAGAGCTTCAAATTAAGTGAGCACCCCAACCATAAAAACTATATAGTACACGATCTATAATGAAATCCACACTCCTTAAGGCCATATTAAGGCCTCCCTTAATCCCTTAAGGGTGTCATCCCTAGTTTTTATAGGACACAACTTTAAAGAGGTAATAACAATTGCATTAGATAGTTATTCTCTCCCTACCTTAAGGGGCATAATTGTAAATATATAACACAAATTATATTACAAATAGCCTCAAGGGAATTCTTAAGAAGAAATCCATATCCAAAAAAGTGAAATTCTAGAAGAACATAGAATGCTAATGGACAATTTGGTATAATTTATTTTCCAATGTCAAACTCTTAAGTTATCAAATATGTAATATAGTTATAATATATAATATAGTTATAACCAAATAAGTATAGATATATGTTAACCTTGAGAAGCATCTCCCCTCATGAAATTATTTCACGGAATGCAAGAGGTTCCTAAATCTAAGAAGTATTATCCTACAACTTATATTATTTTGGAACTCCAAGGATTTTATATAATTATTTAATTTTCTACTAAATATTATATATTATAACAAGAACTAAATTAAAGATAAAAATTAAAATTTAATAAAACATTAAATTTTATTTAAATTAATAGTTTTTTACAAAATGATAAAATTTCCATAAAACTACTAATAATTCTAAAGTGATTTAGTATTAAAGCAAATTAAAAAACTAATATTAAAATGCGTTGAATTAGTACCAATGGAAAGAAACTTCAGAAAATTATGTATATATATATATATTAAAGTTCATGTGTGAATTCAATATATATTGGCTCAATTTATTTGGCCAAGTTTTCAAACTTTTTTACGATGCACGAAAAGGGAAATGGCGATCATCCAAGTTATGCATTTATTTTCCCAATACTTGTTGCACGCGCATTAGAATTGGGCTTAAATCCATTGTAAAAGTTTAGTGGGATTTCTCTAATATTAATGACGACATTTAAGGGGTATATTTATGTTTAAATGACATTTGCAGTTACATAGATGATGAACTCTCTTATCTTGATTAGATAGTCTATAGAGATTTTAAAATGTCGAAGAATAATTATTTATAGCATAGTAATGAGAAGTCTCGGTTGGTGTCAACAACATTATCAGGATGTTTTTAGTAATTTGTTTTCAGTGATTTAGTGCATGGTGTAGATTCTTAATTCAATTTCCATAAAATTAGGAATATTATATTGTTTAAATTTCTCACTTTCAACTAGTTGTAATTTTCGAATTAAAAAAAAAAAGTGCATGCAAATTTCCTCGATTGTACAACCCAAACATATAATAAAAAAATGAATCCTTAAATTATTGGTTCAAAAAGTAAAAAAGTGTCCTCTAAAGAATCGATAGGTCTATATTCCCACAACATTTCAATGGAAAGGAAGTGGAAAGGGAGTTAAATTGGGTTTTAAAAAAAAATAGTATTTTTTTCATATCATTATGGTATAGCTTTTACAATTATGTAGAAAGATAGAAATTATGTATGAATTTGACCTATTATTTTTTTTATGTGTCAAAAATTAAAGCAACATAGATTCATCTTAAATTCGGATCTATAAAGCACCTAAAAGGATCCAATTTCTTGAGTTGTAATATTTTTAATCTTAAACTTATGAAATTGGATCCCTCTCTTGCTTGATAAATTTCATTTTTTATTTTATTTTTTTGGCATTATTTTTCATAATTTTTTTTATTTTATAACTCTATATATATTTTTTTATTTTATGAGCTTACATATATTTTTATAATTATTTTTTATTTTTAGTAACTTTACATTACAATTTCTCTCCAAACTAAAGTTGTAAAGCACATAGCTCCTTTTTAATACAAAAATAAAATATTTTTTATATTCATAATACCAACCATATATTTAAAATATTAACAATGTATCAAAATTACTTTAAAAGAACAAAAATTGAATCTAATTAAATTCAATAGAGGAATAAACTATAACCCATATAAACCCCTTTCTTTTTTTTTCACTCAAAAAATAATATTGTGAAAAACACAAAGAGAAAAAAATGTGAAGTCATATAAAAGGTTTCTTAAAGGTGTTGGCCATTAAAGAAATGACTAAAAATAATCATGTCCTCAAAAGTAAATGGTAAAGATAAATGTTATAGACCAACATTGAAAAGGATTTTATAATGGACATAAGAACATAATTATTGTAAGGTATTATTATAGTTTCTCTAAGAACTAACACATGAGTATAAAAGGACATGGGAAGTTAGGTTGTGATTCTCCTCACTCATGTTTTTAGGTTGTGATTCTCACTCATGTTTAAATTTGCTTATTGATATGTGCTATTACTATGATATTTGGATTTTTTTTAAATAATTTATGTTAATTTTTTATTAAAAAATATAAAATAAACATGTAAATCTTTATTTTAATGTCCGCTTTTAAAATAAAAACAAAACAAAACATAATTAATAAATCTTTAACTTTCACGAATTTTAAAAATAACTCTTAAAAATAGCTTATTAAAAAATTCACATTAATAGATCTACTTGTAAGTTATTGAAAATATTTAGGATTTTGTATATCCATATTTTTGCCAAACCTACTTGGAGGATATTTAATAGAAATCTCTAAGTCATCTTGTCACCAAATGAAATATTTAGAAAATATAAGTTCTCTGAAGGTTGTAGATATTAAACCAGCGTAGATCCAAATCCTAGGCTCTATCAAGCGTAGAGAGGGATCAAATATTAAATTTTTACTTTTGTATTGTTGTGTTAGGTAGTAAGATTACAACAGCTCCCCATATTAGATTGTTTTTATGGCCGACATTTATTTTGGCCTATAATTAAAAAACTTATTTTTTATTAATAAAAATAATGTTACGTAACGTTATGTAACGTTACAAGATCTCCTCCATACTGGGCTATAGAGTGCCCCTCAGCGCAATGAATACTGAGTTGGTAGTCAACCAGCATAGATCCAAATCATAGGCTCTATCAAGTGCCGAGAGGGATCAAATATTTGGAGGTGGAGACCTCTTCTTAAGTATTGCACTCAACTATCAGCTTTAATGCTTTAATGTGTTTCAGACCAAAAGGCACATCTTTTTATTTAAGGTTCACAAATAATATTTTTATTATTAATATTTAATGCTATTTATGGCTGCATATAATATTCTTTATTATTTTTTATTTTGTTAGGAAAGAACATTAGAACATCTCCCCCATACATAGTTTTATTGTACATGGTTTAGGAGGTAGTTGCATGTGCAAGGTCCTCCTAAAATCATGGGTTGTTTAGGAGGCCTTGCACATGGTATTAAAACCATTTGCAACTACCTCCTAAACCATGTACAACCATGTANTTTATAGGAGGCCTTGCACATGGTTTTAAAACCATGTGCACTACCAACATTTTCTTTGCGGATAATTCAATTTTTTATTTTTTATTATTTTTTATTATTTTGTTAAGAAGAAACATTACAACATACAACATCTCCCCTATATTGTGTTGTTTTTCTCACCAACATTTTTTATGGCCAATAATTAAATTTTTTATTTTTTTACTATTTTGTTAGGTAGGAACATTACAACATCTCTCCCATATTAGGTTGTTTTTGTGGCCGACATTTATTTTCAAAGATAATTAAAAGTTTTGTTTTTTATAGCCGACATCTATGTAACGTTATGTAACATTACATAACTTTACAAGATCTCCCCCATACTGGGCTATAGAGCGCCTCTCGCAATAACAATGTCGTGTGTTTTTATAGTTTTTAAGTGTAGTAAAGAATACTACACGTTTTCCAAAGATATTAAATTAAGTTGCTTCTTTTTATAATAATAATTTTTTGAGAAAGTATGAAATAGGAGTGTGTTTTTTTTTAAATGATTTTGAGCAATATTATAATTGAGTCAATTTTTTCACTAATTTTGATATTAATTTTTTATTTTTTCTTTTAATGATTGAAAAACCTATCATAACTTAGTTGTTAAATTAATAGTGAAGATAACCATTATTGACTGTGATTTGAAATGTGAGTTGAGTCATCATTATTATTTAAGAAAAAAAATATCACCTGAATTAATGGTTTGTTGATGGTTTGTAAGGGTCCATAATTCCACTCTTACCAAGGGTCCATAATTCCACTCTTACCAAAATCCTCTAAATCTTGGTTCGTTCGTATTTTTATATTTGAGAAAAAAAAGATTTTAACCAATAAAAATCAATTTTAAGTTTTTCTCCAAAACCAAATTAACCTTTTATTTTTTATATTTTTATACAATAAATTATAATATTTCTATTAATAATATCAAACTTTAAAAAAAAATAAAAGATTATTTTTAGGTCCTCCAAGGAATAAGGGAATCACTAAGGAAATCACTTAGTGGTGACTTGGTATGTGTGACATGTTTAACAATAAATATAATGTATAGAAAAATATGGCAATCCCACTTCTTGCATTCAATGTTCGGAATCTGAATATGACCACTTTATGATGATTCCTTATGCATGTTTGGAAATTTCGTTTAGACTCATTATTTCCAATATCGTATCGTATGCGATATGATAATACAAAAAGTTATAAAAAGTTATTATGGAGCTTCTAGACTTGTTTTTTTTAACAGAAACTAAGAAAGGTTTATATAAAACAGGTTGTGCACAGTCATTTATTACAAAGAAAAAGCAGGAACGAAGAGTTTTTGCAGTTCAAAAATGCAAAAAACAAAACTGCTCCATAGGGATGACCAAAGAACTCCATAGAGAGAACTTACAAAACATCTAATGCCTGGGGTAGTGTATACCCTTATAAACTGCCTGCAAAGTAAAAGACAATAAAACATAAAAAACTTTAAAAACCATTTAAGGATTGCCTAAAGGCTTCATAGGCTGAACAATCGATTCCTCCTCCATGGGGTGCGCTGCTACTACTAGAGTTTCAAAGGCCTTGCTACATTGGTTCATGCTTATTAAGCGCTGGAGGTCTTCTTGAATTCTATCCACCTTTCCCATCATTTCCCTGAGGTTACTCTCAGTATCATCAATCCTTGCATCATGGTTACTGATTTGAAGAGATGTGTAGCTGACCACTTCCCCCATACTCTTGACCTCCTGAACAATTTCCTTGTTGTCCATTATGCCTATGGCCATCATTTCGTAGAGGCCCCTGAGGTTTTTCTTCAAATCCGATATGCTAGCTTTCTCATTAGCCTGTGACATTTTGCCTTGTCCGGGAGATATTTCAATGCGGGAGAAATTGCTATGGAGAGCACAAACTGTACCAACGACCACGTAGGCCTGATCTTCGGCAGAGAGACCACTGAGAATCAGCTTGAGAGTATTGAGCTCCTGCAGGAGGGAGTCTCTTTTAGTCTTGCTTCGGCAGGATAATGTGCCAACTGCACCTTCTTTCCACCCTGAGCAATGACAGCCCAAAATTGAATTGCTTTCAGCAGTGAAGGATTGTGCGTCGGTGGAGAGGCTGGGACCAGAATCAAAATTCAAAAACAACAGTGAAGTTCCAAAGAGGGTACTGCATGAACAGGTGGAGAAGGTTGCGAGAGCTAGTCTTTCCTTCACGAAAGCCCTGGTGAGAGGAAGAGTTTCCCACGGGACTTCTTGCAATCAGCCTTCGTCAACACCTACAATGACATCCAAGACGATGCATTCTGAAGATATCACATATTGAACAGAGACAAGACCAAGTGTGGAATGAGGATGGGAGCGACTTCGAGGGGAAGACATAATGGAGGGAGCGAAAAGACCTGGAGCGTGCGAGGGGAGGGGGCAATTAACCCGTGGAAGGTGAGCAATAAAGCCTACAGGGACCAAGGGAGGCTGAGTGCAGTGTTGAGGCCATGCAGCGGGAGGATGGATAGAGGCAGGACAACACTTAAAGGCTAGAGACCCTGCGGGAAAGAGCGCATGGTGGATGCCAGCGGGGAATGGAAGGCATGAGACGGTGGAGTGGGGAGGGATGGAGGGATAAGGGGGAAAAATGTTAGAGTGATAAAGTTTGGAGTGATAAGGGGTAGAATGGGTGAGTGCGTCGATGAGGCATTTAGGGAGAATGTTAGGCCCTTCAAGATTTGCCATGGGAGAAAACCAAATGCAGTGTGGGTAGAGGCATGAATCCCAGAGAACCATTAAGGAATATATTTGAGATGAGGAGCTTGACCTCAGACTAATTTGACCTTGGGGGAGGGAGGCCCCCATGTTTGCCAAGGCATCCACTGCTGAATTGTTTGTGCGAAGGATGTGGAAAAGTTCATAGGACTTGGTCATGAGAGGAATGATTTTGTCGTGCAGGCAACGGCATTTTATGGAGCCAGTGGTGTATCCATTAATCATCTTGAATATGACATGTAGAGAGTCTCTGAAAATCATAATCTTGGAGAGGTCTCTGTTGGCTAATGATTGCATTCCTTGTAGGAGCGCCAACCACTCGGCCTCATTGTTGGTCCTATTTCCAAGACCCCAATCGAAGGTTTGTTCAACATGTCCTCTAGGATCCAAAAGGATCCCCCACACCTGCCACCCCTACTTCTAGACTTGTTATAATGGTTGTAAAATATGATATTTATCTAAGAAAGATTTTAAAATTTCTAGGATTTTTTCACTTTTCACTTGTTGACCAAGTAATTATAACAAATAGTAATTAAGGGTAGATTTTTATGGCAGTTGAAACAGATCCATTGATATTTTAGAAATGCATGCATGCTTTTAAGAATGTATGTGTTCATATTTAAATAGCTTTAGTCGGTGTTAAAGCTTCATTTAAAATTTGTCACATGGATAAGAAATTTTTACATCATAATTTAAAACAAAGTGCATGTATTAGGATGGTGTGGATGTTTATAAGTACATACATGTTAGGAATGTGTGTCTATATGTTTTTCAATTTAAAAATTAGCATAATTATATTTAACATGTGTCTTATGAATATTAATAATCCACAATCCACAAGTTAAGTGTTACGGAATTCTTATTATCCATGCTTTATGTATAAGTTATCACAAGTAAACTTATATATATATATATAT
>LPNX010785187.1:282689-399046 GCA_001517045.1 Pseudotsuga menziesii
AAAATATAAATTCCTAGCAATGTAATAAAAAAATTCTTCTCTATTTCTTTATTTCTCTCCTCCCAACCCTCAATGTTTTCATGCCCATCTATCAGTACGAATGTATTCAAATCCCACCAAGAACAACCATTATTTTTTCAAACTCTATACAAACACTATCAATCCATGACATAATGCTATGAATCCATGACATGAGCCCTCTCTAGGGAGTTCTTGACATTTGATCTGAATATGAGCACCATTATCAAGCATTGGGCATCATGGTTGGGTGCAAGTCTATGACCATAGTAAGTAGAGGGAAACAACATCCTCTATCCCTAAACATTTATTCTCAGTCTCAAATGCAATGGACAAGTCCTCAAACCTCCACTTATGACGTATGTTGGTTACCAATCGCCTCCAAGGGTGTTTTGGGTACTATCACTAGGTTAATAATGCATTAGGAATGTAATTAGAGGTTTATACAAGGTCATAGAATGGGAGGTTTCACTAAGTAGGAAATATTATAGCATGTAAGTTCATATTCCCTTGATCATACAAGCTTGGTTATGATCAGTTCTTAACCCTTTTATGGTCTCCCTTAATTGTTGTATCTACATCCTCAACGTGAATTCCCCACCATTATCTGATCTTAGACATTTAATTTTTCAATTTCTTTCATTTTCAACAAGGGCTTTGAAGGCTTTGAACTTCATAAAGGATTCTGATTTTTCTTTAAGAAAATTCACCCAAGTTGTCCTTGTATAGTCATCGATTAATAACATAAAGTAATATTCTCCTTAAAGGATTTTAGTCATTGTTTATCCAGAAAGATCAATGTGAATTAATTCTAATGGTTGGGAGGTTGTATGTTCTTTCACCTTGAAGTTTGTTCGTGTTTTCTTCCCATGAAGAAAATCTCTACACACATGATTTGGTGGTTTTATGATTCTTGGCAGATTTCTTACAGCTCTCTTCTTAATAATTCTTACAATATTGTTAAAGTTAAGGTGCCCCATACTTCTATGCCATAGAAAAATTTCATCAACTTGTCCCATATAACATTGTTCTTCATTTTATAGAATATACACATTGCTTGGAGTTCTCACGGCAGTTCCAACAAGTTTTCCTGAATCTTTTCTTCTGATTTCACACTTCTTGGAATCAAAAATACATATGTGTCCTTGATCACATGTTTGACTCACACTCAAAAGATTAGGTTTTAATCTTTCTACAAGTAAAACATTGTCATCTTTCATATTATCTCTAATAACCATTGTACCCTTCCCAATTGTTTTAGAGGATATATTATCTCCAAAGGTGACCTTTCTTTTTTGCTTCCTTTTTAGGCTTAGGAATTTAGTTGGGTCAATTGTCATGTGTTTTGAGGATCCACTATCCATATGCCATAGATTTTTTTTTCTATAGCACATAGAGCTAATGAAAATTCCACATCACCCTTCCTTTTCCAAGCTATCCCTTTGTATTGAAACTTTGAGGTGTCATCCATAGGAGTTACTAGTTTACATTTTCTAGCAATGTGTCCCTGATTACCACATTTGTAGCATTATGTACTATAATTATGTACAAGAGCAAAAGAATTGTAGTTTCTTCCTTTTGGATTGTTTCTGGTAATATTTTACTTATATAAAGAAGTATGTGATGTAATCCCTTTCTCCACATGAGTCTTTAGTTTACAATTTCTAGCCATATGTCCAAAATTGTTACAGGTGTAACAATTTCCTAAAAAGAGTTGTTGATGTTTACTTGTCACTGGTATTTTAAGCATCATATATGTTCTTTATAATGGAGAAGCAGATTTCTTACTTTCTTCTCTTTTAATTTGGCTCATGAGTACAGTAGCATCACTTTTTTTATTTCCATCTTGATTTGTACAAGAATAATATTCAGGTTTTTCTTTGTCAAATCCTAATCCATATTTATCGCTTGATGGTCTTTGGACACTTAGAATTTCATCTAAATTCCTTGAGCTATTTTCATACCTTGATTTGATAGATTCTTCATCCAATTTCTTTCTAAGGTGCATAGTGTCTTGTTCAAGCATTTCATATTCTTACATTTTATTTTTGAGTTGTTTTTCTATATTGTTTTCAGTCCTTTTGATTTCTAGAACCTGATTTTTTAATTCAGTAATCATTCTCTCTGCATCTTTGTCTTTCTCTTCAAATCATATCATGTGAGTTTTTTTATTTCTTGTACATATTTTTATACTTCTCTAATTCTTCATGAGCATTTATAAGTTCTGCTTCAAGATCTGTCACATATTATATTTATTCTCCATATATTTCGCTTTCGAAACCCATGAATAGGACTTCAGCATCTTCACTTATTTCATCATCTTCATTGTCTTCTTTGGAGTAAAGGTTTTTCTTATTTTTCTAAAAAAAATTCTTGTATATGATCTTATTCTTTTGATCTTTCTTATGACAGCAAGGTTCTTCATCATCACTATCCTCTTGTTTTGGGTAAGGACACTTTTTGGAAAAATGTCCAATCCTTCCACAGTTAAAACATTTCAAGGGTAGCTTCCCTTTGTACTTGTCAGTGCCTCTCTCAAGTTCCTTGATGAAGAGAGCTTCCTCATCATCTAGGTCCTCGGATTGGATCTTGGATACAGCCTTAAAAGTTGTTTCCTTCTTTGATGATCCATTTTTTCTTGTTCTCATCCCATAGGCACTGAATATCCCATGTAGTTCATCTACTGTCATAAGTTTAATATCGTCTAATTCTTCTAAAGAAGACACCTTTGAGTCATACTTCTTTGGAAGGGTTCTTAGTACCTTTTTTACTACTTCTTTTTCTTTAATTTCTCCTCCAATGCCTCTAATGGCATTAACAATTTCATCTACTCTTAGAAGATATTCTGCAATATTTTCTTCCTCTTTCATTTTTAAGTTTCCAAACTGACCTTTGTAGGTTTGGATTTTGGATTCCTTGACATTGGAAGTTCCTTCATAGATACATTTTATTTTTTCCCATGTATGTTTGTATGTTTTGCATTGCATGACTTTTACAAGTATTGATTATGTTAATCCACTCAAAATTGCATCTAGAGCTTTTACATTGGCCTCATATAGGCATAGATCTCTTTCGTCTATAGGTACTTCATCCGATACTTTATATTCTGTTTCAATGGTACTTCAAACCATGTATCCAAGTACATTAGATGGAACTTCATTCTTACACTCCAGTATGCATAATTATCACCAGTAAATAAAGGAGGTTTGTTGGTGGCTAACCCTTGTTTATCCATAGTGATTTTGAATAGGATCTTCCTTCCAGTGATTAAGCTGTATTGAAGGATCTGGATCTGATACCAATTGTTGGAATATGGATAACACTGAGAGGTGGGGTGAATCAGTATTGTTAACTTTTAACAATTTAAAACACTTTTTTAATTTATGCATTAAAACACATGATCAACAATAACACACAGAACACAAATTTATCGTGGAATCCCAATTGGGTAAACCACCAAAACTTTCTATTACTGCAAAATTTTGTTTGCAGATAGTTTCTTCCTGCTTCTACGGACAAGGATGGTATTACACCCTTATTTACCAGCAACTACTAGAAGGAGGCTTTGACCCCCTGGTTTTATCAGCTGCTACTGAAAGGATGCTACGACACCTTTTTACCAGCTACCACTGGAAGGATGCTATGACCCCCTAGTAAGCATGTTGCTTACCCTCGTGCCTCGCAACCTCCCTCATATGATAATTTGATCTCTGACTATACTTCAATCGATCTGTCAATTGAAAGTGCAGAGACAACTTCTCTCACACATCATTTTGTCTATAAATACTCTCTAACACGTTTTATGTGAATGCATCTCTTCACTATTGTGTCTTTTCATTCTTAGACCATGCCTCTTCATGAAAACACAATTCTTCATTTTAACAATTCTTTAAATATATTTAGGTTTATCAGTCATACCTTTCCGCAATAAAATATTACCATAATTTCCTCTCCGCAATGATATTTCTTCACCATAAATTATTCTGAATTTGCATTTTTTTCGCAAAGATGTTTCCACAATAGATCATTTCCACAGACATCTTAATTCGTTGATCCATTACAAACTCTTTCCTATCCGTCGATCTAACACACAGATTTCCCTCCACAATCATCTTTCTGCAATTTCCTTAGCTTTCCACAATTGTCTTTTGGCAACAACCTTTCTGCACCATTGATTTCTTACTGACTCTTCCCTAACCGTTGATATGAGATCATATGCGGATTGCAGATTATGGATTTGTGTTTTGATTTTTCTCAAAATGTCCTTCTGCAATTCCCTTTCTGCAACTACTTTTTCGCAAGATACTTTCCGCATTGTTGATTTCTTGCGGACTCTTTCCTGATCATCGATCTTAGATCATATGGAGATTGTGAATTGCAGATTGCATGTTTTCTAAATTTCTTAAAAGTGCTTCCACAATTTTCTTTCCGTGAGATTTCTTCCGCATTGTCAATCTCATGTGAACTCTTTCCTGAACGTCGATCTTAGATGAGATGTGGATTACGAATTGTGGGTTTTCCAAATCTCTTAAAATTGCTCCCGCAATTTGCTTTCCATGAGATTTCTTCTGTGTCATTGATCTCATGCGGACTCTTTCATGATTGTGGATCTTAGATCAAATGTGGATTGCGGATTACAGGTTTTTCAAATTTCTGGAAAATGCTTCTACAATATTTCTTTTTCACCATCGATCCCTTGCGGATGCTTTCCTTACCGTGGATATTCCGGATTGTGGGTTATGGATTACAGGTTCATAAAATATCAAACGTTTATTTCCACAATTGTGCTTTCACTCCATCAATCTCTTGTGGAATATTTTTTGACCGTCAATCTTACATATTTCGGATTGCATAGTGCGGAACCACACTTTCCCATTTTGGACCTCTGCAATTCTCTTTCGCAAATTGTTTTCCGCATTTCTTCTGAACTGTCTATTTCCTTGTGGGTTCACTCTTAGCCATCGATCTACAATCAAATGCGGATTGCATATCTTCACTTTTCTTTGTGTGGAAATCATTCGCCACTGTCGATCTTCCCAAAATAGGCCTTCACAATTTCACTCGACTAATCTAGACCGTCCAATTTTTCACTTCACACTAGCATTTGGGAATGTTATTTTCCATGCATATTTGTTTTTTGGATCTTATTTCTACCATTGATCTCTGTCTTTTGAATTATCGGGGTCGTCCAAAATTTCTTTGACACTTCCACTAATTGATTTGTGGATCCGTCCAAATCTTCTTGGCGCTTCATATTGTTATCTGTCACTCCTCGTTTTGCGAATCTTTCCCCCATCATCAATCCACAATCTGATCTTTGGAATTTCTTTGTAAACCATCTTGTCTTTGGTTATTACTTTGTTATTACTAAACTTCTTTGACATCAATGAAAACTATTTTCAACAGTGACATGATGGAAAATATATGTCCTCCCTCACCATTTGCTTCCGCAGTCCTTTAATTAATGGGGTTGGCATGGCAAGAATAGTGGATGAGGCCAAAAATATCTTTCAAGAGATGCCCAAATCTAGGTACATGTCTAATTGTGCTTCTTACATTAGTCTTATGAATACATTTAGTGAGGCATGGAACATCCATCATGCATGAAGTGGTCTTGGAACCTAACATCCTGGTGCTTAATGACCATGCCCTCGAGCGGGACCCACTATCCTAGAGGGAGGCCTTTCCCTAGCGTATGGTGTCTTAATCGACACATGGAGTCTCAGTCTGGAAAGGTGGAAACACATGCAAGTTTAAGGATGGATCGATCAGGGAAGAGGGAGGATTCGTGTACAATAGACAGTTCACCCTGGAGTTTAGTAATTGCAACGACCTCAATCAGGAAAGTACAGAGAAGCACAGGTTTGATGACGCCAAGTGAGCCCTAGGTGAGCGCAGCAAGGGTGATAGGAGATATGAACCACACCCCTGATATCATCCCCATCATGGAAGCGTACGATTGGATTTGGGAGATAGGCTGCCACTATACTGCATATCTATGTTTGTTAAATTGGAATGGAGAGAGTAAACAACTTATTGTTTCCAGCTTGAATCATGCACTGTCTGCTCTCCTTCAGCACTATGATCAACTTAAAGGGGCTCGGTTCTCTTTTAGACGACTTAAGGGTATGGAATCCAGTGACGAGAGCATCCCCTATTTCCTAGAGCACAACTTAGCAACCATGGGTTGTCATATGTGTAGGGAAAAATATTATATGGAAACTCATAAACATCATTTGTGTCGGTTCAGAAGCAAGGTAAGAGAGCAACTGGAGAAGGTGAAGGAAGATATTCATGAAGTCAAATTGGTTCAAAGGGAGCAAGAAACAACTGAGGAAATTCATCATCAAGAGCATGCATAATCCTTCCAGGAGCTCTCAGACAGATTTACCCAAGTGGAAATTCAGTTTGGAACGATGGCCTTTGAATCCCAACTTCGAAAAGAAGTAGAATCCAACGAGAACATGGTGGATGGCACAAGCCTGGGGACCTCCCTAGTAAAATAATCGGGTTTTAGGATATTTTTTTGTTTTCTTTTGGGACAGTTTGTCGGTATATTTCTAAATATAGCTATTAGGATGATAGATTTTCTTCTTGTTTTCTAGTTTTACAGACAATATGGAGCAGAACAACTAAGAAGTGAAGTTTGTAATAAACCTTTTCTAACTTGAAGGCTTGAAGTAAATTTCCCAATAGCTTTGCATTTGGGATTTTTTTAATACAAAATACTATCTATTTATGTCATGTCGTAGAGAGGAAGAGGATTAACTTTAAGGTTATCATTAGTTCACTTCTAGTCTACACCAATCCATACATGGTCGTTTTATTACACAAATACCCGACTACCCAGGAAGGACAAGCATCACTAAGAAGTAGTAAATGGCCCAACATCTGGTGTTCTTCGTCTTGGTCTCCGCATGTATGGTCCATTATTTCCATCACCCATTCTTTGTTGTACTGTAAAACTAATTTTTAATGCTAATGCACTAAATCATTAATTGTTTGCAATTATGATAAGACACTAATTTTAATGTTAGAAGATGCATGTATGAATATCTTGTCATCCGAACACAAATATAATCCCTTCAAAAATACACAACAAACATAACATAAGAATTTTAAACAAATTTAAGACAAGCATACCTTTGTATAATCTTGCACACCCTTCACAAAATTGGAGAGTGTGTGAACAATACTAGAAAGATTATATCTGCACATAGAACATGTGACCACAAATAGAAGTAAATATTAGACAAAATTCTTGGATTGCTTCTCAAAGTAGGAAGAAACAATGAGCTTAGACTGGTGTATAATATGAAAGCACTTGAAAATTGCCTTCACCCTAAATACTAGAACAAAATAGCATACAAATAAAGAAATTCCTAGCTAACTACAACACATCAACAATAACATATTCGACATAGAATCCAATTCTACACATCCGAACCTAATTCATAATAATACTATAAAGTACATAACATAGCAAGTCCTATCTAACTACAACATGTCAACAATAGCATATTCGACAGAGAATCCAATTCTACACATCCCAACCTAACTCATACTAATACTATCAAATACATAACATAGAAAAACTCCAAATAGATAGACCACTTGCATAAATTCACTATGGTTCTATAATATTTATTATTTAATTGAATAAAAAGACTGGAGCAACTTTAGATGGAATATTTTTTGAATTTCCCACATCAACAACAACGTATAGGATAGAGAATCCAATTCTACCAATCTCAACCTAATTCATACTAATACTATCAAATACATACCAAAGAAGAACACCAAATAGATAGACCACCTAGATAAGCTCACTGGGATGCTATAATATTTAATAGAATAAAATTATTGAAGCAACTTTCGATGGAATATTTTGTAAATTCCCCATTGCATTTTTTTATTATCTCAAATATCCCAATTCTTTTTATCAATATCTAGTTCATAGTCTCCAATGTATGACATCTTACCTATATTTTTGCATCATGAGTTGCAACCAAAATTTCACTCCAACCATCACCATTCATATCATATATTAGCAGAGGAATAAGCTGCTCAGTTTCATGCTTGAATGAATAATCATTGGCTAGGTAAAGTCATGCTTCTTAGAAAGAAAACTCTCCTTCATGTTGTGAAAGTAACATATAAACATTGTCATAATTATGCATGGAATCTATTTGGCTATAAATTGTTTTAAGTCAATTTACTAGAATAAGTAATCCTATTTTGGTGCATTTACATGTACAACCATATTGAATGCATAATTTCAATCCTAAATTTTGGAGTTAACCCCACCCACTCATCTCTTTTGTGAGTATTTTTTGGGATGACAGTTGTGAATTTTTGAATTTCACAAACATCTACAGTTGCAGTGGCCATAGAGAAGGTGGGAGTATCAAGTGTGATTTTGATGATGATCATTGGCTTCAAAGAATGAATAGAGATTTAGTTGGATAGATAAGTTGTTGTAATATGATAGCACATGATTCCCAAGAAGCCTATGAGAGGCATTCTTAATTCTTCATCACAAATATAGCTATGAAAAAAGTATTAAACTTATATGTAATTATTATCTTGAGCAACTTAATGTCACAGCTATGAACAATGTATCTCTATATATTGATTTTTTACCTTTCACTCCAACCATCAACTCTAAACTAAACTTTTAAGTTTCGAAATTAATTCTTTATGCCAAGAATATTTTGGATAGATTATAACTATAAGGAAATATTTGGTGAAACCTTCAGTATCATAATCAATGCTTGACTTACTTGTTCAATATTTTGAATATTTTGGCATTTATTTTAGATGCCCCAAATTTATGTTGTTCTAAATAAGTGTACGAAAGGAAACCTTAAATTTTAGTATTGGAAGAAATGGACACAATTGTCAAATATCCAAATGCAATTCTAAGAAGTGGAGGTATAACTAGCTATCTTTTGTGTGGATCTAAGAATCCTACTCTTATAAAGGACAACTGTGTGCACATACACTTCATACTAGTCAATATAGAACTAGATCTCTCTTGTACTGGATCTAAACCTTTTGCTTGATAAGAACAATGATGACACTGCCAAAGTTTCCAAATATTTCTACAACTAAAAGTTTATGTGTGAAGCCATTAACTTAAAGTCATATTTTTAGATGTGAAATAGTAACTAGATTTTTTCTTTATTTTTTTGGGATGGAGAATCTTAGGGAGTAGATGTGCCTTCATGCTAACTAGGCATGACAGTCTCGGCATGGCCCGAGATGTCTACACCAACCCCTTGAGAATTTCCATCATTAGATTCTATCTATTTACAATTTCACTTGTAGTGGTTTCCATGACCTAGGATCTCTCCAGATCCACTTCAGAAAAAGGATTGCATGTTTGGTTTTAATTCAAACCAAAATCTTATGGACAAGAAAATTCCTAGTAATATTCAATTTGTAAATTTTTACATTATAATTTCCTTATTTTATTTTTTCACGTGTGACATAGAAAAACTTGTAATCTGTGTTTCTCTACGACTAGCTTAGATCCATCTTAAATTCATATCTACCATGCATAAAGAGGGATAAAATCCCTCAAGGTGAAAACCTCTCCTCAAGTTTTTCGCTCTAAAAAAGATTTGGACCTCCATGGATTTGATCTCTTTCGGCACATGGTATTTTGGGATTTAAGATGGATCTATGCTAGTTTATTAAATATTATTAATCTTGACCATAATATTGCTAACTAATATTATTAGCCCTAATATTGTAAATTTACATTATTAACCCTAACATGTTAATTAATAATATTATTAACCCTAATAATGTGGAGTAATATTAATAACCTTTTTAACCCTAATATAAGTAACCATATTTAAGCCAGGGGTGGCAGGAGCGGGGGGGATCCTCCTGGATCCCAGAGGACATGTAGAAGAAACCTTCGCATGGGGACTAGGAACTAGAACAAATAATGAAGTTGAGTGGATGGCTCTTCTTCAGGGTCTACATCTCTTAAACACTAAAAAACTCTGGAAGGTAATGATATTCAGAGACTCTAAACATGTCATATACAAACTGATCAACGGATACCCCTCTGGATCAGTCAATTGTTGCCGCCTGTTTGACAAAGCCAAGCTTCTCATGTCTAAATCCTATAAGACATTCCACATCCTTCATCACAATAATTCTGCAGCGGACACTTTGGCCAACATGGGAGCCTCTCTTCCACAAGGCCATTATAGTCAGAATGGAAACCCTCCTATCTTCAAATTCATCCCTTAATGTTTTGTCGGAAGTTTCCCCTACAATTTCAAATTATGTGACTTATCTCATTGTTATTTCTATCCTTCCCTCACTTCAAAAGAAGCCCTAAAGGCACCCCTCCTCTAGCTCCTTTTCTCTCCATCCCTCCCCCTTCCTTATCCCCTTTCCCTTATCCCTCCTCCCCCCTCATGCTTCCACCCCTATTCAATCCTTTTCCCCTTACCCTTATCCCTCCACACTCCCCCTCTGCCACTGCCTTGCGTCACCTCCCAACAACTAGCCTCCATTCCACGCTGCTTCCCGACGGTTCCTCCCATTTACTCCGATGTCCTGCCTTCCCTCCTTCCTCCGCTGCATGGTATAATCTCTGCCCACTCCTTCTCTCGGTCTTTGTAGGATTAATGGCTCACCGGTCTTGGGTTAAATTCCCCTCCTCCTCGCACGCTCCAAGTCCCTTCGACTATCACGGTATGCCTTCTCCCCACAGCAACATGCAAGTTCATTCTGCTCCCTCTCTCGGCTCTGCTTATCATGAGGTTGTGCGAGTTCTTCTGAATGTAATTGTAGGTGTTGGAGAAGGGTGGCTGCAGGATATCCCGTGGGAAGCACTCCCTCTCACCCGATCCTTTGTGAAGGAAAGGCTTGATCTCGCAACCTTCTCCACTTGCTCCTGCAACCCCCTCTCCGCGTTGTGGTATTCAAACCTCGACTCTGGTATAATTCTTATGCCTGAAGCACATTCTGATAATTTGGAGAGAAGCACGGTCTTGGGTTGCCATTACACGGGCTGGAAGGAAGGTGTTGTGGGCACTTTGGTTTGTAAAGAAAGGCAAGAAGGTTCCTCTCTATAGCAGGAGCTCATAGTGCTCAGTTACACTCTAAGTGGTCTCTCAGCCGAGAACCAGGCTTGTGTTCTCGCTGGCTCTGTTTGTGCCTTGCACAGTAATTTTGCATGTATAGATATCTCTACAGGAGCGGGAAGAATGTCTCAGGCTGGTGAAAGTGCAGGAATAATGGATGTAAAAAAGAACCTTAGGCGTCTCTATGAAATGCTAGCGATTGGCATAATGGACAAAAAAGAAATTGCGCGAGAGGTGAAGAGCATAGGGGAAATGGTGAGCTACACCTCTCTATAGATCAGCAATCACGACGCAAGGATTGATGACAATGAGAGTAACCTTAGAGAGATAATGGGCAAAGTTGACAGGATTCAGGAAGATCACTAGCATCCGATTACCATGAACCAGGGTAGTAGGGTGAATGGAAACACTGCAGCAACTGAGCATCCAATGGAGGAAGAGTCTATAGTTCATCCTAGGAATTTTAGAGGCAATCATTAATCAGTTCTTTTTTAATTATGGTTAAATGTTTTACTGTCTTTTACTATGTAATCAATTTATAAGGGTATACACTACCCACGACATTAGCAGTTTTGGAAAAACTTTGTGTGTAGTTTTTTGGAAAACTCCTCGGATAAGCTTTTTGTGCAACAATTTTGATCTGCATTAACACTTTGATATGCTACATCTATACTGAATGGCTATGCACAACTTGTTTTATTAAAACCCTTTATAGTTTCTGTTAAAAAAAAAAATTAACCATATTTTAGCCATTATAATGGAGAATGGTGTTCATCATTTATACTCTCTAATTTACCTCTCTTACTCTAATATTGTTGATGAGATTGTTGTTCAATGCAATTTAGATATTCAACTGTAGGACTAAACTATGCAATGTATATCTTTAAGCTTAATATTGTCAACTATAAATCAAGAATGTTGTTCAACCGGAAACTCTGCAAATTTTGAGGAAGGAAAACTAAATGTACCTTCCATAATCAAATTCATATGCATTACATATGAAACACATTATTACAGTCTCTCATCAATGAGATAACCTGAAATTTAGTATAAAAATCACATGATCGATTGAAAGGGAGTCATTCATCCATTCATTTTAAATTTATTTCTATCCTCTTCCTAATGCAAATTTTGATTTTCTAATTGAATGTCTTAAGAAAAAATCTTAAGTTCAGAAAGTCAGGTAAAAAAGGGACATTTCTTAACATGAAGTAATTCAATCATTTGAAAATAATTAAAGTGATTGGACCTTCCCTTTCTTGTCGTAACATAGTATAAGATTAGAAGGAATTTCCTTAGCATAAATTGATTGAAGCAATTTAATTAGACAAAATAAAATCATGATCATGAATCGACAAAGGATACTTCCATGAAAACCTTGGAATTTGTAATTTTGTTGGAGATGGTTATCTTGAAGAGGTTGCTTGGAAATTATTCCTATGTATGGATGTCAATCACTAAGATACCTGAGGGAATTCTCAAAAAATCAGTGATGGTAGGTATAAATACCTCATTGAGCTCGTCCTTGTTTCGAGAATAAATTGATATTCTCTACTGAAGAGGGATAACCATGTGAAGGTGGAATATCTTATGTCCCCTCCCACACTCACATCACTCTCAATTCCCCATACCCAATGCATGTAATTGAAAAAAAATATTAAATTTACATGCAAAAAATATGGATTTAATTTATTATCAAAAATAAGTATACGTGGTGTTTATTCAATCATTTCTTTCTAGGTTTTTTTCCTTTTACAAAATCAACAAACAACTTATCATCTAAAACTTGTCATTCTCTTTGCATCTAACCCTTGTCGTATCGTCTCCTGGTATAGTAATCGTGACGTGGATGTTGCTGCAAGGGGTCGGGATTTGCTAAAATAATGTAAAAATGTTAAATTGATATATTATGTTATTATAATGACAATTTTTTCATTAAAAATAAAATATTATAGAGGTGTTTTTTACCTAATGTGGCCACGCCATGTACTTCGAGTTCCTATATAGGCTCATCTTGTATCGTAGGAGCCTCTACATTCTTTGTAGTTGAAAAATGTAAAAGTACAATTAATATTCACCATTTTAGATGCAATATTTTAAATTGTAGCATATGAATTCATTCATTACCAAGATTCAAATCATGACCTTCGATATGTTTTTATCCATCCTCATAGTTAGGTGGATCATTGATTTCCTGCTCAAAACCGAGTCAATATTTTATTGCAAATATTATAATGAATAGATTGCACAAGTAATCAATATTAAATTAACTTCACTGATTTTATATACCTGCGTGTAAGATGGATCACTGGAATACTATATTTGCTTAGACAAGATTTTTCATCGTTCAATAACAACTCCAAATCCGTGCTGGAAGCCGAGATTCAAGTCATGCTCTATGGGCACTTAATTGAATCGATCGACATGCATATTTGCATAATGTCATGAATTTACCTTTTACATTTCAATAAAATGAAAAATCTTTTGCAATTTATTATTTGGATGTAATATTGGTTTTTTTTATACTTACAAATCGTGTCGCCAAATTCTAATAACCATCAAGCCCAAGATTGTGTTGTCCATTTTTTTCTTGTCTTGCCTTTGTGGCCTTTGATGTGTCTGGCATCCTATGAAAAGGTTGAAATGTGTTATGTTTCAAATTTGATCTAAAAATAAGGTTTGTAATTACAATGTTTAAATTATTGCATACCTTCATGTGCCTGGTGATATCTTTCCTTCTTTTCTCAAATCCCTCTCCTTTCCATCTTCCACTAGGTATTTCCACTCTCTTCCTGGAATCATTGGAGGGACCTCATACCTAGGATTCCTTTCTATATGAACCCTAAATCGGTCCCTCACAATCTTCATATGTTGATCAACCTTCTTTAGGACCTCCACTCGATTGAAGGTCTCACCGTCGAACAAGCCAAACAAGCAATTAGTGAGCTCATCTTTTAAATTTTTTGTTTGTTTATCCCACCTTGTGTGGACAGTGGGACCAAATATCTCCAATTACAAATCATTTAGATGTTTATAAAAAACATCATTTCCTGCAAAACGATCACTGGTCATCATTAGTTGAAAATCAAATTTTTTTATTATATTACAATCAAATTATAAACAATAAGTTAAACAATGTATAAATTCCTAAGATATTCTCTATCATTATGGGAACAAGATTCCTGTCCATGCTAGTGACAGGGGAATATCTAGGAAATGTTGCTTGAGAATTATCATTACTAATCTCTGCATCGACCCTTCTTCTGTACCATCTGGCGTGCGTCGACCACTAGCGGGTGCACTCACATCTAGACTCAGGGATGTCACGAAATGTGTCACCAATTATTCAGTCGACAACAATGGCACATGAGATGCAGGTGGATTCTTATGCTCATGTGACGAATCTCCACGAGCATCACTAGTACCAACACCACCCTCACCACTAGCTTGTGGGTGCAAAAAAAACTGTAAATACAAACCAATTGTTAGTTCACAAGCATATACAAGTACATATTATAAAATCATAAATGAATTTATCTTCTAATTCAATATCCTAGAATTTAATTTCAATGCCTTAGATATCTTCACCAAAACATAAACCTTTGCTTTAATCTCATTTGTCTGTAGTTGAATGAATATCAAACGAAGGATATCCTCATTAATTTCTTTTCATTAGAGGAAATTTGGGGTCTAAAATGGGACTTATAAGAAAACACGCCAACAATAAATTTTGTGAGTTGGAATTCAAGAACCAATAGAATTTCAATAAAATGAGTCAACCATAACGGTTGAATTGACATATTTGTCATAAAAGAAAACTACTTTTCGACATATCTCTATGTGTTTTTACTCAAATTCCGAGTGGGGGAGCCCGTTGGATGTGGAATTTAATTTCGCATCCAACAAGTACCCACATTGCATACTTTTGATAGACCCCACTACCCCAAACAAGAAATACCTGAAAAAACGTGATGATGACATCCACATCCAACGGGTTCTCCTGCTCGGAATTTGAATAAAAAATAGGGAGATATGTCAAAAATACGAACAAAAAAAGTAGTTTTTTTCATTCTTCCTCAAAAATTAATAACTATTATTTTATTATTTTCCTTAGGAGGCCCATTTTAGACCTCAAATTTCCTCTAATGAAGGTCTTTTTTGTCATTTTAATTAGGTCTAGAGAAGACCCAATGACAGCATCACACATGATCTCATCCACATCAATACATGTTGATTTATCTGATGCTAGATCAAATGTTGAATCAATAGCATGCAACAAAAATGTATAAAACATCACTAAAATTAAAGCAATATACTGAGGAAAACAACATAATAAAAAACATATTTCTTATGTTCGATTTCAAAAATTACAATTAGGTATACATGATTCCTCAAGGATGGCATCATATGATCCATAGTTGGGGCCTTTACCCGATCATCACCCTCCAAAAAAAATGTTGACAACATTATCGTAATGAAACCAATATACTCAAGAAAAAGATGTTACAAAAAAACATGTTGGTCATATTATATTTGTGCAATTAGAAATAGTTATACTCGCTGAATCGAGGAGCGTGTACTCATCTAATCAATGGTTGGGGACTTGCCCCAATAACTTCCCTGAAACAATTAATTGTATAAAACATCATAGAAATGAAGCCAGTGTACTTATGGGAAAAAACTAATAAAAAAAACATAGTGCTCATATAATTATATGTGTGCAATTACAATGAGGATAACATGCTACCTCGAGGATGGTCTACTACTCTAATCAATTGTCTGGGAGATGCCTTAATCATTTGCCTGTGATGAAAAATACATTATTCATTATCAAAATGAAACCAATATACTCTTGAAAAATAAATATTAAAAAACATATTGTTCATATTATAGTAGTAAAATTACAATGAGGATTACATGTTACCTCAAGGATGCTCTACTCCTCTAATCAACTATCGGTGAGATTCCCCAATCGCTAGTCTATGATGAAAAATGCATAATTCATTATCGAAATGAAACCAATATACTCATGAAAATAATTAATAAAAAAACTTATTGTGCATATTATAGTAGTAAAAGCACAATGAGGTATACATGTTGCCTCGAGGGAGGTCTTGTCTAATCTACTGGTAGGGAGATTCCCCGATCAACACTCTACAACAAAATATAGATAACATTATCTAAATGAAAATAATATACTCATGAAAAAACATAACAAATAAACATTTTGTTCATATTATATTTGTACAATTACAATGATGTATAATATCTACTACCTCGAGGATGGTGTACTCCTCTGATCAGTCATTGGGGATATGCCTCGATATCTACCCTGTGTCTTGAATATAGAAAAAATTAACAAAATTAGAACAATATACTAACAAAAAATACATAATATATTAAATTCATTAATTAAAGGTTGGGTAAGTTGTTAGATGTACCACTCCCATAGTGAGCGCGTTTGTATCTATTCGATTCAAATTGTGATTAATAAGAAACTCTTCCCCTGTAGCTATTAATTTAAAGGAACATACAAAAACACGGTTTCCTTCACTCCCCTCAAGTATACAATAGGGTTGGTTAAGTGTAGACTCTGGTTGTGTACTATTTATAAACTCCACAATATTCCCAGTAGCTTTTGGCCTTCTATCAATGTACATCGTCGCTCCTTTATTTTGATCCATGTCTTTCAGTTGGAAATAATTTGCAGACAATATGCATATGTGAATACTTTGTGTATATTGGATTAGTCACATCGAATCTTTGTATTTGTAACATGGTCCAACATACTCCATCAATTTTGTACATATGTTGTAACCGCCCTTTATGCCATCCATGAAAAACAACCCCAAACCATGTAATGACGATGGTGTAATTCGATATATCCTCTCATTCACACAAAAATATGTGTTTAGTTGAGGAATATCCTTGGGTACCCATTATTTAATTAGATATTTGTACATCAAAGTTACCTCGTTGTCGCTTATAGTCTCATCATCATAAGAACATGACCCCCTTTCAGCGAGAAAAAAATCCATGCATTTTTTGAATTTTCTTCTGATATTTTGACATATAGTTGATATGCCTATTGTATACCTTCTAGATGTCTTACTTTCCTTTAGTCTTCCTAAAATCCCCTCGCTCAAGGAAGACATATATGACAAATATTTGTTTGATTCTGCCTGCACCATGGGAAACATCATTCAATATTATATCTCACACATGTCTTTCTGATGAAGTGTCTCTTGAATCAATAGTGAGGTTTATGGTTATTGTTTTCCATGAAATATCAGATATTTTGATTATGCTTTGACATTAAAAAATTAAGAAAAAAGGAATTGGCATGTCCAAAGAAGAGGAATTTGGATCTACCTTATACTTGGACATTTTGAGTCGGCTCTTTTCACTGTAAGAAAAAGTTGTCAAGAGACATACCTTGAGAGAGAGATAGAGTTAGAGTGTTGATGGTTTAGGTTAGGTGCCCACAATAATAACAAGACATCCAAGTCACCAAGAGTAAATACCCTAGTAGCAGATATAATTAGTCCCACATATAGTTAGATATGCTAAACCCTAAACCCTAGCCGTAGATATAAGACAGTACACGACCAAGACCTAGAAGGCTTGTACAATCCACGAAAAATCCCTAGAAGGATTGTACAGTCCATGACCTACCCTTATATTGCTTATATAGTCACCTCCCATTCCTAGAGGGCTTATACATTCCAAGACCCATCTTGGGAAGATAACAACACAAGTCAAGCATCCCTAGAAGAGGTGCCTCTGAGGATAGTAGACCAAGAGAGGGGGCAGGGAGACCACGACTCAGTTGAAAGACTCCTAGAAATCATGGCCTAGCTTGCAAGTCACCAAAATAGTTACGGCCTACTCATGAGGGTTCATAATCAGTCACGGAAGCCCCCGTACCCACAAGACCAAGGTGTACCGTAAAGGTGGAGAAAAAGGCCATTTTACGCATAGGACTAACAAGACCAATGAATTAATATTTTATCTCTCCCAATATATCTTGTCACATATATTTTTATCATCAATGTATAAGCAAAATTAAAAAACAAAGCTAGATCCAAAAAAGTACTATTGTAGTAAACTCAAACATAATTTTCATCTCTTTCAACTTGAACACTCCACTGGTCACTATGTTAAAGCTAGTCCTTGAGATGAGTTATTAATTCCAATTTACATAACATAAACATTAACAAAATTACAATGAATTTTAACTAATGAACAATAATTATAGAAAATTAGTAATGCTAGATAGATTTGGTTTGGATTTGCCTTATACTCAAAGATTTTGAGTCAGTTCTTGTCATTGTAAGGACAAGATGTCAGAACACATAGCTTAAGAGAGAGAGAGAGTAATATTTGTGATAATTGGTTCACAGTAGGATATAGGATCTAAGATAATCCTCACAATTTGAGTTTACTCACAAATATGCAGAAAAACAGTAGAAAAGATAAAATTAACACATAGAAATGTAGTCAATAACACAATTTATTATGAATGTCCAACATATAAATATGTCTATATCATTTTTATATTACATTATGGAGAAATTATTATCCTTTGGAGGCCATCTAGATGCACACATGTGTCAGACTATGATTTGACCTTAAAACCGCCCTAGGTGGACCAATGAGCTCCCTAACCATCCCAAACGGTCACGAATGTCAGTGTGAACATGGTTGGAGCATGATGGATCATAAATGAGGTTAGGATAGTTGTGGGTGAGCACATGGATGATTGCGAGTGGCTTTAAGAGGAAATAAATTCTCAAGGAAGGTCAAAAACCACCAAATACATGCACTAGCGCTTATGGTCAAACACATTCCCTAATTTAAGGGATGGGGAGTGCACCAAGACTGATATGTCATCAATGAGGGCATATATATTGTTATAATAATCAAATTGGAGTGCCTCAACTATCAGAATGATCAAAGTGGAGTGCCTCAACTGCAGTAAAAGATTCTAAAACACACAATAGACCAAGGTTGATCAACATATCCTTAGATGAAAATGTATCATAGGTGTATGACCATGGTACTAAGGTGGATTAATGCTCTAACCCCCCCCCCCCCCTCCCTTAATCTTAACTTAGTACATATTATACCAAATGATTATGGAGGAATTGTAAACTAAGGCTCAAGTCACCTCATACAACAAAAATTTTATTAGTCCATATAACCAAGGTAAGGAGGAAAACCTCATGGGAACAAAACCTCCCCTCTAAAATGGACATGGAGAAAAATATGAAAGTGAATATCATCCATCACCATGTGTCACCCACTCCAAGAATGCATCTCATATAGGTGAATGTTTTCTCTATGAAACTCTTGGTGGAGATGTCAACAGTTTGCTCTGCAAATGGGCAATACTGCAAGGACATCACCTGTTCATGCACCAAGCTCTTGATGTAGTGCATGTGTATCTCAATGTGCTTGGTCCTCTGTCTCTACATTGGGTCAATTGAAAATTTGATTTCACTTTGATTGTCACACAAAATGATTGTGGGTGAATCAAACGCAAATCCAATCTCCCCAAGAATACCTTGCAACCACACACATTGTGTAGTTGCGTTCATTGCTCCTCTATACTTGGCCTTAGCTGAAGAGAGGGATATGGTGTGTTGTTTCTTTCTTGGCCAAAATATGGGACCATGTGGAAGCATGAATATATAACCTGAAGTGGACTTTCTATCAATGGAATCTCCATCCCAATTAGAATATGTAAATCCAATTAGTTCTAGTGGAGAACCAGTACCATAGTGTACCCCAAAGTGTTTGGTTCCTTGCACATAATGCAGGATCCTCTTGGAATCCTTCCAATGGATCTCATAATGCTTCTACATATATCTATAAACATCACCTACAGAATATTCCAAATCAGTTTGAGAGTGTGTAAGATACAACAAACTCCCAACTAATTGTATGTACAATGAGTTGTCCACCAATGGAGATGCACCACAATCACCTAGTTTTATTCCTGAAAGGAATGGGCACTTGGCTTCCTTACATTCAGAAATTTTGAACTTAAACAATAGGTATGCATAGTTGTTTGCCATATTGGGTCAAGTGATGCCTCCTGATATGTCTGAGGATCATATCCAGCCATCATGAAGCACCTATCAGCAATATTCAATTCACAAGTAGAGTAATAATTGTGAAATTGATATCTAGTCTTCCTAGAATATAATGGATCACCAACAAGATCCCCAGCTGCTTCAATGGTTTCTCAGCCCACTTGGGTCGAATTGGTGATCAGTGATCTGAATGCATGTCATCATAATCATCATCAATATCAGAATAATAAAAATCACAAAAGGATTCATCATTTACATCATCATGGAGTGGAGGATGTGAGCATTCCCCTTGAGCTAGTTCGGTCTCTTGCATGAAGACTTCTTCGAAATATACACTCCTTTCAATGAATTTTTTATGAGATGAGAGATAAAATATATTGTATCACTTTGCATATTTAGCATATCCAACCATAATGGACTCATTTATTTGAGCTTGCAGTTCCTTTCTCTTCTCAGGAGGAATCCTAGCCCAAGCCTTTGAGCAAAAAACCTTGAAATAAGAAACATTGGGCTTGTGACCACTCCAAGCCTCATATGGAGTTTTGCAATCCAAATATTTGTAAGGAGATATATTTTGTACATATGTATCATAATTAATAGCTTCATCCCATATCTTAGGATTCAAATCCTTTGCTTCCATCATACATGTTCCCATATCCTTGAGAGCCTCATTCTTGCGCTCTACAACACCATTTTGTTGTGGTGTGTAGGGAACCAAATGTCGCATTTGGATGCCACATTATTCACAAAGATGTTACAAACTCTTATTCACATACTCTTTTCAATTGTTATTCTTAAGGACCTTGATCTTGTTCCCACATGCATTCTCAACCAAAGCTTTCCAAACTTTGAGATTCTCAAAAACTTCATATTTTAGTTTGAGAAAGTACACCTAGCAGTACCTTGAGAAATCATCTATGAAGGTCAACACATGCCTTGAATTCCCATAAGAGGGTGTGGGAATAGGCCCTATGAGATATGAATGAACCAAATCAAGCACTTGTACATCTATCCTTTCCTTTCATTTCTCATATATGTGCTCAGCATGCTTTCCCACTACACATCCTTTGCATGTGCCATTGGAGAACTTGATAGCAGGAAGCCCTTCCACCATGCATTATTTGCTCAATGACTAAAGATGCTTGTAGTTTACATGACCATATCTCTAATGCCACAAATTTCTTGTCTCATTGACATGTGACAGGAGCGCATTCCCTTTAGATTAGGTGAGGAAGTGAGAGAATTTATACATTCTTGAATCATGATCAGCAAAACCCACTACCACAACTTGGCCTGTAGAGATTTCTGATATCTCCACTGAATTTGGAGTAAATGTTACTCTCTTGGATTCACCAGTGTGTTTCATTTAATACACTTAGAGTAGGTTTGTTTCTATGTCAGGAAAAAACAACACATTGTTGAAGTACCCGTCTTCAAGATCAATCCTACGAATCCCTTTGGCTTGGATATCTGAATCATCACCCATAAGAATGGATGGACCACTGTAAGGATGCAGGTCCAAGAATGAATATTTCATGGAGGCCATGTGTCTTGAGGCACCTGAATCTATGATGAAGAAAGAATATCTTGAAGATCCAGCAACCAAAACATGGCACCTTTCTTTTTTTTCTCAGGTTGAACCTCTCTCTTTCTTCCTTGCGCCTTTTGGCAATGGAACATTGTTCTTATCAAGAAGTTGTGCCATATTGTCAATGGTATTATTCATGCATGCGCTCTCTGTATGCCAACCCTTGTGATGGTAGGTTAATTTGGTCTTCTCTTACTTCTTCTTGTCTTTGTCCTTGGTAGGATTTGAAACCCCATCTGAAGATTTGGGATTCTCCTGCTTCTTCTTCTCTTATTGCTTTGAATCTCTAGATTTCTTCTTGCATTTGCATGGATTCAAAACTCCTGTAGAAAGGGCTTGATCCTTACTTGATTTTATGGTTCCTATTTGTATGAGCTTGTCTTCCTCTTGATTCAGTGACTCCATGAAGTCTACCAAAGATGGAAACCTCTAATTTTGAGTTGTGAGCTTACTATAGTGGAATGTTGACACAAACACTAAATAATCTAGTCCTAGCTTCAAAATTATGGACAAGATTGGTTGCTCATGTTTATTTTCAATTCCACACTATTTCAGTTGATCACCAATAATTTGAACCTGGTGAAGAAGTCCTGGATCATCTCAAAGTGAGTTGGGCTCAATGAGATCAACTCATTTTTGAGTTGGTGGCCTCTCATCTCATCAATATTCCCAAACAATGACTCAATATTGAGCCATACCTTGTTGGGTGTTGTCATACTATCTACATGGAATAGAAGGTCTCTCAAAATTCTAAGACAAAGCATCCCAAATGCTTCATCAAGCCTGTTGAAGTACTTCGATTTCTCCACAGCAGAGTTGGGTTCAGCCTCCGTCCCCATGGCGACTTTGTACAAGCCTTTCAACCTCGGTTGGATCACCATTTCAGACTTCCATTTGAAATATTTGAATGGAATAATAAATACATGAGTCTACTCCATTTTTTCTTGTGCACTGAGTGACATAAACAATGGATCTACCTGCAATGCAAACACTCAATTTTTTTCTGGAAAATGCCCTAATTAGCAACTCAAACACTCTAGATTTGATTTGAAACTCCAAAGATAGTTGATACCATGTGATGATTTATTCACAGTAGGATCTAGGAGATAAGGGAATCCTAAAAACTCGATTTTACTCACAAATATGCAAAAGAAAAAAAAGTAGAAAATATGAAATTAACACATACAAATGTATTTAGTAACATAATTTATTATGATTATACAACATGTAAATATGTATGTATCAGGTTTATATTACATTAGGGAGAAATTTTTAGCCTTTGGAGGCCATCTGGATGCATACATGTGTCAAACTATGATTTGACCTCAAAACCCCCCTAGGTGGACCAATGAGATCCATAACCATCCCAAACGATCATGAATGCTAGTGTGAACATGGATGGGGCATGTTGGATCATAAATGAGGCCATTCTATGTGTGGGTGAGCACATGGGTGAGTGGGAGTGACTCTAGGAGGAAATAAATTCCAAAGGAAGGCCAAAAACCATCAAATACATGCACTAGCATCTATGGTCAAACACATTCCATTATTTAAGGGATGGGGAGTGCACCAAGAATGATATGTCATCATGAAAGGCATATGGATTCTTAGGATTATCAAAGTGGAGCACCTCAACTATCAGAATGATCAAAATGGAGTGCCTCAACTACTGTAAAAGAGTCTAAAACACAAAATACACCAAGGTTGGTCAACATAGCCTAGATTGAAATGTATCCTAGGTGTATGACCATGGTACCGACATGGATTAATGCTCTAACAATATTGTTGATTGTTTAGGTACACATTTCACAGTTGGAGCTCGTGAGTTGGAGATCATGGTTCACATATCACAACACAAGTCTATCATCCCGAGAAGAGGTGTCATCGAGGATAACAGACCAGTAGAGGAGGTAGGAAGACCACGAATTAGTCAAGGAATACTTCAAGCACTCACAGCCCAAATTGCAAGTCACCAAAACATTCACGTCTTACTTAGGAGGGTTCAAAATCATTCACGCCATGACCAAGAAGTTCACAAGATAGTCACCAGCGGTCATGACCTGCCCAAGGAGGTCGCAAAACAATCGCTAGCATTCATAGTCCGCCCAAGAAGGGATAGTATGGTCACAACTCAGTCGACTGGGAGAAGAGAGTAGCAAAGGTCCAAAATTTTCCACTTTATAGCAGCAATAACCCTCAGTGTCCAACAAAGATCATATATATACTTATTTCATTTCAAGATACTCAAAGACTAAATTTATGAACATAATATATAAACTTGGAAAGTCTTCTAGAAGGGTCACTTAGGAAACCCTAGGTTTTAGGGTGGTTAAAAAATAAAACATAAAATAAAGTTGACTACACTTAGATTAGGGTACCGAAGGTCATATGGACACATAACAATAAAACGATAAAAGTAATAAGGTTAAGTCATCATACCAAAGGTGGTCAAGGTAACACACACAATAAGGGCGCTAGGACCAAGTAGAAGATGAAGGACCATAAGTCAACCAAATGGGTTACAACAAGATGTTAAGGAAACCCCTATATCCACAATACCAAGGTGTACTGTAAATGTGGACAAACAACCCATTTTACGCATAGGACCAACAAGGACAATAACTTTAATCTTTTCTCTCTCTCTCAAGGTATATTATCACATACATTTTTATCATCATTGTATAAGAAGAAGTAAAAAACAAAGCTAGATCCATAAAAGTACTGTTGTAATAAATTCAAACATAATTTTCATCTCTTTCAACTTTAGCACTACTCAATGGTCCTTGTGCTAAAGTCGGTCCTTGATATGCAATAAGCAGAGATATGAGTACTAAATTAACAACAGTAAATAAAAAAATATTAGTATCAAAAGATACTAGTTCAGGCCTTCCTTACACTCAGGAATTTTTAGGATTGGATATTGTCTTTTAAGGACAAGTCACCAAGGGAGTAGAGAACATACCTTGAGAGAGAAAGGGATTAGGAAAGTATAGGCCTTAGAAGGGTTGAACAAATTAGTCAAGGAAGAAAAGAGAATTACAGTTCAAACCCTCAAACCATTTTTCTTCCTTTTATGCCATTTGTGGGCCTTAAGACTTATTTTATATGTGTCCCCTTCCATGTGATTGGTGTAAATTGGTTCATAGAGTGACAAGGTCTTCAATTTACCGATCCACGCTTTCAACTAGGATAAATCCACTCAACAAAGATGATGTCAATGGCCAAAATTTTGATCACATATCAAATAAATATTTTAGCTCCACCATTAATCAACCTTGGACACACTATTTCCTTTTAAAAATTACTACATGGTATCACATAGACATACCAAGGTGGTAGTCTAGTCATCACAAATAATCCTTGTTTATCCTTACATTTGTGGGTTAAAATAATGTCATGAGTTAACCTATTTTTGTGTGCTCTAAGCCCGGTATGACCATAAGTCAACCAAAGGGACCACAACAAGATGGTAAGGAAACCCCCACACCCACAGTACCACGGTGTACCATAAATGTGGAGAAACCACCCCTTTTACCCATAAGACCAACAATACCAATGAATTTGATATTTTCTCTCTCTCAAGGTATATTGTCACGTATATTTTTATCATCAATATAAGCATAAGTAAATAACAAATCTAGATCCAAAAAAGTGTTGTTGTAATAAATTCAAACATAATTTTCATCTCTTTCAACTTTAACACTCCATTGGTCACTACACTAAAGTTGGTCCTCGAGATGAGTTATCGATTCTAATGTACATAACATAAACAGTAACAAAATTACAATGAAGTTTAACCAATTCAGCCAAATACTTAAATGAAGTAAATGTACAACATTATATAAATTTCCAAGATGCATAATAGTATAGCAATAGAATTTGATTAAATTTCCAACATAGTGCTAGATGCAAAACAATAAGACAAATTAAACATAAATATCATCTCTTTCAACTTTAACACTCCACTGGTCACTACCTTAAAGTTGGTCCTTGCGATGAGTTATCAATTCCAATGTACAGAACATAAACAGTAACAAAATTACATTCAAGTTTAGCCAATTCAAACAATTACTTAAATGAAGTAAAGGTACAGCAATATATAAATTTCCAAGATTCATAATAGTACAGCAATAAAAACTGAGTAAATTTCCAACATAGTGCTAGATGCAAAAAAGTAAGACAAATTAAACATAAATTTCATCTCTTTCAACAAATCAGTCCAGGAAGAAGAGAAAATTACAATTCAATAGGTGAGGGATAATACAGTCCATTACAATTCACTCAATCCACCTCCCATCAACAATAAAAACCTCACAAATCACTATCACAATAAGAGAAGGACATTACAGTCCTTGACACGGTAATGGCCCAACAAAGAGGACAGACACAATTCAGCCTATAGTCATGACTAGCAATTAAGGAATCCCATTTAATTCCACAATCATAGTTTAGGTTGACAGTAAATAAACAACCCACAAGGTAGTCATGCCTAGCCTAAAGGTGTAGTAAAAGAGACACAACCCAGTCCAGCAGGAAACAGCAAGATCACAGCCCAGATATGGGTATCCAACAAATGTCACGACCTATAGGCTAGCTGCAAACAAGGTCATGGCTCAGCTGGTGGTCACCACAGTCGACGGTCTAGCTGGTGGTCACTACATTACACTACAACATTCCTATATTAATTGGTAAAGCATATCCCTACTCTCAATGCAACTAATTTGTTTAATATAACTACAAATTTTTGTTTCAATGTTTTTTTTGTTATATCAAAATTATTTTTGTTGTCTCTTTAGTGTTTTTTTTGTAATATCAAAATTATTTGCAATGTCTCTTTAATGTTTTATTGGTCAATATATCACATTTTAGATGGTTCAGGACATACTTGTACTCCATGGCACTAATAATATTAATATTAGATAGCAATCCAAACTTCTTCACAAAACTACATGACAAGGTAATGTTTTTCGCATTTACTCATTTTCATTGAACTTAAGGAAAATGAGCCCTAGTGGGTGGTATGTATATTGTAATTGAAACATAACCATAGGATTTTTTTCTCTCTAATTCAAACCCTTGCACATTGCACAAATGTCATTAATTAAGGGTTTTAAGTGTTCAAAAATACTTTGCTTGTGTTTTCTCGATGGATTTAAGATTTATAAATTGATGAAACAATTATTGCATTGCATTGTCTTGTTTGGAATGAGTTTCCAAGCCTCCAAATCCAATTATATCCATTTTTAGAAAGGCTTCTAAATCCATTGGCATTTTTATCTTCAACATGCCTCACTAATTTTTGGCATTAATGTAGAGTTGGCTTGCAATATTAAAGAGTTCAATGTAATATAGGCGGGATACATTAACCTCTTGAATATTTGCTTCTTTTGATGCTAGAGTTGGAGAAAAAAATTAGAGGTTTATTTTTAAGCCAAGGATAAGTAGCGAGGAAAGTGCATCCTCATTTTCAATCCTTTATGTGTCCCATACTTTTCCCACAATGGCACAAAGGTGGATTTGCATAAACTTCAAACCATTGACTTTGCAATACCTATGTAGGAGAACATGTTTAAATTTTTAAAGCAAGTCCATGGGATCAAATCCTCCTTCCCTATTTAATCACATAATGGAAAAAACCCCAAATTTGATAATAGGACATGTGTTCATGTCCATTGGAAACCTAATAAATATTTCTATAATATATAGGCAAATTAAAGGGATAAAAGTTTTCTACGGTTAACTATGGCATAGGTTTTATCATGGTATCAAACCAGTGTCTGATGGAATATTGTCTTCCCCTGTAACTGTTTTCCATTTGCTTTGTTTTTTTTTGTATTTTTCCATGGGAGGTATGGTCATGTATTGAGTTGAGCGTATAAAAAATTGAAGACTCCATCCATTGATACAAATCTAAACAAAATTCCAAGGGTTTCACCGTAAATTCAAAGAGATGCTTTTGATAGACTATACCTCATTGTAAGGTGAAATCACTTCCTTAAACCTTGCATTTCACATGACCTATGGAGATACCGCACATATATGCTCAAGTGGGTGGAAGATAAATTAGTACTACCGTGATTGGTAGGGAGTTTACAACTAATTCTAGTTGGTATTCTGGAGATTCAAAAGACTCTTTTTTGTCAAATTTTGTCTTCATTTTTTAGGGTTTACTACCCTCCCTTATATTTGGATAACTTTTCTGGGGAAAATTCCTAGGATGATTTGTGGATTTCGGATGGGTGCTCATCCATTATTTGGAGTGAGAGCTGGGAAATATCATTGACAGCTATAAACCTATCTGGGCTGCTCAATGGAAAAAAATGGTGTTGTTCTGGGTAAAAAACAATGAGTATTTCTTCCATAAGGAACACAACATATCTATGATCCTTATCTACAAGGATGAAATACGTATAGGGATTTTAAATTCAAGATTTTGGGGAAATCAGAAGTGTCCAAATGGCATGGTTATGGCCATTGAAAATTCATAGAAGTGGATCATGTAGTGGCTACTATATTTTTCTATGCTTTGGAAGAGCATCTTTGCTATCGTAAATTTCATTACCCTCCTAGTAGTGTATTTTACCATAATTTTAAAAAAATAGGGCTTTCATCGTAAATTCAAAACCCTAGGTTCTATTGACATAAGGTGCATTACAAATTGATCCAATGTTTATTGTATATGGGATCCCAATGCTTACCTATTTATCCATAAAAACCATGAACCATGAACAATGAGCTCTAACCCTTGAGCTCCAATCCGTGAGCTCCAACCGTGAAATGTGAACTGTGAGCTCTAACCCATGAGCTCCAACCATGAAATTTGAACCATTAAATCCAACCAGTGAGCTTCATCTGCAACCGTGAAATGTGAACTGTGAACTCCAAGAACTGAAATGCAAACTGTGAAATGCTAAACGTCAGTATGAATGTAAAGGATCAGAATGACTAGAAGAGGTTTAAATTGCGCCTATCAAGTTGATGCCAATAGTTAGAAGGACCATCAACATGGTAAATTTATCATGCAAGGAAAATTACAGTCGACATAGTAAATATGTAATTATGTCTTCACATAATAGATAATTTTTTCACGAGAGGAAGCGACATACAATTGAAGGTTTGGGTCGTCGTTTTACTTGGGAGGGTATTTATCTATTTAGTCATTAATACAAGGAAAATGTGGTGAGGGAATTTCAACTTGATTGAAGGAATCATTGTTAAATGTATGTTTTTCTCTTTTACAACATGGACATTTTCAATATGATATATATGTTTAATAGTATGCCATGTGGATTAATGGCAATGGCACTACTTTGTTATTGTCCATGTGTATATATGGAAATAATGCTACTTTGTTATTTTCCAAGTGGATTATTTGTGATGACTAGACTACCACTTTGGTATGTCTATGTGAGGACATGTAGTAATTTTGAAAATGAAATAGTGTGTCAGATGTTGATTAATGGTGGAGCTAAAATGTTTATTTGATATGTGATCAACATGTTGGCCATTGACATCATCTTTGTTGAGTGAATTTATCCGAGTTGAAAGTGTGGATGGGTAAATTGAAGACCCTATCACTCTATCAACCAATTAATACCAATCGCATGGAAGGGGACACATGCAAAATAAGTCTTAAGGTTGGCAATGGCATACAAAGAAGAAAAAGGGTTTGAGGGTTTCATGCAAGAATTACTAGGATTGGTGTGGAATGCAAATGTGATGCTACTTATGGCATCCACCCTATGTAACATAGAGAATAAAAAGAGTATTAAGTTAATGTCTTCTAGGTGAATTTGATCCATAAAAATATTAAGCTACTAAGGGGCTTAGATCACACAAAAATAAGTTAAATCATGACATGTTTGTAACCCACAAATGTAAGGATAAATAATACAAATCCATAGCATCTTTGAGTTAATGAAAAAATAAAAAGAGTGGTGTGGTCCAATGTGAAATTACATGAAACCAACATCCATTGCTTGACCCCTATATTATCCCCAAAGTATTCAAAATTGAATGAAAATATACCTCTAGTTAGAAAATTGGGAAGAAGGGATCATGTTCATTTTACATTTGAATATGACTACTTGACTCAAAATACATAACATAATTGATTAAATAATGATTTTGTTGTGACTGTTGTCTAATAGAATTACTATCGTGTAGAGTTATTACAATTCAATATGGATAATAAAAGATACTGCATAATTGTAGAATTTGTTATAAGAAGTGATATTTTAGAGGTCATAACTTATGGCCACTTCAATTATATTGACAAAGGTAAGGAGCATATTTACTATCCCTTAGATTCTTTATTTTTCCCAAAACTATTGAGACAATGAGTTAGTACATTTTAAGATGGGAAATTGAGTAAAGTTATTTTTTCTCTAGGCTAAACCTCTCCATACAATATCTCACATTTAAGCTAGTCAAGCTTAAGAAATAGGATCATTTTTTTAATATTAGATCCCCACCTTTCATGTTGGAAAATGTCACTGTGAAGAATCCTTTAGAATTGAGCCTGACATCAACATATACTTCATGAATCTAACTGGTATATCACAAATGTTGGTAGTACAACATTATCACAAATGTATCCATTGTTATTTGCATGAGGATGAGGATGAGGATGACAATGACAAGGTGATGATGAGGATAATGATGATGAGGATAATGAGGATGAGGATGAGGATGATGGTGAGGATGATGATGAAGATGATAATGATGATGATGATTATAATAATGACAATGATGGTGATGATGATATGATGACAATGACAACGACGAGGATGGGGATGATTATGATTATGATAACGATGAGAATGGGTATGTTGATGACAATGAGGACGATAATGACGATGAGGATGAGGACGATGATGATTATGATGACAATGACTATGAGGATTATAATGACTATGAGGATGATGATGATGATGACCACAGGATGGTGATCATGGTGATTATTATTATTATTATTATGAGGAGGAGGAGGAGGAGGATGACGATAAGGATGATAATAAGTATGAGTATGAGGATGATGATGATGATGATGGCAATGAGGATGATGATGATGAGGATGATGACAATTATGATAATGATGATGGGGATGAGGATGTTGATGATGATGATAAAAATGAGGATGGGGATGATGATGACGATGAGGATGACAATCACAATAAGGATGAGGATGAGGATGACAATAATCAGGATGAGGATAAGGATGATGAAGACGATGACAAGGTGATGATGATGATAATGATGATGATGATGATGATGACAATGATGATTATGAGGATGAGGATGATGATTATGATGATAATGACAATGATGAGGATGATAATGATGATGATGACAATTATGATGACAATGATGAGGATGATGAGGAGGAGGAGGAGGACGATAATGACTATGAGGATGAGTATGATGAATATGATAATGACAATAAGGATGATGAAGATGATGATTATGATGATGACAATGAGGATAAGGATGATGATGATGAATATGACAATGAGAGCATTCCATTATTGAGATTCTCTTTGTTTCAAGAATAATTTAATATTTTCTACTAAATAAGGCCAGTCATGTGAAGGTGGAATCTCATCTAACCCCCCCCCCCCCCCCCCCCNGTCTCTTATAGCATATTCCAACATACAAGAAAATGACAAAAAAATTAAAATACATCATAAATAGAGTATATCAGCTTATATATTAAGGCATACCTCATACAATTCAATAGAATCCATCATATTCTTCATCCAAGTCATCATTTGTATTATCTGATCCATATTCAACATTGTAAGGATTCGCCATATCATCATCCTCATCAATGTCATTTTTTATCATCGTGTCATTGTTGATATCATCTTCATGGACATTTTTTGCTACATCATCTGATTCAACTAATTCTTTTCCATCTTCCTAAGGAACATGATTCTCTAACTCATGTTGATCATCCTTAACGTCATCTTCTTCTTCAAGACCCTATTCATTATCTTCCTCCACACTATACCTTATCGGCCTTCCCCTTGGATCATGTCTCATGACAAATGACCAACCCCCTTTACCTAAAACCTCAGAGTAAAATACATGTTCACATTGGATTGGAAGAACATAGGGCTATGTTCCCAGCTCAAACATCCTTTTATTAACCATGGTAAATTCATTATCATGTTCAATAATAGTTATATATGTATCATGTTGATTCAATTGTAACCTATACCATTTGATAATGAACAAAACTAATTTGAAGGAGTTAAAATCACATTGAATAATATCTTCCAAATACCCATGTATCGATTTTCTGAGAATTTTGAATGTCTATCACTTCTAGAGGAAACATTGGTCACTTCAAAGACTCCAATTATCCCACAATAAAAAATATTCTTTGTTTCATCCAACTTTTTCATTAAAAATTTATGATCTTTGCACCACATAGCCTTATGGTGTTTTACTTGCAACAAGCCATACACATAAATATTACCTCTTGAATTGATCATGATTAAGTGCATGTTTATGCTCTGTAGGGAAAGAAATGAACATGTACATCAATATATTTGAAAAAAAAATAATATGTCTAATTAATATGCTTTATTGCTTATCTTTTAAACCATATGCTAAATGGATTTCCCTTTTTGTAGGATTGGTATCTCCATTGCGATGAGTTCCTTTAACCAGTGAAGCCACACTTTCCCATGATATTCCAAGACCAGATTGTTCACATCATTTAATCCATAACTTCATCCAATCAAGGTTGTTTTCTATGTATAAATGAAGTGCATCCCACTCACGACCAGCTGCTTCATGAAAATAAAATTACAATTAAGAACAAATGTATATTCACTTAACATACAGGTATATACTTTTAATTGATGCATACTGAATATTAAAAATGAAATAAGTATAATATATACATAAAAATCAACAATCAAATGTACTATAATTAATCTCCACTGGATAATAATTACCTTTCACCTTCCTTGATCTACCTTTCCCAATCAAGTACTCCCCTTTGAAATTGTTATTGAAGTCTATATCACAAATGCAACCTGAATTGAGTTTTGATGCTAATTTAGGAAGGTATTCACTAATATACATCATGTTCAGGTATACCATATATCCCTCCACCATATAACCCTCGGGACGTGCTCCTTGTCTAACCAATCCCTTCAAAAAATTCAAGTGACTCTTAACCATCCACATGGACCTTGAGTGTACAGGTCCACACAATTCAATCTCCTAAACTTGGTGTATGAGGTAGTGTTCTTGTGCATTGAAAATTTTTGAAGCTATATGAATTTGCATTTCACACATCAGACGAGGAATTTCTCTCCTCCAATACTTTATATCTTCTTTATGGATTTATTTAGATGACAACCATCTCCAAGTGATGCAAACCAGTCACGAGATTAAGTTATACAATGAATTAAACAAACAATTTATGCATGAAAAATATCGCTACTTACCTCATGTATTTTCCAAGATAATATATAACTTGTTTGACATTGTTGTCGAAGTTGTCTGGGAGAGATATAGGTAGAACATACTATAACAATATAAAAATTGTTTCGTTACTTTTTTTCACAAAGTAGACAAAAATATACCAACATATGCACTAGAATTAAAAAATATAGCAATATATATATACCATAATAATTTCCTTGATGAAGACATGCCAATCATGTTTTTTCAACCCCACAAAATCACCTTTCTTTGTTACGATATTGTTCATGTTCGAACAAAATCTAGTGGGAAATCTAATTTTTCATGTGACTTATTTTACAAAATTTCTTTTTTCTTCGTTAACATCCATGGAAGTGAGTTTATATTAATTTGGTTTATGTTGCTATGTAATTGAATGACATATTTCATTGCATGATTAGATTCATGAATTTCATTGCAAATTTTGACAATTTTTTCTTTGTTACTCCTTAGATCCAATATTATCCATAATGTTTCAACCACATTCTTTCCAATATGCATTGTATCAAACAAATGAGAAATTTGTAGGTGCTCATAGTACGACAACCTACTAAATTGTTTAGGATAACTTTTCATTCCTTGTGGAATCCCATTAATGCCTTCATGATCATGACTTCCATTATGAATCATCGTTTATAAACAATTTACATAAATCAATGTCAATTACAGTAAACAACACACGATAAAAAAAAAGATTCAAAACATTTCATATATGATGATAGACAGACAATTTGATGTGTATGTACCTTGACTATTTATATTATATTGCAACCTCCATAAGTGAGTTGTCATTCTCTACGGTTTTAATGCAGTATTTTTCTTCCCATTGAATGGATGCTTTTTAGTAGTTCGATACCTATGATTCCTAGAGAGGAAGTGCCTATACTCATCAAACACCTCCTTCCATCAACTTTTTGAACAACAGGATTCGATCTTAGGACCACAGACTGGACATGCAAATTTTCCCTTTGCTTGAAGAACTACATAAAGATTCCATGGATTAACATTGTCAATTATAACTATATAAAATGAATGGATTATTTTAAAAAACATGCATGCATAATATATCGACTTCAGAAAATTAAATATTGTTAAAGTTGACATTATAATTACATACCGCAAAAATGGGTTAACCATGGGGCATCATGTATTGTCCACACAAGCATTGCATGGAATTGAAATTGCCTTTTTCATATTGGTCTAGATACATCATACATAGTGATGTCATTCCATATCTTTAGTAGTTAGTCAATAAGAGGCTCGATATATACATTCATATCTTTAAATTGGTACTTACCTGGTTGATTTGAACATAGAAAATATATAATTATTACAACCATTAATATATATAAATAATACACAAGAGTAAAAGAAAAAATATATATGACATTACACAACAAGATACGACAAATGAGATGTGACTACATTAAAAAAAAGTTGTTGTAGACACATACATGGAATAATCATTGCCAACATTGTGTGCTCCCTCTTTATTGACAACCATGGATGAATGTTATTGTTGATAATAATAAAATAGGCCACACCGAGTAAATATATCTCTTCTTTACATATTGATTGACACCATCTGCTACCAAAGAAACCCTAACATTACGAGGTTCTTCTTTAAAGTGCAGCTATTTTTCCTCCATATCTCTAAATGCATAACCATCTGCAAGAATTCGAAGAATGTCATCTTGACTTATATTATGTGCATGGTAATCCATAAATTTTGATATGTTTTTTCACCTAAACAATCCTTGCAAACATGGAATAATGGGAATATAACAAAGAACCTTGTGAAGAACCTTTTTTGTTATGTGATCTGTTCGCTATCTACCGATATGACATTCTGGACATTTTGTTTCAAATCCATGTTCTTTATAGTATATAAAATGGTCATCATGACATGCATCAATTGCTTCATATTGCATTCCAATTTACTTTATGATGATAGATAAATATCAATATGTGCACGGTAAAATATTTGACGGTGGTAACAAAAATTCAGCTAGCAAAATACAACAAATTAAAGTGAAAAACTAGTCAATATAATGTATAAATAATATTAATGAAACATGTTTCATCCGTATTAATTTTACTTATGGATTAACAATGAAATTATCATATGAACAAAGATAACCTTTATCACGATCATATATGTGATGGAATATGTTACATACCTTAAATATGTGTGACTGAAGTGTTTGAAATGCCATTCATAACCTTCAAGTTCATTATCCAATAATATAGCAAAGAGAATATTTGTGTTGGATCCTTTATAAATGGATTTGTATGCCTTCTCAAGAAGAGGTAAATCTTGAACAACATCAAATTCATCATGTTCATGATCATCGTCATCATCATCATCCATTCTAACATTGAATGTATCATGGATCAATTTATTTGTACTATCATCTTCAACTATGTTATCAGTATGATCATCTTCTTCAATATGATCAGTAACTTGTTATTCATTATTCATAGCTCCATGTTCCATCGGTGCTTGTTCTGAAAACAAATTCTCCGGGCGATATGTTGTAGGAGGTATTTCCTTTATAATTACTTGAAACCATCAAAATATATTAGTTAATATAAGAAATATTAAAACGATACATATATTTACAAACCCAAATAATATAAAGACAAATATAATAAAAAACTTACGAATGGATGATAGTGATGTCCACCCTCAACATGTCCATATTCCCTACAATATCTTTTGGTTGTTGTGATTTTTAATCTTCTCCTTTTAAAGCCCCTGCATTGACTACATGGACAACATAATTTTGCATCACCCTTTCTTTTCTGTCCATCCCACAATTTAGCAAGCAATTCATGATTTTAATCATGTGGATAAAGAATATTAATGTTATGTTCTAATATTTTCTAATACCAAGCTTGATTGATGATTATCAAACTTAAAAAATCAAGAACCACACTTCACTATTTCTAATCACATTAACAATTGAAATAATTGTGTCTATTTGTATGTAAAACAATCCATGCGAAGATTATAACTTCCGCTAACCATCACTTGTATAGCAAACATGTCGAATTATTCCTAATATATAGTTTCTAAAAATAATTAATCATCGAATATCCAATGAAATTAACATAGTTACTGTTGTAAACAAGTCATCAGGTTTCCAACGACATAAAGTTGAATATCCGACTACAGTCGTCGGATTTACAACAACCGTCGAATATCTGATGAAAACTGTAGTAAATTTTTAAAAAAATCATAATTACAAAGGTGAAATATGATGTCAAGGTCAATTTCGTTGTATTGGATTGGATTTTCTTGTTGTATTTCAAGTTCAAATCTTATTGTGGAAGAGAATAATAGTAAATTGCACAACTAATATCTTCTTAGAGAATGTTTAGGTTCATTTTGTCCTTCCATGGACCATTATTTCAAATCGATACAACAAGTTCGTGAGTTCCTTCTGGTCCATCCTATGGTTGATGATGGACACCAAGCTGACCAAATCGGTTTCCTCGCACCCATGAAATGATGGGATGACATAAGTGGTCAATAATATGATTATGCATATCTTGAGAATGTAAAACTCCAAACATCCCTGCACTTGGGATGAGAGCCTTCATTATTTTCAATGTAGCTACAATAGATCCCCTCACAACTTTATTAGCCATATAACCTTTTTGAGGTATGCTTGGGGTTCCAACCATTAACTCCAATTGATGTAGCACTACCCATTTCATATACATATGAAGATTCCTCCCATTCTCAAACTAAGTCTGATTGAGCATCCAAATTTGTTAAGAGGATCCAACACATCCATAAAAAATTTCATGATATCTTGCAAAAATCCAATGCTAAGTATAAGCAGCGACATGACCAGCACCAAGTTCCACATAAGTTTCAAGTTGGTGACAAGGTCTAGTAACATTTACAAAAAGAGTGCCTCACGGGGCCCCATTGGAATATTATTCCACATTGATATGGGCCTAACACCATCACCAACGTTTTGGGTGAGAGTGCTTTCAAGTGAAGTATTCCCCCTTTCCTCGGATTGCATCCTTTGTTTAATGTGGAGCTACTTCGACAATATTTTCCACCCCTCCTAGAGACCTTAGAGGTATTCAAGCACTTGGCCCCTATAGAACTATATCTTGTCTAAATTTATAAGGCTATATTTGATCATATCATGGACACTGTGATGAAGAGAAATATCCAACTAAACATCCAACAGTATCGAGTCGTCCAAACAAGTCAACTTCACCACTGGAAAAAGTGGCTCACTAGGAGTCATACTCAGCAAGAGTTTCCTTATTTGATGGAGGAACTTGAAGCAATGGGGACCAAGTCTCCAAAAAAGAGGATGACTGGTCTAGGTGGATAACAATGGCCACCCACCTATTCCACAAATTTACAATGGTTATCCATCTTCTTGGCAATATTCTATGGTTTTTTGGGTCCCAAACTTCTAGGGTTGTTTTGACACCCTAAGAAATGTTTTTGGTCAATCGATTGGATAGGGATTGCCTTGGCATGCATTGGATCTAGTCAAATTATGTAATACTCGATTAGTTCTTTCCTACAAGTTAGTGAGTTCCCTAAATGTAGATTATAGGTAAAAGTTGTGCCCTTGGGAAGTTGATGTATCAAATAGCCACCTCGGGACCAACAAATCCTTTTGGTGCTTCTTCTCCTAGGGTTAGGTTTTTGGATTTTAGGAATTTTTCCCCTTTAAGATTATGATAAAAAAAGGCCTTTTCCAGTCACTTTGTAATCAGCGCTTGCGAATGAGCATAGCCAACACATCTCTCTTCATAGATAAGCCACCAACATCTAAGCCAGTTTGTATTGCTTTCTAATTTACAATGTTTTTCCAATCCATTCATTAATATAATTTGGGTTAAACTATACTACTATGTTTTATGCAAAACATTTGTGTGTTAGTTTCCATTTTATATTGTTTCATTTTATTCTGCAAATCATCTAGATCATCGGGATTAAATCAATCTACTCTTGGTGTTTCTTAGTGCATATATGCAATGAGATCTGGATATCAAAATTTGGGTCTTGAACTAGTTGCTGTTGGGAAGAACCACTCTCATCAACCTAAGAATCCTTGCATGGGAGAAGAATAAATTAGATATGACAGACCAAAAGATCCTATTAAACTGTTTCTTGAGGAATCCTTCATGAAAAAGGAAAGAGTGATGGATAATTTTACCCAAATCCTTCGATGACTATTAACAGCACCAATGGAGGCACCTTGAACGAGAAACCACTTTAGAGGTATCCATTCAAGGTACAAGCCAAATTTGGAATTCCCTTAATTAAATTCCAAATAGACACATATGCTTTGGAGAAATGATTAAATCTATTAGAGGGTTATTACTTTGTTCAAAAAAAATTGAAAACAAAATTATCTCTTTCGCACTCCTTAAGTCCCTCCCCTATGTCAAAGATTGGATGGAATCCTTCATGTGAAAAAGGAAAGAGTGATGGATAATTTTACCCAAATCCTTTGATGACAATTGATAGCACCAATGAAGGCACCTTGAGCGAGCAACCACTTTAGAGGTATCTATTGAAGGTCCAAGACAACTTTGGAATTCGCTTATTTAAAGTCCAAATAGACGCACATGCTTTGGAGAAATGGTTAAATATATTATAGGGTTATTACTCTGTTAAAAAAAATAGCAACAAAAATATCTCCTTCGCACTCCTTAATTCCCTCCCCCATGTCAAATATTGGAGGGAATCCTTCATGTGAAAAAGGAAAGAGTGATGGATAATTTTACCCAAATCCTTCTATGACTATTGACAGCACTAATGGAGGCACCTTGAATGAGAAACCACTTTAGAGGTATCCATTCAAGGTATAAGCCAAATTTGGAATTCCCTTATTTAAATTCCAAATAGACGCATATGCTTTGGAGAAATGATTAAATCTATTAGAGGGTTATTATTTTGTTCCAAAAAAAATGAAAACAAAAATATCTCTTTCGCACTCCTTAGGTCCCTCCCCTATGTCAAATATTGGAGGGAATCCTTCATGTGAAAAAGGAAAGGGTGATGGATAATTTTACCCAAATCCTTCAATGACAATTGATAGCACCAATGAAGGCACCTTGAGCGAGCAACCACTTTAGAGGTATTTATTGAAGGTACAAGACAACTTTGGAATTCCCTTATTTAAAGTCCAAATAGACGCACATGCTATGGAGAAATGGTTAAATCTATTATAGGGTTATTAATCTGTTAAAAAAAAATTGGCAACAAAAATATCTCCTTCACACTCCTTAATTCCCTCCCCCATGTCAAAGATTGGACGGAATCCTTCATGTGAAAAAGGAAAGAGTGATGGATAATTTTACCCAAATCCTTCTATGACTATTGATAGCACTAATGGAGGCACCTTGAATGAGAAACCACTTTATAGGTATCCAGTCAAGGTACAAGCCAAATTTGGAATTCCCTTATTTAAAGTCCAAATAGTCACATATGCTTTGGAGAAACGATTAAATCTATTAGAGGGTTATTACTTTGTTAAAAAAAATTGACAACAAAAAGATCTCTTTCGCACTCCTTAAGTCCCTCCCTTGTGTCAAAAATTGGAGGGAATCCTTCATATGAAAAAGGAAAGAGTGATGGATAATTTTACCCAAATCCTTCAATGACAGCTAATAGCACCAATGAAGGCACCTTGAACGAGCAACCACTTTAGAGGTATATATTGAAGATACAAGACAACTTTGGAATTCCCTTATTTAAATTCCAAATAGACGCGCATGCTTTGGAGAAATGGTAAAATCTATTATAGGGTTATTACTCTGTTAAAAAAAAATTGGCAACAAAAATATCTCCTTCTCACTCCTTAATTCCCACCCCATGTCAAAGATTGGAGGGAATCCTTCATGTGAAAAAGGAAAAAGTGATGGAAAATTTTACCCAAATCCTTCAATGACTCTTGATAGCACCAACAGAGGCACCTTGAACGAGCAACCTGTCACATACCCCAATTTTGTACAATAATGTTAATTATTTTAATTTGATTTCCTAAGACATTATGTCAAATTTAATGCTAAGTAGGAACTGATGACTCAGCAGAGTCAAAAGAAGTGGAATGTAATTTTGAATATTTTATTATTAATAAATAAAAAGTGGAGACAACAGCATTGGGAGAGCTGTTAATAAGAGGTTATTGGTCAAACTGGTGGAAGGAACTAGGTGGAGGGCAAAAGACAAGTGGCAACATCCTCAAACACTTCCTATGTTGTAGGTGGCAACTTCCCTACATTCGGGGTCATGATCCCCCAAGAAAGTGGGATCAAAGCAGGTGGATCAGTAAATGACAACTAACCCAAAAATACCTAGGCAATATTTTAAAAGTACCCAATGAATAGAGCTGAGGTTGCTCAGATATTTTCCAGAGAAGTATCATTCAGGAGGAATGCTATTCAGGAAATTCATTGGGGAAAAAGGGAAAATAGTAAGGAAGGTGTTCTGAGAGGATTTCTGCAATAACTTGGTCTGTTACAGCTGGTACGCTAGGAGAAATTACTGATAAGTTCAGGATTGGTACTAATTCTGAAGAGTGGTACTAGATTATTGCTGCACCTAGTTCTAGCAAAGGAGACCAGAGCAAGCTCGGGGGTCCTGAGGAGTCATTGTTTGAGCGCTCTCCAGGAGTTGGTAGGGAGGAACGGCCTCCCATTGTTGTTGTTGTCCAAGTTCAAGAATCAGGTTCTGCCATCTATAAATATTTTGTTTTTGGTTTATATATCTAGATATGATTGAATGTCATGTTTGTAGCTGACGAAGTAAATATTTATATGGTTTAGTAATGAAATTGTTTTTAAATTATTTAGTAACAGAACTTTTGATGAATAACAATACCCCCCTGTGTTTTTCCTCATCTGGAGGGACCAGACCATACTCCTGCGCAGGGGTGGAATTTATAAATAAGGATGGTATGATGAAAATGCAGAAAAGAATGTTAATAGAAATTATAGAATATTTATTTTATTTGATTGTCAGAAGAAATATCTTTTATACCAGTAGTAGTGTTAAAACCTGATTTAGACTGTCAGCTTATTAGAAACAGGGAAGAAGATGTATTATTTACTGACAGTAGTTACTATCAGTAATCTCATTTGCTTATTGGGAATTCAAAGGAAGAATATAATAGTTAACTAGAGTAGGATTAAATTGAATAAAGATGCTTTACATACTACTGCTTTCTAGATTTAACTACTGCCTGTATAATAAACAAAACAAAAAGAAAGATTAGCTAGAATGATTGATTGTTTCTATAGGTGACTTATTGAATTTCAGACTTTACTTATGGTTAGCAATCTATATGTTTCATTTATTGGGTTTTATTTAGTTAAGCATAAATAAATTCCACAAATGCCATTCTATACTTTTAAGTTGTTAACAATTACAGTACTGAGTTCTTTTCTTCTAATTTTCTAAATATTAACCTGTAATATAATTAAGAAAATCTAGTATACAGAGAATACTTCTATAAAATATATAGTACATTAAGAATAATAATACAGTAATCAATTACTAAGTTTATTTACGATTATGAATAAACATAGAATAAGGGTAACAATTCTATAATAACATTTACAATTCTTTTAAATAAACTAAACTGAGTAAAAGTGAAAACAAAAGCCATAGTACCTACAGGTAAGACAACAGTCTTTTAATATATTATTTCTATCATATATGTTGCATGGACTAAGCATGCAGATTACACACTAACTATGGAAATAGTATCATTACTGTTAGTTACTTAAGTACTCCGCAAAGAACATTAAGAGTTTATCTTATTCTTTTAGTAAAATTATACAATAACTTCGACAGCATTTATTAAACAAATTGAATATAAAAATAATGTACAGGAAAAAACCTAATAATAATGTATAAAATTATTATGAAATTAAAATCAAGTATATTAACGCACGGCCATTAATCAACAGAATGACGAAATGCTCAAATTATCGACCTTAAGCAAAATTTATACAACTTCGCTACCACCTCATAATTTTACAGAGGTATATAATCAAAGATAAATGCTGTAAATATTTCCTTACTGCCGAACCTCAAATACTATAATTATAACATAAATCAACATATGAATTTCAGTGCTGTAATATAAACAAATAATTATAGAAAAGAAAAACAGTATTAATAACTTATATCATGGACTTAGGGTGAAAACCCTGTAGGTTCAAAATTACAACAGAAGTAAGAAATCGTGGGTTGTAAACCCCTTTTCAAGTCAGGCTCATGGCCTCATGTATTACACAGTAAGGGTAATCAAAAAGTCGAACAGCTCTTCAAAGCCCTCGACCCCTTCAAGTATTTGAGAGCATGGCATAATTGCCCTCTGCCTCATTTCAATTCTTACACAGCACTTAAACACAAAAAGGAAACTAAAATTTACAATCACGGCCAAAGCCGGAGCACCCTCGCACATTGCAGGGGCCTCTTCAACTACCCCAAGTATCAAACAGTTTAATAAGACAAACTAAAGCCGTAAGGGTTATAGGCCTTAACACGCCAACCCTCAAAATTCCCAAAGGAACCCCACAAAGAGAAAGTGCCATGGTTTAACCAGGCTTACCAGGATTTTGTAACTGCTGCTCAAGCTTATACCAAGAACCGCGCAGAAGGGAGGGCCAAGACCTGTAACAACGAAGAGAACAGTTGTTAAAAACTAGAAAGCTGGAATAAACATTTATGTTTTTAAATTAAACAGTAAAAATTGAAGTAAGGTCTTACAGTTTACTCACCTAATCTTTGCTTTGAGGCGCGACCACCAGCAGCAATAAAACCACCATCAATACGAGGAGGAAACCCTACTGTAGGCAGGGAGAAAAATATTAACATTACAGCAAACATCCCATTGCTATCCGGGAGAACAATATCATGGCTTTCACTGGGGGAGGAGTGGTATTCAGTTAAATATTCGGGTTCGAGCTAGTAAACAGAGAAACCCTGAAGGGAGGACAACTAATAGATGGCCAACAGCAACATTTGGAATAGCACTGCTTAAACATGCTATTGAATGAGCCCACAAGAGGATAACGAGCTGGAGGATACCATTGCAGAGGAGCGATGCAACAAGGGTGCACCAGCACCATCGCAGAGCAGCAGGAGGCTGAATACAACGGGCAGGATAATGAGAATAGGGTTTGAAGGAGGAACCTTTTTATCCATGCAACACACGGTCACAGTGATGCCACGATACCACGTTAATATTTCCATGCAGTGGGTGTTTTTCCCATAGTTTCAATGGACAACCACGAGAAATCAAATTTTAACAATCATTTACCGGTTTTCCAAGGTTCTTCTATGATCATCAAGCCCGAAGTCAACCTATTATTAACGCATCATAACCAAAGGAATTGTTATATTATAACTATGCTATAAAACATACGTATGAAGTGGAAAATGAACGTCCAATCAAATACATTATGGTATTCATATAACTTGACAATTTTAAACCTACGATTGTTATGGCAAGGTTATAATTATAACCTTTCTTACTACGTAAGTAATATTAACCATAGCTTATAAATGTTTGGAAAAGAGGCAATTCCTCTATAAAGTTTATAGAACCATAAAAAGGGGACTAAGCTTTAATTTGATCATGAACATGATCGATTCTTAGGCCTCTTATTCCCACCTTATACCTTGTCTTATGCATTATGAAATATTAAGTTCAGTCCACTTTTGGCTTAACATAAAAGTATAATTGGAAGATCATAAAGGAGGATATTAGAGTAGAAACTATGGCATTGGTCCTATTGTTCATAATAACTTCAATGGCTTATTTATCTTGGTTAAAATAGTAACACTTGGTAAGAAGATACAAAAAGAGAGTAACAACTACTATGTGGTGACAACTCTTGCTTAAGGTAATATCCTTACTCATAATTTATGACTTGGCAAGGTTAGGCCACATTTTTATTATCTAAAAAGTTTCACCATAATAAATAGATAGGCCATATAACAATTTAAGAGATGCATTCTTTTACGAATTGTAGTCCCTTAAGGACATGTCCCGTTTATAAACATAAAGGGGATAGGATAAAACCTGTTTCAATAAGATATATATATTACTAAAGATAAGCTCCAGTTATGCTTGAAAACAGTTGATGAGTGAATAAATGCTCTATGCATCAACATTAGTATAGTTTTCTTAAAAAGCAGCTTGAAGTAAAGTTGTAAATTCATTTAAACTTCAAAGTTTGAAAATGGAAACAGTAATACATAAACCCCTTATAAGTTTACATTTACTATGTAACATAATTGTATACAATGAAATCATACTATAGATTTTATAACTCTGTTACTCTTACTCTATTGTAAAGAATCAGTAAGACATTTTCATACATCACGACTATAATAGATATGGAATAGTTTTGTAATCATCAAGAACCATAAATTACTTCTACTAGAAAAAAGGCCAATTATTAAATGTACCTCAACAAGCGTTGGAAATTGTTTAACATTTATTTTCTTACTGATCTTTTCTTTTGCGACGAACTTGTATTTAAATACTTTAGAATTGCGACAAGCAACACCAAAACCTCTTACCTGTAGTCTGTAAGAACAAGAAAACTTTCTGCATTAGCTCGAAAGCTAAGTAAGCCCAGTTTTGCATGACAATCTCACCTTGTGGTCGCAAAGAGAAACAAAGTCAGTAAACTGAAAAGAAACTATCTAATAAAATACACATAATGCAACAGGTAAATCAGATAATGATTTCTGTAACACACATAACTAATTACACACTTTAATTGACTGCTTTTGTTATTTTAGCTGGATTTAAAAAATTTAAATTTTTCGGAAAATTTGGGGTTTTAACACTTTAGAGGTATCCATTCAAGGTACAAGCTAACTTTGGCATTCTCTTATTTGAAGAACAAGTAGATGCAGATGCTTTGGAGAAACAGTTAAATCTATTAGAGGGTTATTACTCTGTTAAAAAAATTTGACAACAAAAATATCTCCTTCGCACTCCTTAAGTCCCTCCCCCATGTCAAATATTAGAGTAACAGTTACTCTGAGAGGCATGCTAGTGATGATTTCTATAACATATAGTACAAAACCCACTTTGGAATCCTTCATTGATTCCCTCAAGGAGAAATTCTACCCCGTTGGAAACTATGATAACTAATATACTAGATGCATAACTTTATGCAAGGAGATAGACCAGGTGATGTTGGAGTTTAAAACTATATTCCATACCTTGTGTTATCACCCAATAATTTTCCTATGGTTGTGGTAGGAGAATACCTGGGGTAACCATTTCAAACCAATATGTAGGCTGTATTCTAGCCTATATAGTTAGAAAGGGATCTCTCTTTGTCATGGGGTCATTCACATACACATATAGCTTTAAACAGGCATTCATAAGGCTAGATTTATGAGGGGGAGGGTTCTTTGGATTTTAAAGAGTGTAAGGCAGACATATATTAAGTACCATTGGGCAATGGAGTCAAAACCTAAAACATTCAAGGACTTACAACATAATGACTAGTGATAACCTTTGTAATATGAGGCAAAATAAGTGTTAATATTCAGCAAAATATCTTTGAGAAATGGTAGGGGGGAATGAGAAGAAGACCAATCAGACAGGAGGCACCTATATGTGGATAAATCTCCTAAAACACCTTTAGCAGAAGCAACAGTAAAGGTTGATAACTGAAATGGATCATCTAACAGAAAATGAAGTCCAAGACACTTACCATAAACACATAATAAACATGTTATCTGATGCAAGGAGCGCTAAATAGAGAAAAAATTCCTTGCATACAACTAGAAACGCATTAGCAAAAACTACACAAACATGGAAATGAAGTATACAAGGGAATACAGACTGAACATTGAACACCGTGATGAATCTTAGACACTCATGAAATACTTTTCATTAATACTTCCAAGAAAGTTGCAGAGCTACAAAACCAGGCACATAGGCTTCAAAATATGAAGGTCGAACCCTTTACTCCTCCATAGAGGTTACATTTATAGAGTACCGAGATCCCAAGATCAACCTCAAAATAGATCCAAAATCAATTCTGATATGGGAATCAAACCCACACACATAAAATCCTAACAAATTTCGATCTAGCAGATTCGCCATGATCACAAACAAATCTGGAAAGCACGTTGGAATGCGCATGGTGGATCAAAAAGGAAAATTTGACACCTGGGACTCAGGCCTGCTTGAAGAAAATGATTGTTCAAAGGATCTTCAATCAGCCTGCAACTATTTCATTCATCTTTGCATCTTCAACCAAGGAAATTCTTTTGGATTGTTGATCTTTTATCCAAAACAAGGATATGGAAGCACGTGTCTGAACCTACCTGCATATATAAAATTATGTTAATGTAATTGTAACTTCAGAATGTATTCACTTGTATTTCTTATCTATTGTAACCCGATGTTTATTTCGGCATGTTATTATGTCATGTCATGCCTCGATGTTCCGATCGGGAAGATCTATAATGTAAACAAGTCATGTCAAGTCATTGTGGGTAACCCTCCTATTGTCTAAGGATTAAAGTCCCCGCAGTTCCGGGGCACTAGGGTTATTAGACTCTCCTAGAGAGGTCAGCCCTAGTAGGGTTTTAGTCATGCTGGGATTAGTATAAATAGAGAGTTGGACTCTCTATTTAGTACACAACACAAACACACTCAAGTGCAGCGCATAGTTGAGGAAGGAGAAGACACTAGGGCTAGACAAGAAGAAGGTTACTGCTGTCGAGAGATCATATTACTATTTCGGGGTTTTACCTTTTGTGTTGATTCTATATTTGAGGAAGTTGCACGGTTTTCTCCATTTATGGTTTCCCCAAGGAAAAACAATGTGTCCATTATCTCTTGTGTTTGATTGATGTACTTGTTGTTCTCTCAGTTAAATATCCTAACATAATGCTAGCTTGGATGTTGAAAAACTAACATGGTATCAGAGCTAACCTGAGAAGAAGACACTGTGCAGCTGCGGGAACTAGGGCTTCCTACTTTGTGGATCTCTCTCCATATATTTTTAGCAAAATTAAGGTGGAATAAATCTCCTCCTTAGGGCACATCTTTTTGGCGAAGCAGGATCCAATTCTAAGGTTTTTCAGTTTTAGACCTGACACTACTGCTGGAAATTAGGGATCTGCATAGAAGAGGAATTTTTCAGTGAGCGCAAGCCTGGATTGATATCCCCTCCAAAATCGAAGTTAGGGATCAATTTCAAAGCATTTGGTTGGACAGAACTTTGAAAAAGCAAAAGCCTAATTTGTTCCTGAACCAGCTCTGCAGGATTTTAGCTTTAAATTCAGATCCGACGTCTTGACCTGGTAAGATCTAAAATCTTTTGTATTTCCATTTGAGGTTCTCAATAAAGATGTCTCATCATACCAAGCTTGATGAAAAGCTTGAGGGAGCTGATAACTTCCGAGCCTGGAAGTATATGATCTCCCTGGTCATGGAAGAAAATGAGTTAGACTCCTGCATCCATGAGGAGGTTCCAATTCAAAATGGAGATGAGGCTAAGGCCTTACATAAGAGGAAGTTGGTTTTGGAAAATAGAATCATTGTTGATTCTATCAAGGATCATCTCATACCACAGGTGTCCTCCCTAAAGACACCTAAAGCTATGTTTGATGCCCTAACCAAATTGTTTGAAGGGAAGAACATAAACCAGAAGATGACTCTGAGAAACCAACTAAAGAATGTGAAGATTCAGAATGCAAAAATAATCCAGTCTTACTTCACAAGAGTTTCTTAGATCAAGGAACAACTAGAAGTAGTAGATGAAGAAGTGGAAAATGTAGAGATTGTGATGACTACCTTGAATGGACTTCCTAGGTCATGGGATTATTTCATCCAAGGATCTGTGCTAGAAAGAAGTTATTCAAGTTCAGTAGACTATGGGAAGAGTGCTCTCAAGAAGAAGCTCGGATAGCAGCTCAAGAAGAAAATATGGGAAGTGAAGATCAAGCTCTCACGATACACTCCAATTCAACCAAAAGAATATCTCATCACTCTAGAGGTAAGCACTCTCACAAAGATAACACTAGAAAATATTTGTCTAGGATCATATGTTATACATGTGATGAAGCAGGACATTATGCAAGAAATTGTCCTAAGAAACAAAAACTAACAAAAAGGAGCAACAAAAGAAGACATCATGCTCATGCTGCAGAGGATGATGAACCATCCAAGAAAAGAACTAGATATGAAAGTGAAGATTCTTCAAGCGAGGATGAATATGTTTTGATTTCCGCTCTCATAGGAAACATCACTCATGGAAGCAATGATTGGCTCATAGATAGCAGGGCTTCCAAACATATGACAAGATTCAAGGAATCCTTTGTGAGACTGTCAGAACATGAATCACTTCACAAGGTGAAGCTAGGAGATGACTACTAATATCCAATAAAAGGTAGTGGGGAATATTCCTATAAGCTAGACTCTGGAAAGTCTCTGACAATGAAGGAAGTATTGTTTGTGCCAGGACTCAAGAAGAACCTCCTCTCCATATCGGCATTAGATGCAAAAGGAATGTTGGTTGCATTCATAGATGGTCAAGTCATCATGTGGCCAAAAGGAAAGACTATCGATGATGCAGTGGTGATTGGAGAACAAGAAGGAGGATTTTACAAATTAAAGGGCCATCCAGAACAAGCCTTGGTCCATGACACAGTAGAGCCAAGTGAACTTTGGCATAGAAGGCTTGCACATGTGCATTACAAAGCACTACCACTTGCAAGAAAAGTTGTTGAAGGTCTTCCAGAAATCCAAGCAAAACATGATGGGGTCTGCAAAGGATGTGCGAAAGGAAAGAATACAAAGAAGACATTTCCAAGCAATGAAAGAAAAGCAAAAGGAATCTTGGAAATCATCCACTCCGATGTATGTGGTCCTATGTCATCAAACTCACTAAGAGGGTATGCATATTATGTTTCTTTTATTGATGATTTTTCTAGGAAGACATGGGTTTACTTCATGAAGAACAAAGATGAAGTATTCAGCAAGTTCAAGGAATTCAAAGCCTTGATCAAGAACCACACTGAAAAGAAGATCAAGAACTTTCGATAAGATAATGGCGGAGAATTCACTTCAAATGAATTCAAAGAGTTATGCAAAGATTCAGGGATTAAGAGGGAGTTGTCTACTCCTTATAATCCACAACGGAATGGGATTGCAGAGAGGAAGAATAGAACTATCATGGAAGCTGCAAGAGCAATGCTTCATGATCAAGACCTTCCTATGCATCTTTGGGCAGAAGCTGCCAGAACAGTGGTGTATGTACAGAACCGTACTCCACATAGAGTACTCGAGAACAAGACTCCTGAAGAATTCTTCTCCTGTAAGAAACCTGAAGTCAGCCATCTCAGAATATTTGGTTGTCTTGTGTACATACACATTCCAAAAGAGAAGAGAACAAAATTAGATCCTTCAAGAAAGAAGGGTATATTTGTGGGATACTCTGAAAGCTCGCAGAATTACAGAATATATTTTCCAGGATACAAGAAGATTGACATCAGTAGGGATGTGACATTTGATGAAGACACAGCTTACAACAAATCCAGAAAGAGACCTCCTGAAGAACCTGAAGAAGCAGAAGCACACAGAATTCATGATACAACCATGAACGAAGTAACTTAAGAAGAAGATTGAGAATTTGAAGAACCACAAAGACCTGTAGATCCACCTCTGGAGAAGAAGTCTCATAAGAGGAAAACTGCTTGGGTACAAGAACTTATCCAAGGTGCGGAAAGATATGGGGCTCCAGAAGAAAATCACAGAGAAAGAAAGAGGACCGGATCCTACTCTGGGTATGTACCATTACTATGTGATTTCATTGATAAAGAACCTTCCAGATATGAAGAAGCGGCAAAACAGAAAGAATGGAAGGATGCTATGATCGAAGAATACCAATCAATCATGAAGAATGATGTTTGGGATGTTGTCCCAAGACCAGACAGGAAGTCAGTTGTAACTTCCAAATGGATCTACAAGATCAAACATGCTGCAGACGGTAGCAATGAAAAATATAAGGCAAGATTTGTGGCTTGGGGTTTCTCTCAGAAAGAAGGAATAGATTATGAAGAAACCTTTGCACCTGTAGCCAGATACACTTCCATTAGATCAATACTTACTCTGGCTGTAGTAATGAAATGGAAGATACACCAGATGGATGTCAAGATTGCTCTCTTGAATGGTGTAGTGGAAGAGGAAGTGTATCTAGAATAGCCACTCGGTTTTGAGACACATGACAGGGAGTCTCATGTGTGCATATTGAAGAAAGCCCTGTACAGTTTGAAATAGGCACCCAGGACATGGTATGGTAGAATTGATAGATTTATATTTAGTTTGGGCTTTACCAACAGTAAAGCAGATTCCAACCTTTATTACAAGGGTGAAGATGAAAACCCAGTGATGCTACTACTGTAAGTAGACAATCTATTTGTGACAAGTATGGATGGGTTGATTTCTGATACGAAGAGAAAGCTTGCTGTCGAATTCAAAATGAAGGAATTGGGTATGATGCATTATTTTCTAGGCATGGAGGTCTGGCAGAGTGCAGATGGAATCTTCCTTGGACAAGGGAAGTATGCAGTAGATATCCTAAAGAGGTTTGGGATGATGGACTGCAAATCCATGGCCACACCTATGGCATCAAACCTGAAGCTATTGACCGATGTTTCATCAGAGTCGGTTGATGATACGATGTATCATTAGATGATTGGGTCCTTGATTTACCTAACAAACATGAGACCAAAAATTTGCTTTGTTGCGAGCACCTTGAGCCAGTTCTTGACAAATCCAAGAAATGTTCACTTAATTGCTGCAAATCATATTCTGAGGTACCTAAGGGGTACAATTGATTATGGGCTCAAGTACGATGTGAATGAGAAGATTAAACTGGAGGGTTATGTTGATTTAGATTGGGCAGGTAGTTCCATCGATAGGAAGAGCACTTCAGGGTGTTGCTTCAGTATGGGATCAGGTGTGATCTCCTGGTTTAGCAGGAAGCAATCCTGTGTGGCATTGAGTACAGCTGAAGCAGAGTATGTCATAGCTTGTTCAACTAGTTGTGAGGTAGTATGGATGAGGAAGCTACTGTCTTATTTATTTGATCTCCAGTTGGATTCTACTTGTATACATTGTGACAACTAGAGTTGTTTGAAGTTGTCAAATAATCCAGTGTTCCATGACAAGTCGAAGCATATCGAGATCAAGCATCACTATATCAGGCATATGGTGCAAAGGGGAGCAGTGAAGCTCCAGTATGTTGCGACGAACGATGAGATAGTTGATGTGTTGATGAATCCATTGGCCAAAGTGAAGTTTGAGTACTTCAGGGAGAAGCTTGGTGTTCTCCAAATCGAGGTCCCTTCCAAGGGGAAGTGATGAGTCTGGAAGCCATTCTAACGAGCAAGTTAGATGTAAGGGCTGAGCCATTCTGTCATAGTGAGAGGATTTGGTTCCTTCCATGTCAGATATGAGTGCTAAATTCCATTCTGGGAATGGAGGTACCTGGTCAGTTACCAAGAACACTCAGTCTGGGACTGAGAGAGCCATTCTGACGAGCAGGTCAGATGTAAGGGCTGAGCCATTCTATCATGGCTAAAGGATTAGGTTCCTCCCATGTCAGATATGAGTGCTGGACATTCTGATGAGTAGGTCAGATATAAGGGCAACTACCACTCTCCAGGAGAGTGGAGGCACCTGGTCTGTTACCATGTAGCTCAGTCTAGGACTGGGGGCCATTCTGGCGAGGGTGTAGGATTTGGTTCCTACCAAGTTAGATGTGAGTGCAGGCCATTCTGGCGAGGGTGTAGGATTTGGTTCCTACCAGGTCAGATATAAGGGCAACTGCCATTCTCTGGGAGAATGGAGGCACCTGGTTCGTTACCAGGTAGCTCAGTCTGCGACGGCGGGGCATTCTGGCGAGGGTGTAGGATTTGATTCCTACAAGATCAGATGTGAGTCCATTCCTTTCTGACGAGGGTGTAGGATTTGGTTCCTACCAAGTTAGATGTAAGTGTTGAATCCTTTTCATAGATCATAGTGATGTCCTATCATGTTGGTGAATGTGAGTGTCGGGCCTTTCTGATGTGATTATAGGCTCCTACATGATCAGATGTGAGTGTTGGGCATGCCTTTCTGACGAGTAGGTTAGATGTAAGTGCTGGGCGGGCCATTCTGACGAGTAGGTCAGATATAAGTGCTGAACAAGACCTACATGATGGCTAGGCCTACAACCAGCATGAAAGAAGGTTGGCTCTGTAGAACTTCCTATGACGAGAAGAATCATGAGATTGCACATATGATGACGACCGAAGGAGATCCAAATCGAGCCATGATCCAGATCCAGTTATGATGACTCCGAGAGATCCAGATCGAGTGATGATCCAGATCCAGCAGTTATGATCCAGATCCAGTGATGATCCAAATCTAGTGATGATGTCCAGTGATGATCCAGATCCAGTGATGATGTATAGTGATGATCTAGATCAAGTGATGATCCAGATCCAATGATGATGATCCAAATTGAGTGATGATCCAGATCCAGAAATGAAGATGGCATGAAGATAAAGATGACTTGAAGACGAAGATGACTTGGAGATGCAGATGAGGAGAAGATCCAGAGAAGAAGACCAGTGATGAAAATTGTGTCGAGAGAATACCTTCCTTGTTAAGAGGGAGTGTTAATGTAATTGTAACTTCAGAATGTATTCACTTGTATTTCTTATCTATTGTAACCCGATGTTTATTCCAGGATGTTATTATGTCATGTCATGCCCTGATGTTCCGATCGGGAAGATCTATAATGTAAACAAGTCATGTCAAGTCATTGTGGGTAACCCTCCTATTTTCTAAGGGTTAAAGTCCCCGCAGTTTCGGGGCACTAGGGTTATTAGACTCTCCTAGAGAGGTCGTCCCTAGTAGGGTTTTAGTCATGTCAGGATTAGTATAAATAGAGAGTTGGAATCTCTATTTAGTACACAACACAAACACACTCAAGTGTAGTGCATAGTTGAGGAAGGAGAAGACACTGGGGCTAGACAAGAAGAAGGTTACTGCTATCGGGAGATCATATTACTATTTTGGGGTTTTATCTTTTGTGCTGATTCTATCTCTGAGGAAGTTGCGAGGTTTTCTCCATTTATGGTTTCCCCGAGGAAAAACACTGTGTTCATTGTCTCTTATGTTTGATTATTGTACTTGTTGTTCTCTCAGTTAAATATCCTAACATAATGCTAGCTTGAATGTTGAAAAACTAACAAATTCCACTGGATTTTAAACCATTAACTTTGTTGCACTTTCCTGTAGTGGAATTTTTTTAAGTCATCAATCAATTTTGCAAAAGTTGTGGTGTGGACGCGTGTTCTAGACTTGCATGCCGATATAAGAATTCTTCTAATTTTAACATTTTGTTTTCTCGTGCTTGTTGTATCAGCAGAATTGATACTAGTCATAGATTCATTTCTCCTCCAAATCTCCACCGTTCAACACTACAGGGCGTACCAAATTTCATAGATCTAAAAAGTTTATTTGTCCGTGCTAGTTCTATCAGAGGAATCCAACTCTGTCGTTGATCTAGGTCATTGAAATCTGTGGGGTCTACCAAGTTTCGCATATCGGTAGATCTACTTATCCCGTGCGCATGTTTCTCTTTTTCGTACCATCAATATTAGACAGAAACTTTCCCAGCCGTTGATTTGAGATCAAGCTACGGGGTGTGAAAAGTGGAAAATGGGCTTTCCTCTTTCCACCTTTCCACTCCATTACGGGTCGTTTATCTAAGATAAAAGGTGCGGAATATTTTTGGACCACTGATCTTACGGGATGGCAGAAAGTGGGATTCCAAATTTATGTATTTCCGCTCTCCCGCCTTTATGCTCCTTTCAGAGTCGTTGATCTTCAGCGGAAGCTTTCTGGACTGTTGATCCCACAGATTGCAAAAAGAGGGATTCTAACCTTTTTACGACCAAATTATGTATCTTCTGCTTTTTTATTTTTCCTTTCCACAAATTAGCGAAAGGCGGATTTACCAACTTTATAACCAAATTTGGCCCTTTCCGCTTCCGCCTTTTTCCTTCCTGCATTTCCCGGACCATTGATTTATCCTGAAGTCGTCCTTGACCATCAGATCTCGGACAATGGAAAGGGGAACTCGGGCTTACCATATTTCACAACCGAATTTTTCCTTTTCCACTTTTTCTGCTCTCGATTTTTCCTTAGTGAAAATGATTTGCGGCCTTTGATCTTCTTAGTTGTACATACAATCCATCCATTTCGGTCGGCTTTTAATCTTGATCAATTTTTCTTATTTAGACATATTTATTAGGCTAAAACTCAGCATTTTCAATGATTTTGCACTTCAAAGCAATGAATAAACCCCTTTAGAACATATAGAAAATCCATCAATATCTTCAAGTCATGTGATATGGAAAACTTTCAGACCTTACTCTTTCTTTCACTGGTCTAAACTTTTGCAAGGGAATTAGCGCAGATGTGTATGTAAAAATCCTCAAATTTTAGCACAGATGCTAACAGCGGCTCCAAATAAGGGATGTTATCCTCCCTGTGAAGTAGAAAAAAACCTCGTAGACCAAGTGCCTGATCCATTAGGTTGGTCCCAATATTTCCTGAAATCCTCAACCTGCTCTGAAAATAAGAATCGAACTGATACTCAAAACAAACTGCAAAATTGCTAAAAGAAATGCTCGCCATGTCGATCTTATTCACACCTACCTACCCTACTTACTGAGCATTAATTCCCAATCAAGTAAATTCTAACTTATAATGGAACCAACCAAGCAATTGATCTAATGATTGGGCTTCTTCATCATGCTTGATCCAAATCAGAAAGAAAGAACTTATCGGTAAAAGGTTATGATAGAAGACCTGATCTTTACTACACACACATAACCCACCATTCCCACTGCAAATATTATCCACATATTCAGCTACTGGATCATGACAACCTGCAAATTTTTTTGTTATTTGTTTGCCATGACAAGGCTGCTCCAACTGTAACTCATCTAGCACCCTGCCATACTACTCTTCAAAGGAATCTTGAAGAATGTGTTCATAACAATTTGCAAATGAGACATCAACTTCTTCATATAAAACCGCATAACTTAAAACCCGATTCCTTTCAAGTTGTTGCACCTGCAACAATTCCCCAAAATTCTAAAAAATTGTAGGGACCCTCCTTTGTCTTGGATTAGCCTGTTTTTCTTCCCTACTTTGATGCAATGATTTCTCAGAATGTTTTAATGCTTGGATTGCTCTGCTTGCTGCCTTGGAGAGCCATTAGAAACCAGCCGGATTGCTGCTATTGAACGTACTTGAAGCCTGTCAAAATCAGAAGTTGTTTTGCTTTGTTTCCCGTTGTTGCGGCTATTTTCAATTTTTAATTCCCCGATTGGAGAACCTTCCAACTGTCGATCCTTTTATTTACGGCGGATGCTTTTTTTATTATTATTAGGAATCAGACGATCTTTCAATCTTTCATCCCGTCGTTGCAGATGTTGTTGAGCTTTCGCCATCCGACTTTAGATCCTTCCAACGTCCAACGCGTGTGACAAAATCAGAAGCTTTCGGGGTCTTTCCTTCCACCGTTGTGGCTGATTCTGGGCTTTCACCTCCCGATTGGAGATCCGTTCGACGGCCGATCATTCGATTATTTCCCGCCATTCGTGCATACCCGGCTTGGTAAACGTTATGCCCGTCCGCCGTTGCGGAGGGCGGATCACTCTCGGCTACCGATGTGAGAACGCTCCGATACACGATTCCTTGTCTCCTCGCGCGCGTGAGAGTTTATATATAGCGGGGACGGCAGTTTGGTTTTACATTGTTATTTTTCGCTGCCGAGCACTGTTGCATTGAGCACTATTGCACTGAGCTGTCGTTCTTTGGAGGGAGTGAAGGTCCCGCTATCGCTGTACCAGCTTCCAGGTGGCAGAGGTAGGATTTCGACCGTCTTCGACTCACCGTATTTGCCGGGTTACCAGGTAGGCCTTTTCGTCTTTTCCCGTTACACTTAAGTTGTTCATGGTCTTCTCCCATGGTTTGGATGCTACCGGTGATTTTCCTCATTTAGCTAGGTTATAAGCTTGTATGAGTGGGCTTTAAATTTTGACCTTGGGGGGAGGCGTTTTAACCTTTGAGCCATTTTATTTTTTCGCCTACTTAGCTTACCGCCTTGCGTGCGTAAGAGTTGGGGGGTTTCGACGCAGACGGTCGTTACGCCGTCTGCGCCAAACCTTCCTGCGCAGTCATGTTAGGCAGAAGATAGATAGTTTTGAGGTTTGCTTTGGGGGTTTTTGGTCGACTGTGTTTCCGTGGTGCATTACCTGGCTTTTGAGCCTTAGCCATTTACCTACGCGTCTCTGCGCGGCCTCGCCGAAGCTTAATGTTGAACCCGTAGTTTGCCAGGGGGGGCTAGGTTTTTGAGAGGATTTTTATGGTCGCCAGTGTTGTTCCTTCACAGCTCAAGCCACAGCCTGTGTCGATTGCGCCACTCCTCGCAGCCCTTTGTGCTCCGTCACCTAAAACCCTAGCTGGTTAAAGGGGAGGTGTCGCCGTTACAGTGCGTTAACTGAAAGTAGTGTGGGTAGTGTTTTATGGGAGTATCAGGTGCAGAAAGTTCATACAATCCCCGCGGAGAGCAAAATGTCTAGTCAAGTTAATATAACTTTTCCGCCGTAAGCCGCATGAGTCTTCATTAGTCTTGGGTCTGCTGGGTTTTATGGTTAAAGTGTTGACTGGCACGAGCTTGATGCATTCAATCCTTCTCTATGTTTGCTATGCAATAGAATAATAGCTGAATGTTTCACCATGCATATGATTTACATGTTTTACTTCAATGTATTTCTATCTTGGGAAAATGGCATGTCACATAATAGCGTAGATTTAGTGCTGCCTCAAGCATAGTTGATAAGTTTAGTATTATGCAGCAGCAGTAGATTGTTCATTTTATTTCCCAGAACTGTGTACGCTTCATATAGAGCAGGTCATAGAACACTGCATCCTAGTTTCAGGGCATTATAGGGCTGTACAATGCATGCATTTGTTGCACGGATCATTATCATACTAGACACAGGATAATAGTACATTGCACAGCATTGCATACTAGTTTGATTATTCAGCTCAAAGGGCTTATGTCTTAATTCCATTGACTGGTTACTATCATGATACACTTGAGAAGGAATAAACTGCCACATAATGTTTGCAATTCGAATTGCTTAATGTCACAATGTTATACATGGCAGGAGGAATTTACAATGTCCAAAAGGCAGAAGAAGAAGGCCCCTATGGTCAAAGAACAACCAGATGTAGAGGTCATCACAAAGACTGAATACACATATGAAGACACCCAATGTGTTTCGGGTGTGGAGCCCGAGTACAAATGGGGTGAGATTTATAGATTAATTTCCCGAAGGGAGGTCCCCGACATGGGTCTCGAAGAAGAACCCATCTATGCAAACATAGAAAAATCCGCCATCATGAAGGTGGCTACCAGACCAGAGCTGTTCCCTTGCTCTGAGGTGATTAGATGGATTCTGCCCCATACAAATACAGCCACCATGCTCATAGGAAATGTGGAAGGCCAAGGCTATTCTGCATTTAGCCCAGGATATGTGGCGTTGGCCTATCATCTGCCAGAACCTCAAATCTTTCTATCTGATGCTTGGCTAGATAACATCAGAATGGACCTGATAGAAACCATTAAGAGAATGCTCTTGCCAGGAAAGCTGTACAGACACAGAGAAACTGGAGAGTATGATACAGCAAGCCTGAGGGCTCCTTACAGATTTATAGCCTTGATGCTGAATAGGATCTTCGGGAGAGCCCATGGCAGACTCTTCAAATTTGAATGGATACACATTATGTTCCACGTAGCAACCCAAGGAACAGTCTTCAATTGGGCTAGCCTAGTATCAAGCAGTCTTTCTTCTTGCGCGGCTGCTGCCTTGGGAGGAGAATCCAAGAAAAAGTTCGAATTCTACATGAGCTCGATATTGGTAGATTGTATACTGTGCAACCAGCCTTTCCCTGGTCTCAAGTGTGTCTGGGACAGGGAAAGGATGCCTGTGTATGCCACCTATAGACCATTGTGGGCTCAGCAGTACCATAGCCACTACAAGGAGGTCTGCGAGCAGTTCATTATGCCACTCTACACACTCATCTTCCGGAAGGAATGTGATTGTATGTCAGAGGAGGCTATGCAGGTAATAGAAGAGCATGCAGACTATTTCCTGACTGAGAATGGCATGTACATCAGAATGTTTGGCGGCACGAAATGCCCCTTATTGCTGCCCAAATACGCAACAGATTATGTTATTCATAAAGAGGCAGTCAGGCAGGTATTCATTGATGGAATAGGGAATTACCTTTTTGAGCAAAAGAAGGCTACATATCCTCCGCTGCCATTCAAACTAGGTAGCTACAGATTTGCCAAGGTAAAGCAAGCTGCGGAGTTCATAGAAGAATTGGGGAAGTTCCATTTTGGTGAGATGCCTTTCCGAAGGAATGACACTCATGGTAAAATGGCAGAGCACTGTAGAGAACATAAAGTACATTTCGAGTACACTCACCACTTTGACAAGGAAGAATCTGTCTTCCGAAGTGCCCCTAACTTGACAGCTCTGAGAAGGAGGTTTAAGCCTAAGAACCCCACCAAGGGTGGAAAAGGGGCTGAGCAAGCCAGAGCTGAGCAGGCCAGAGCTGAAGAAGAGGCCAAGAGGAGACAGGAAGAGGCCCAGAAGCTAGAATAGGAAGCTGCAGAATGGCTACAGAAAGGAGAAGAAGAAAAAAGAAAAGTTGCCCAAGAAGCAGCTGAAAAGGCACAAGAGGCAGCCAAAGAAACAAAAGAGGCAGCCAGACAAGCAGCTGAGGAAGCAAAAAGAAAGCTAGATGAAGAGCTCCAAAAGCAGGAGGCTGAAAAAATAGAGCTGCCACAACAATCAATTGCTGAAACATCAACAGGACAGACCCAGGAGGAGGCAAACCCCGAGGTACAAATCCTTCAAGTACCTGTTGCTAGCACCTTGGTGACTCCTACGCTCCAGCCAGTGCCTTTCATCCAAAAAAGGGGTGAAGAAGTCCCCGACTTCAATACTGTCTATTATGACAGGGCCACCAAAAGAATAATGAGGAGGACAGAAAAGAAGGTTGAAGAAAAAGACCTATCAGGGAGGATGGTAACAGATACAGACGTCATGCTAGGGGCAAACAAGGATCCTAGGCTCACGATAAGAGTCGGGGCTGCCCTAATCGATGCCTCCGCAGATAACATAAATCAGGTAATGATTTAACTAGAGTCAGTTAAGAAGACCTCTGCTCAGCTAAAAGACACACTGAGAAAAGAAAGAGATGAAGGTAATAGACTCAAGAGGAAATATGAGCACATGCAAAGGGAACTGGAATCCTCAAAAGGTGAAGTCTATACCCTTCAAGTGGACATGCAAGCAAAGGGAACAGCACAGGAGTCCCTAGAAAACGTACAACAAGAAGCCCAAAGTCTAAAGACTGATAAGGAACAGTTACTGGCAAAGGTGGAAGATCTAGAGGAACAGATAAAGATCATCTATGAGTCCAATGATTCATACGCCAAAGAACTGAAAGCGCAGCTCGCTTCTCTGACTGTTGATCTAGAGGTGGCTAAGGAACAGCAGGTAAATCTGCAACCATTTAAAGAATATATCCTGGCTCAAAAGGCTCAAATGCTACAACTGCAGACAGCTCTGGAAGAAGAGAGGTGCAAAGTCCTTCAGATTGACAGCAGGCTGGAAGAGATCATGAAAGCTTCCTCATACTTCGTTGATCGATCTCAAGAGGTTCTTGAGGTTTTGAGTGCCAGAATGGCAAGGCCGGAAGATGATGCCGAGACTCCAGAAGGGCTACCAGCAAAAGACCATCAAGCCCTCAAGAGAGATCACAACCTGGTAGAGTTCGCCATCAGTACTGCAGAAGACTTCAAGAAGGTTGTAAAAAAGACGCAAGGAGCATGCTAAGAGTATTTTAGAAGGCTCCTGAATACATACAACCGATGTCAAATAGAGGCTGAGCATAGGCTTGAAGAGTTCCCGGACCATGAGACCTTTATGGAAATATTACAGAAAAGATATCAAGATGCAGAGGCCAGAACTCAGCAGATTATAGCCATTGATGACCTAGTACTAAAGAACGAGGTAGGCCACGCAGCCGTTAGCATGCAGTTTCTAGAAGATCAGCTTCGGTTGAGCCCAGCAAGGATCGAGGCCATCAAGAACCAAGTTGAAAAGTTTGAAATCAACATTCAGTTCCTGGAGCCATGCGCATTTGAAGGCATTGCTGCTGAAGCAGCAGCGTGGAAGAAGTTTTTAGATAGCCAGACGGGACCCTCCTCATAAAGGACCTGTCAACTTTGTAATAATTTAATAATTTTGTAAAAGCTTTTTGAGAAATGAAGCGTTGGGAAAGCAAAAGGTTGGGAAGCCCAAAGGTCACTTTGGGCAGCCCAACCATTTTGACCTTTTTGTATAAAAGTAGGAAGCATAGAAGGGAAAGGGGATTTTTTCCCCAGTAAGACTGGTGATGACATATTGTAAGAAGAACTACTTCCTTTTGCAATAAAAAATTTACAGTTTTCCTGTTGAAAGAAGATCGGTGGAGTTTCAAATGTTTTTCCATGGATAGTCGAAAGATGAACTACTTTGTTTTTCGGCATTGTGTCCATGAATCGTGAGATCGTTCTAACTTGATGACCTATGTCTTTGTTTAGATGATTTCTGATTTATTTTATGAAATAACCACCATGAGTAATGGATGCTTATCATTAACAATTAGCTATCTGGTTGTGGAAATATCTTTCTTTGTTCATGCTTGTAAAAGTAAATGTCAGCTATCTGTAATTGCTTTTATCTTGTGTGCACATCCACATTACTCATATTTATTAAATACAATTTAGCTCCCCGAGGATAGGTAGATAGAGATAAATAGATAGATAGATAACTAGGTCAGTGCATAGATGCATGTGTGATTCTGGTGCTGGTGAGCCTAAGACGATAGGTAAGAACCTGCGCATCACATTGTGACTGCTCCCTGCATCCTTCACCACCTTGCATGTTTAGTTAGATTCTTGCATATCATTCTTAAGTTAAAAATACAAATTCCGGTGGGCCGGGCCGCAACCGGTAAACCTCTTTTTGTTACTTTGACCTACGGTAGCCGGACCGCAAAACCGGACGGATTCCCTATACCAAACAATCAATAGGCTAGTTGGGAACGTTGATTGGGGAGAATCCCTTTCTGTTGTCGCCTGCAATTTTTCAGGCCTCAACACAATTCTTTCAAAGGAAATATCATTGTTTTCTTCAATAGAATCAAGCAAAATAATTTCTGAATTTAAAAAACATAAAGAAATATCCCATTTGAAATCCTCCTCTTCTTGGTGATCCAATCTATTATTGCAAATTGTTGGTTCTTGAGGTACATTATCCAAATAGCCATCCTTACATTCATCATATATAGGCAAGCTGAAATCTTCTTTAAAAACATCATAACATAGTTTTCAACATGATGATTACAATATTCATAAAGCAAATTAGTATGACCCTCTTCCTGTACATCACCTTCCTTCTCATCTTCCTGCTCATATTCCTACTCATGATATATAGGTGGACTAAGATTTTCTTTAAAACCACCACTAACAGAGTTTGTAACACGCTGATTGCATTCTTCATAAAACATATTATGTCTTTGAAGAAATTGCTGTTGCAAAAGGGTATTTTCTGATTGGACATGGGCAGCCTCCTCTTGTAACAAAATTTCAGAAGTTGAATGATATGAGGAACAATTTGATTGGCAGTCCCAACTTCCTTCTTGGTCACACAAAGAATGACAAGAATGTTGTGAACTAATGTTAGCTTCAGGGAAAGAGAGGTAACTGGCTGAATCAGAGCTTTGGCTCATGTCAATTTTAGTCAAGGAAGACATTACCAACTGCTGGGAATTTTCTTGAATATCATGGAAATTGGTTTGTCTTTCTTTTTTAAATGAATATTCATGTAAAATTTATAAAATCTCTTCATCCATATACTGATAATCACCGTATATGTCTTTCAAATTTTCAATGAACCCTTTATCATGCATGCAACAATATTGAATTAGCAGCAAAGAAGGATATTGATCTTTAAAATGTTCATGAAATATTGTATGGAAGTCTCTAAGGGAATATAAACTCTCTGTTGGCAATCCCTCATACCATGACCTTGCATTTCCTCCTAAACTAACCATGAACATTTTCATTAAATAATCCTCATGCAATTCAACTCCTACTTATGTATATGTTTATGAAATCTAAACAAATGAATGGCAGCATCATCACCCTTTTGATCTTTGAATCTTGGAAGATATGCTTCCCAATATATATTAGGTATTCGATTTGGAAAACCGGGAATGTCAACACGATTCATAGGAGTATACCTTACAACTATAGAACTCATCTTGATGATGAACAAACGGAATCAGCTCCTCACACTTTGCAACCCGTTGGAAGTGGAGCTTCCATAGAACATTATGAAGACTGGATTCTTTGCAGATGGAGTCACCAGGTGAAAGATACACAACCTTCTTGATGTTTGACCGTTGTTCACCATCAACAATCAAATATGCCACTATGTAGCTCATACCCAGGGAATATTTTAACCTTTGTTCCCCAGTATGATCATCGGTATTTCCCAATGGAGTCACCTTCCAAAAACATTGAGTGGAGTCACCAGAGCATATACAACCAACATGTGTCTATGACCGACTGCTCAACCAGGTCATAAAACTAGAACAATGTTGTTTCCCTGAGGAGATAATAGCAATTAGTCCCCGGCAACGGCGCCAAGATGTTATCACCCAATAATTTTCCTATGGTTGTGGTAGGAGAATCACTGGGGTAACCATTTCAAACCAATATTTAGACTATATTCTAGCCTATACAGTCAGAGAGGGCTCTCTCTTTGACACAGGGTCATTCACATATATATATATATATATAGATTTAAACAAGCATTCAGAAGGCTAGATTTTTGAGGGGGTGGTTTTTTGGATTTTAAAGAGTGTAAGACAAACATATATTAAATACCATTGGGCAATGGATTCAAAACCTAAAACATTCAAGGACTTACAACATCATTACTATTGATAACCTTCGTAATCTGAGGAAAAATAAGTGTTAATATTCAGCAAAATATCTTTGAGGAATGGCATGGGGAAATCAGAAGAATCCCAATGACACAGGAGGCACCTATATATGGATAAATCTCTTGAAACACCTTTAGCATAAGCAATAGTAAAGGTCGATGTCTAAAATGGAGCATCTAACAGAGGATGAATTCCAAGACACTTCCCATAAACACATAACAAACACGTTATTTGATGGAGGGAGTGCTAAACAAAGAACGAATCCAGTCCATACAACTAGAAACACATTAGCAGAAACTACACAAACATGGAAATGAAGCATACAGGGGAACATAGACAGAACATTGAACACCGTGACGAATATCAGACACTCATGAAATACTTTGCATTAATACTTCCAAGAAATTTGTAGAGCTACAAAACCAAGCACAGAGGCTTAAAAATATGAATGTCGAACCCTTTACTCCTACGTAGATGTTACATTTATAGAGTACTAAACTCTCGAGACCAACCTCGAAATAGAGCCAAGATCATTTCTGACACGGGAATCAAACTGACACACACAAAATCCTAACAAATTTCGATCTGGAAGATTCGCCATGATCACAAACAAATCAGGAAAGCACGTCGGAATGCGTGTGGTGGATCAAAAAGGAAAATTTGACACCTAGAACTCAGGCCTGCTTGATGAAAACGATTGTTTAAAGGATCTTCGAGCTTCCTGCAACAGTTTCATTCATCCCTGCATCTTCAACCAGTGAAATTTTTTTGGACCGTTGATATTTTAGCCAAAACAAGGATATGGAAGCATGTGTCTGAACCTACCTACAGATATAATATTCTGTTGGATTCTAAACCATTAACTTCATTGCACTTTCCCACAGCATACTGTTAGAACAGTAATCCATCATCAGTACCTTATTTACACTAATTAGTTAATTTTATTGCTTTTTAAGCTTTAATACACTATGAGGTGGACTAGGGGTGCTTAGGTGGACATATGTCATGCCAAGTTGAGGTTCTATGACCCACATGGGTACTCTAGCCTATTCATCCAGCCACATATGCATAGGCATCATTTTTGGTGCACTCCCATTCATTGAATGTGGACAGGAAAGTTGACTTGGGGCGCTAGAGTGGGATTTTGCCCAAATTTGGCTTGATTTGGTGCAATTAATGTTGCATTGAGAGTCTAAACCATATAGTTTTCCACACCCACATTTTCCAAGGTGTAATCATTGACCCAACACACATCAACCATGCCACTTCAGAAATTTGTGGCAATTTGGAGATACTTGGGACGAGATTGGCCCACCTAGGGGGGTTTGATGCCAATTTGGTAATTTTGGAAATTTTTGCTCGCAATTGGCTTCCAAATCCATTCAAAACTCTTATGATGTATTTATAAACCTATTGATAAAAATTCTAGAGTTAGACAGTCCAAAAAATATCTTGTTTCCAACTATCATTGTGTGTAATTTAACTGTAATTTGATGGTTTTTGTTGAATCTTGCACCCAAATTTGATTTATGAAACTCACTAACGCTCTTAGATTCTTTTTTGGTTTGAATTACTCACTTTCTAGTTCGAATTTCTCACATGGTATCAGAGCTGGTTGGAGATTTTTGAGTTGCAGACCAAATTCTTAGTGGATTTGAGCTACTTTGTTAGTGAATTCCAGTTAAAATCAAATTGCTGAGTGTAACCCAGTTAGCAGTTACACCACCATAAGAGTAGGAAATAATGGAGGCTACCCAGATCATGCTAACACCTTTCAACTTCTTTGAATGGAAGGTAGAGATGGTTATTCAATTGAGAGCCAAGGGGCTTTTCAGAGTTACTATGGGCACTGAAGTGGAACCAAATTCTGCTATGGAAAAAGCCAAGTTTTTTAACAAATTCGATGAAGCATATGGTTTGTTGTGTCTGATCATCTCAAGAGATTTTTTGTTCCATCTTTACAGTTCGACATCACCAAAGGAGGTTTGGGAGAAACTTGAGTCTCTATTTGGAAAAATGGATGAGCTACGTGGTCACCAACTTGAGAATGAGCTGATAAGCTTGAGCCCAGTGCACTATGACACAATCCAGGAATTCTTCACCAAGTTCAAATCACTTGTATTGTAGTTAAAATAATGTGGGATTGAGAAGAAGGAAGATCAACTGATCGTGTCTATACTTTCGAAGTTGGGGCCAGAGTTCTCAGTCTTTGTGAGGACATTTCACTTAGGCAAACTCACCCTTCAAAACTGGAAAATGCCAAGTCTGGCAATTTTCATGGAGTCACTCACTCAAGAGAAGGACAAATTGGTCCAAATGGGTTCCATCAATACCAAATATCAAGCACTAGCAGTGGGGGTTTCGAATTCAGCAAAGGGCAAACCCAAGTCCAAGAATTCGAAGTTGTCGGACAAGAAGAAATCAGAAAAACCCAAATCCAGTGAGGGAGCTACGAATCCACCCAAAGAAAAGGAGAAGAAAGGGAAATAGAAGGCCAAATTCTCTTATTGCCACAAGGGATGGCATCTAGAAATCTCATGCATGAAGAAAACCATAGACACTATGGCGCAGCTGCTGGAGAAGAACAACATTCCAATTCCTGACAGCGCTAGGAAAAGAGATGGCAACTCCAGCTCAAGTGAATTCAAGGAGAAATGTCATGCATTAGTGGTAGGTACATCTAATTCCTCATCCTTTATTATTCATGTAGGTGCTTCCAGGAATATGGTATCTAGGAGAGATTTCTTCTCCTCCATGAGTTTGAATGTTGTCCCAGCAGTTCGAATGGGAGATTATTCTGAACTCCAAACCAAAGGGATTGGGAGAATTGATTTTGACCATGGGTTCTTCAGTGATGTACTATATGTACCGGACCTTGGAGAAAATTTGTTGTTATTCTACCAGATGACCCATACAGGAGAGCCAAAGAGAGTAATCTTTACTCCTAACTCTGTAGAGATTTCTGAAATCTCAATAGACCAAATTGTTGTTGTTGGGTATGTTGATCATCATGAGAGAATGTACAAATTCTCTAATTTCCTCCCTATTTCCAATGATCAAGCACTTCACTCACATGCCAATGAAGTTTCAAAACTATAGCATGAGAGGTTTGGACACATGAATTACATATATCTACAAACATTGCTTAAAGAAGGAATGGTGGAAGGTCTTCTACAAATTCAGCCATCTACTGGAGCATTTATTGGATGTGTGATTGGGAAGCATCCTGAGCAAAGCTACGGGAAGGGGAATGCAAGGAGAGAAACACAAAAACTTAGGTTGGTGCATTCTGATCTGATTGGTCCGCTACCCACTCCCTCATATGGTGGATCTAGGTATGTGCTTACATTTATTGATGACTACTCTCGATTTTGCTTGGTGTATTTTCTGAAATTAAAATCTGAGGTGTTTGAGCAACTCAAAGTTTGGAAAGCACTAGTAGAGAATCAGAGTGGGAAGAAGATCAAAGTACTTAGGAATGATAATGGAAAGGAATATGTGAATAAGAATCTATAGTAACTTTGTGAGGAGTGTGGCATCCAAATGCAACACTCAACTCCCTACACACCACGGAAAAATGGTGTGGCAAAGAGAAAGAATAGATCTCTCAAAGAGATGGCAACTTGCATGGTAGAAGTGAGGGAACTTAATCCCAATCTATGGGCTGAATCCATTCGTTGTTCTGTTCATATTCAGAACATATCCTTCCACAAATCAATGAAAGGGATGACACCCTACGAGGCATGGTTTGGTGAAAAACCAGATGTCTCAAATTTCAGGATATTCGGGACAAAAGCATGGGAAAGAATACCTTCAGAGAAGAGGAAAGCCTTGCAGCCACAAAGTAAGGAGTGTCTCATGGTTGGATATGGTGAAGACACCAAAGAGTACAAGCTCTTTGACACATCTACCAGCAAAACCTTTGTTGAAAGAAGTGTCAAATTTGAAGAAGAGCCAATTCCAGACTTTGAACTTGCACCGAGGGATTGCTCCTCTCCTCAACCATTTGAAGATGTAAGTGATGACACATGCTCTATTTTTTCTGATAATTCTGATATTAATGTTTCTGAATATTATATTGATGTAGATGAATCACCATCTAGGCCCAAATGGGCTGAGAAAATTGTGCAAGAAGCTGGAGAATTGGCAGGCAATTCTCAAGAGCCTAGGAGAACTAGATCCCAAACTAGTAAGGCTTCATTTGCTAGTGATAGTTCTCTTGCTGAGAAATGGTACATGCTGATTATTTCTGACCCACAGACATATCAGAAAGCTTGTACTGACCAAATATGGAAGTCAGCAATGGAAGTTGAGCTTCAGTCCCTCCAAGAGAACAATACATGGGAATTGGTTCCCCTTCCTCCCAAGAGGAAAGTTGTTTAATGTAAATGGGTCTACCGGACAAAAATTGCTGCTAATGGTTCTGATATAAAACACAAGGTTAGGTTAGTGGCTAAAGGATATTATCAGGTCCATCAAGTTGATTACACAGAGACCTTTGCACAGGTTGCAAAGATGGACTCAATTAGACTAGTTCTTGCACTAGCAGCTAGTAAGTGTTGGGAGGTTCACCACATGGATGTAAAGAGTGCCTTCTTGCATAGTGAAATACAAGAGGAGATATATATGCAGCAGAATGAATGTTTCCAAGAGAATCCTTCATTAGTATGCAGGCTGAAAAAATCACTGTATGGACTCAAGCAAGCCCCCAGGGCTTGGTATGCAAAAATGGATGCTTTCTTGCTTTCAATTGGCTTCACAAGATGCAAATCGTCCCCTAATGTGTATTTGCAGAAAAATGATGTTAACTTGTAGGTAATTGTTCCTTATATTTATGATCTTCTTATTACAGGTTGTTGTACCAATTCAATTTTCCAAATTAAGAACTCTTTGCACAGTGAATTTGCTATGACAGACCTAGGATTGCTAAGGCAATTTTTGGGCTTAGAAATTGAGCAAAATGGTAAGGGAATCATGCTGAGTCAGATATGGTATGCTTCAAACCTGCCAAAGGAGTTTAATATGTCTGAGTATGTTATTTCTCAAAATGACACATCTCTTCTTGTGACCACTTTCCCATGATTTCATCTCATGTCGACACTTCATGAAAGTCACTCAAAGTCACTGAAAAAACACCTAACTTGGAGGATCCATATCTTGAGTTTTGTAACTCTATTCGACCTCATCTCTACACTGTTGGAAAGATATTTTAGTTAGCTAAAACTTTCCAGAAGACACCAAAGTTTGAAAATTCCCAAAAGTACCCTTAAAATGAGTTCTTTGATGTGTACGTGAGTTGCCTTAAGGAAACCAACATACGTACACGACTGTCTATATATAATACCCGCGTACACCTCCAAAAAATGTCAAAAATATATATATATATTGAAATTCAGGTAATTTTGGTAGTTTGGGTAGTTATGCAACTAACTCTTTCAGTTGTAACTACTTTGTCTTCGACCCTAACTCTTCATTAAGCATATAAATAGAGGTAGGGAGGTCCATGAGAGGAGACTTGAATCTTTGCATTGTTATGCTGGAGGATTTGGAGCTCTCTTTGCCCACACCTTTGCCCTAGAAGCTTTCTCCTTGTGTTGTAGAGATTGGAGGCTGAGTTCCTTGGAGAAGAGAAGCAGAAAAACCAGATCAAGGTTTCGTGAGGTGCCGAACTTGGAGAGAAGGTATATTTGTACTTGTTTTCAAGATTAATAAAGATGTGATGTCCTTCTTCTTCCCAAATAATTATTCAATGTGTGATTGAATTTATGTTTATGATCATATGATGATATTAATCATATTATTATTTCATAATTATTTGATTATCATTTCTTTATATTTGGTCATAATGGTTTGAGGAAGGTATAATTCATTTTGCAAGTCTCTTGGAGAAAGAGGAGCGAGAGGAGCAAGAAGACGATTGAAGGGCTGCTTGGATCAACCTTCGTTTGGCTAAGGTATGGACCATTCTAATCTCTAAAATTACTTATATATTCTTGCTGAACCATTTTCATCCACCTTTCAACCCCAATATCTTGATGGCCTCTTAAACTCTAGCCATAGGAAACTTTCCTTTACAACAGAAGTGGCAACTCCGCTGGGGATAGCCTTGTCTGTTTGGGGTTTCTCTGTTTTTCTTTCAGTGTTTTTTAAAGTTTCAGGTCTTTCTTGCCACTTAGGAACACTTTATAAGTCTGATAGCACACTTCCCTTGCCTTCCCAAGCTATTTTTTGACCTTTTTTGGGAGTTTTTCCACCCATACGTGAGTTGCAGACTGAACAGTCGCGTGTCTGGTTTGGTACACGCGACTTTCTATACTGTCAACCCACGTATGATATGTGGCTTGTTAGTGGTACAACCCACGTGTGCTTGTACACATGACTTGTTGTATTTTCAACCCTCATATGACACACTACCTGTCTGTAGTGAAACTCACGTATGCCCCTTTAAACAATGTTTTTTCCTCTTTTGTGGTTTTTCTTTTGTTTGAAGGTTGTTTGGTAAGTCTTTTAGGGTTCTCTGCAGGTGCATGACTCCAGGGATTTAGTGTCATCCCTTTTGGTTTTTCTTTATCTATGTGGGAAGCCTTTCTATAGCATTAGGGTTTGCTCTTTGCTCATCCCCCCAACCCCTTTGCTTGGTACGATTTTTGGCTTATATTTTTGGTTAGCCTCTGTTAGTGATCTTTATCTGAGTTTAGAATCTTGTTGGTGTTTGTTTCCTTCTTCTTTTGTTGGTTAACTTCAGCATGCCAAAATATTTGACTTGGATTTTACGCAAGCCTTCCTTTCAAGTAGGGTTTATACTGACTTTAGGGCATTCTAGATTTTGTTTGGTAGTTGTATAGCAGAGTTCCTTTTTCTTTGTTCTTGTCATCTGCAAGCTTTTGTTTGTAGGTAGTTTTTCTTTTGCATTTATGAAAGAAAAATAAAAAGAACATATAGTGTTTTAATATGCATGTAGATTAGGATTTTGTTTCTAATACACTGCATATCATTATTTAAAAAATAAATAAAAGAAATGTTCTTTTGTGGCTTTCAAGTTTCTATTTGAACAAGAAAGAGAATAGTTTTTGCCTTTTTCATTTCATTTCTCTTTGCTTAGTCATTTTGTTTCAACTTTGAGTCAAAACACCACATAAGTTTCACGGCATTTACCCTCTGACTAAAAACAGCCATTAAAATAAATGATATAATTTAAAACTTATTAGTAAGTTTTATTTTATAGGGTCGTACACCAACTAGCTTAGGCTAGACTTGTGGGACACGGAGTGTAAACTCCCCACAAGTGTGAAAATTCAGACGTAGTTGGCCAATCACTAGGTAAACCCTTTTCTATGTTGATTGTATCTGGGAATCTCCTCTCAAATGGGAGTTAAGCACAAGGCCACGTGGAGGCTTGGACTAAGGAGATAACCCTTTGATTCCTTGTCAAAGCAGAGACCAAGGTTTTTGCGCATCTGGGGATTCTGTCTTAGATAGGGTTTCAGGCTTTGCTACCCTGCCCATGCATACGAAGCAGGCTTGCGACTGTCCCCCTAGATTGTCAATATAGCAAAGGTATCCTTTAGTCTCTTTGACATCTAGGGTTCATACACAGATACACCAGAAGGCTATTTCTCGTTGACCTTGGACGGGCTTGGAAGGTAACCCTGGTAGAAGGTATGTGAGGGCGGTGGGTGATTCCTTCGCTTGTGCCTAAGAACATATACAGGGATGCCAAGTAACTGTCTATCAACTTTCTTATGGAAATCATATCTTATACCTATTTATCTGTTTGGCTTTAGGAATTTTAGTGAGTGCTATGTGGTTTATATGTGCTTAGTGTGCCTTTAGGTGTGTGCTTTGTAATTTTGGTTTCCTGTCAACCTCAGACTTTATCTCCTTATTTGAAACTATGGCTAACACCCCTTTGAAGACCAACCAAGAGATTCCCATGCTGGGAAATCCTTGTACTATTCCTCTCATGGGGAATGTTGGTGTTCCTTTGATGGCCACCTTGAATCTACTTGGATTCACCCTAGGGCTATCGGTGTGGTTGTTTTCCGATCCAACTGCCCTGAATGATCCTGATGCTTCTCAAGTAAGCTCCTTATATCAAGGGCATCAAAATAGTGCTTCCCTTTCACCTGTAGTTGATTCTCTTACTCCTTCTACCTCATGCGGTGAAAGTACTGATACTAGTAACCGACAGTCTAAAAGGAGTAAAAGAAGGAGGAATAGGAAGAAGGCACATAAGAAAGGGGGCACCCGTTCAGCTTCTACAAGTCAAGTTGAACCTCACCACCCAGCCTCTGAAGTTCATGCTGGGGGCACCTATCCAACCTTTGAAGTTCATGTTGGATCTAGGCACTCAACCTCTACAAGTAAATTTGATCTTCACCATCCAGCCTGTGTTGATCATGCTAGTGGGATCCTTCCAACCTTTCCAGGTCACATTGGATCTAGTCACTCAGCCTCTGTAGTTCATGATGAGGGCACCCGTTCAACCTCTGATGTTCAAGTTGAACCTCCCCATCCAACCTCTGCAAGTCATGTTGGATCCATCCACCCAGCCTCTGAAGTTCATGCTGGGGGCACACACTCAACTACTACAAAGCATGTTGATCCTAACAATTCAGCCTCTGTTTTTCATGCTGGTGGTGCCCATCCAACCTTTGCAAGTCATGTTGGACCCAGTATCTCAGCCTCTGCAAGTCATGCCAAGGGCAGTATTTTAGCCTCTGTGCTTCATGCTGAAGACAATCCATCAGCCACTGCCAGTCATGTTGACACTGTTGAAAAGACTACCCGTTCAAAACACAAGCCCAAGTTTCCTTGTAAGCTTTGTGAGGGAGACCACCTTACTTATAAATTCCCTTATATCGTGGAGGTGCGAAGATTTTGGTTTCATGGTTATCCTGTTTTTGAACATTCTGAATTTTTTCAACAACCAGCCTCTCTTAGTCAGGTTGGACCCAATCACCCAGCCTCTGGTGGTGATGCTGGGGGCAAAATATCAACCTCTATAGGTCATGTTGAGAGCAAACAGTCAGCCACTTCTAGTCGTGTTGACACCGTTGATAAAACTAGTCGTTTGAAGTGCAAACTTAAGTTCCCTTGTAAGTTATGCGAGGGAGATCATTTTACTCACCAGTGCCTTGCTATCGCAGAGGTGCGAAGAGTGTGGTTCGAGACTCAAGAATTTCCTTCTCCTGAACAACCTATAGTTTCTCAACAACCTAGTCAACCTTTCGTTGATGAAGTGGTCGAACCAATCTCATCTTTGGTTGATCCCACTCTTATTTCGGAGAGTGATCCTGATGTGATTGAACCAATGTCATCTTTGGTCAATCCCACTCTCCCTTAGGAGAGTGGGAAGAGTTTGGTTTCATGGTCATCCTATTTTTTAACATTCTGAAGTTTTTCAACAACCAGCCTCTCTTAGTCAGGTTGGACCCAGTCACCCAGCCTCTGGTGGTGATGCTTCGGTAAAATATCAACCTCTATAGGTCATGTTGAGATCAAACAGTCAACCATTGCTAGTCGTGTTGAGACCGTTGAGAAAATTGGTCGTTTGAAGTGCAAACTTAAGTTCCCTTGTAAGCTATGCGAGGGAGATCATCTTACTCACCAGTGCCCTGCTATCGCAGAGGTGCGAATAGTGTGGTTCGAGACTCAAGAATTTCCTTCTCCTGAACAACCTATAGTTTCTCAACAACCTAGTCAACCTTTAGTTGATGAAGTGATAGAACCAATCTCATCTTTGGTCGATCCCACTCTTCTTTTAAAGAGTGATCCTGATGTGATTGAACCAATGTCATCTTTCGTCAATCCCACTCTCCCTTTGGAGAGTGACTTTCACAAAGTGGTTGAATTGATTCCATTGTCGATCAATCCCACTCTTCCTTTGGAGAGTGAAGAGTCTTCTAGTGACATTTTCTTCACTGCCAGTTCAGAACTTATTGAACAAGGGGGCACTCAACTCGCTTCAGATCAATCCCCACCAAGCTCTTGAATTGCTTCCTTTTATTGGGATAGCCTAGTTGAGCCGTGCCTTCCTTTTGATGCACCTTTCCAAATAAAGGTCAAAGTTGAATCATACACGATTGCTCATTGTATTGTTGATGATGGAGCCTCAGTTAGTATTTTGTTTGCTCGTGCTTGGCGAGGCATGGGAGCTCCCAGCCTTGTGTCGACTACTAGTCAATTACTAGTGTTTGATAGAAGAACATGTATAGCCTTGGGAATTCTCGCTCAAACACCTATTACTTTGGGTGGGAAGACCGTCTTAGTTGACTTCATGGTGATAGAATACCCCTTGGACTTCAATATGCTCCTTGGACATGATTATGTCTATGCCATGCAAGTTGTGGTGTCAGCATTATTTTGTGTGATGTATTTTAGTCATAGCAAAGAAATTGTCACTATTGATCAGTTGGATTTTCTTGATCCATCTCCTGACCCAACTAGAGACCAGGTCTTTCCTTTATCGATTCCCAGTGTTTCTATAGACACTCCCCTGCCACAGGTGAAATATGTGGCCTCATGTCCTTTGCGTTTAATTGCTACTGAGAAGTAGCCTCTATTTTCATGCTTAACTTCTTGAGACTTGGTCCTAGCAGTTGACCAGGTGAGTCATCCTATATAGACTGTGGAGCCTACTCTCCACTCTATCTATCCATTTGAAATTTTAGACATGTGTCCTATCTCGGATGATCTCCTTCCTTTGGATGAAGTCTTCCTAGAGTCTTTGATATAGTCTGATATTCTATTGGATGTTGGTTCCGTGGTGACTAAGACTAACCCTGATTTTCTTAGTAAGCCTGATTTTCCCATGGATCGATCTTCTTATGTTGGTCTTTTTTATTTTTTGGACTCTCCCTTCGAAAAGCAAGTCAATGATACTGATGAGTTTGATTTTTCTTATAAATTTTTCAACTCCTGTGATACTGAGTTTGTTCCCTCAGACTCTATCTCCCTTGATAATTTTTGTTGTCCTTTTGAGGTTTATCTTACTGATTATAAACCCTCAAGACTTAGTGCTATAGAATCCTCTTCAGTCGATTCTGCCTTGACTTTACCTTTTGTAGAAGATAGCAAAGTCACATGTGTTTCTACCAAAGTGACTTGTATCATAACTTTTCTTCTGAATATGATCCTGATGTTGTTGTTTTTTTGAGACAGGATTCTTAGTTGGATTCACAACTTTTTACTAGCCTTGTCTTGTTGTTCAAGTTGAAACTACATTTGCATGTGCCCTGCTCGTGCTTATGAGCCTAGTGACGGCTTCCACACTTTTAGCTCGTTGTATAAGCCCTCATCTTTGTTCTCATCATCGCTAAGCCTTGTATCATTTTGCCTTTGCAACTTGACACCCTTTACCTTGAGGAGACATTCCCCAAGTGTATTTATCCTGCTCATGTTCCTTGCATTATGTATAGGTTTGTTTCTCGCGCTTGAAACTAGTTTTACTTGCCTTTGACACTCATCTCCTTGCATTTAGAGCATTCTTTCTGCTTTCCTTCGAGCTCGTTAAAAATAGTAAGGAAGTCACAAGTTGACTTTTTCAAACTCGTTAAAACTTCATGGGAAAGACATTGAGTTTCTTTAGGCACAGGTCTGACTCCTCAAAATAGACTTGACTACCGAGTAAAATTGTCCATTCATGCTTGTTAAGGATATGTGAATGGGCATCCACATTGGTGGTAGGTTGTCTCTTTCTCAGACCATGTGGAATAATACGAGAAAGGAACACTCTCTTTTCTTCGGAATTGAGAAGAGTATTCTCAGGCATAGGTTTATCACTTTTCCGGACCTGAGGAACTAAACTTACGGAAAAGGAACCCTCGGTATGAGCTTAGTTTTCTATTTTTCGTGCTCTGGACCAAAACATGAAAAAGATTCCGAGTGTATTTTATGCCTTTGTCATGCTCGTTAAACCCTAAAGAACAAAGCATCAAGTTTATTGTTGTAAGCCCCATTTCTCGTAATCAAATGCATCTTTCCGAGTGATCTTGCCATCCTTCACACTTGTAAAACTCAGGCTATATGATTCTTTTAAGGAGCATTGGGTAGGTGGTAATTTAACCTTTTTTGGACCTTCCTGACTAAATACGAAAAAGGTGCGCCTTACTTCTTTGGAAGCTAAGAGAGTTCTTCTATGGTTTGTTTTATACTTTTCCGGCCTCGGGAGACTAAATTGGATGAAAAAGCAACCCCCTGGAGTATTCTTTGGAGTTTTCAGACTCTCTAAACTATGAAAACACCATCGAGCATGTACTAGTTCAGGCTCGTAAAATCCATGAATCAGTGCTTTATCAAGCATTCTTCTGTCTTTTCTTCGAGCTTGCCAAAAATGAAGATGGTCCCGAGTTTGCTTTCTTGGTCTTGTTAAACCTTTACAAGAAAGAGGGGAAGGGAAGTTCATTCACATGTTTTTTACATCATGGCAACAAGTACTTTTTCCTTGAACAAAGCACCAGTTTTGATTCTATCAATAGTTGGGTCCTATTATTTTGACCTTATCCAGATTCAGAGTTTCTTACTCCTCCAGTTGGTCTCTTTTCCAATTATATGGGGAATCTGTCAATGTCTCCTACATTGTAGTTTTGTGTCGTTGGTCCTTTTATGTCAAAATCTTCCTAAGTCACTTTAGTGTCATGCTCACTGTTCAAGGATTAAACGTTTGTCGGACATTCTGCAATTTCCTTGACCTTTTGTGTCAGCCATTCCCTGGTATCAGTTCATTACATCATGTCTTTGGCAGTCCTTGTCGTGAAATTCAGTACCAATTCCAGATCCAATTAGTCTTTGAATTACCTCGTGTTGGATGATGAAGGATACCTTAATGCCTTCCTTCCAACGGATCTCTTCCTATCGACTACAACACATCTTGCTCTGGGAATGATATTTAGAGTTTTATGATAGTACCTTGGGGATTGTAGTCATCAGTGTCAATTTCCCTCGCTATTGGGTAGTGGGAATATCTTAATGTCTCCTACTTGATGGATTCTTCAAGTGTTCGACTTCAAGTCCTTGCATTCACACTTGTTAGAATGTACTAGGTACCTTGGGGACCATTTTCGTTAATGGTGGTTTCCCTCGTGTTTGTTAATGGTTCTCATTATTGACCGATAATAAAACGGTTTCCTCCATGTTCGACTTCAACTCGTTTATTCACATGGTTAGGATCCGTACCTTTTTTTTGGGTGGTTTGGATTGAAGACCTTGGGCCTACAATAGCATTGTCATTTTGCTATTGCCCAAGTTACACAAGACCTTGTTACATTTTATATGACATTTTTCTGAGACATAGATCCACCTTGTATTCTTGTGGCTATGATCAATTTTTTGAGCATGGATCCACCTTGTTCATTTGTGGCCATGACTCCTTTAGATTTGATATGGCGCCTTTTTGCATATTAAGCGACCATGATACTTTCATCAGTTATACATATGTTGGATCCGCCTATATCTTTCTGGCAATGATTTGTATATGGACTTGTATGTCCTAGAGATCAGTTTTTGTCTGACATTTATCTCTCTTTCATGTACCTTTGTTCGAGCCTTTTGATCTTGGATCCTCTGCTCTCTCCATACTCAATTGTTTCCTTTATAATGCATTTCAGCTATCATCTTCCCCTCTAACCTCATACATTAGGGGGCACCTTTTATAGCTCAAAATGACACATCTCTTCCTGTGACCACTTTCCCATGATTTTGTCGCATGACGACACTTCATGAAAGTCACTAAAAAAACATCTAACTTGGAGGATCCGATATCTTGCGTTCTATAATTTCGTTTGACCTCATCTCTACACCATTAGAAATATATTTTAGTTAGCTAAAACTTTCCAGAAGACACCAAAGTCTGAAAATGCCCAAAAGTACCCTTAAAATGAGTTTTTTGATGTGTACATGAGTTTCCTTAAGGAAACCCGCGTACTTACGCGACTGTCTATATATAATACCAGCGTATGCCTCCAAAAAATGTCAAAAATATATACATTTTGAAATTCAGGTAATTTGGGTAGTTTTGGTAGTTATGCAACTGACTCTTTCAGTTGTAACTACTTTGTCTTTGACCCTAACTCTTCATAAAGCATATAAATAGAGGTAGGGAGGTCCATGAGAGGAGACTTGAAACTTTACATTGTTATGTTGGAGGATTTGGAGCTCTCTTTGCCCACACATTTGCCCTAGAATCTTTCTCTTTGTGTTGCAAAGCTTGGAGGCTGACTTCCTTGGAGAAGAGAAGCAGCAAAACCAGATCAAGGTTTCGTCAGGTGTCGAACTTGGAGAGAAGGTGTATTTGTACTTGTTTTCAAGATTAATAAAGATGTGATGTCCTTCTTCTTCCCAAATCATTGTTCAATGTGTGATTGAATTTATGTTTATGATCATATGATGATGTTAATCAGATTATTATTTCACATTTCTTTGATTATCATTTCTTTATATGTGGTCATAAAGGTTTGAGGAAGGTATAATTCGTTTTGCAGGTCTCTTGGAGAAAGAGGAGCGAGAGGAGCGAGAAGAGGATTGAAGGACTGCTTGGATCAACCTTCGTTTGGCTAAGGTATGAACCATTCTAATCTCTGAACTTGCTTATATATGCTTGATGAACCATTTGCATCCACCTTTAAACCCCAGTATGTTGATGGCCTCTTAAACCCTAGCCATAGGAAACTTTCCTTTACAACAGAGTGTAAGGCATCCAAGTCTCCATTTCTTTCTAGTATTAAATTGCATGAATTTGGAAATTCCCCAATGGTGGATATCACACTCTATAGGAAACTAGTGGGAAGCTTTCTCTACCTCACCCATACAAGACCTGATTTGTCTTATGCTGTGAGTGTTGTAGAAAGACACATGCACCAGCCACATGAGCTCCATTGGAAGGCTGGTAAAAGAATTCTTCAATATGTGCAGTGAACCAAGAAGTTCGGAATGCACTACATAGCTAGTTCCTCACTTCAACTAGCTAGATTTTCTGATTCAGATTGGGCCAGTCATCCAATTGACAGAAACTCAACATCATGTTTTGTCTTCATGTTTGCTAAGGGTCCTATTTGCTGGTCTAGTAAGAAACAGCACACCATCTAACTTTCATCAGCAGAGGCCAAATATAGGGCAGCAATCAATGTTGCAACTCAGTGTGTTTGGTTGCAGGGAATTCTTCAGGAGTTTGGTGTTGTTAATTCATGAACTTGTTGTCTTCAGTTTTATATTTTGCTTGTGATTTTTGTTTTAATTTTGCTCATTAACTTACTTTCATCAAATTTTGATTTAAAGTGAGGTTTTGATTTTTGCCTTTAGGTTTTTATTATTTTTGTTTCCTTAGGTTCTGAAGGGTTCTATAGGATTTATATTGATTAAAGAGTTCACAAATACATTTTAAGAGCAAGGTTTACCATATAAACCTTCTTTAAAATGGAATTAATGACTAAAAAAGTGCCAAATTTGATTTTAAAACATTCTTGTAGCGCAACGGCTAAAATTTTACATTGCAGCGCTACAAGAATATCGCGGGCACTAATTTCGTCGGTTTTTTCACCAAATTTTCTCATGATTGCACTCCTGGATGACTAATCACATGTGTAGACAGGTTTGATACGTGTTTGATCAGAAATAATCATGCAAACAGGTGTGGTCTATGACGTGAAGGAGATCGTGGCGATCAGTAGTTAAGGTTGGGCGAATGATGACAGATTGAGGAACGAGCCGAGATTGATGGGAAAGAAGTTCTCTACATATGCATTACGAAGCTGGAAGTGAAGTGGAATGAAGACAACTGCTAAAAATCCAGAATTTGCAGTTACAGAGAGAATTTAGGGTTCTCTCAATGCGCCAGTTGGAATCAAACTGAAGACTTGGGGACACCTGGACAGTTAAATTCAATAGTCAGATAGGACAAGGATTAATTTTAAATGTCTGCAGCAAGCCGGGAGTGAGGTATTCTGCGTAAACTTGGTCGTGGTTTCTAAATTGGGGGTTTTTCATTAAGGCTGGTTATGTTAAAAATCATTAAAGAAAACTTTAATTCATGTCGTTAACAAGCTCTCAACGATCAGATATCAGTCTAAAAGGTTTTAGATGTTTGGCAAATGATAAGTTGAAAAGCAATAGTTACATTGAACAATTTCCCTGTCAAGACCAGCAAATATGGTAGGGTGAAGGTCTATACAATTTGTGGCGACTAGGGTTTCACATATTTACTTGTTACCTGTAATCAATGCAAGGAGTTAGCTGAGCATGTCAATTTCATACAGACCTTGTTTGAGTATGTGCCATAGGCTGATTGGTTTTATACTGAATGCAAGTTGAAGCAGCAAGTTAGCACACATAAGACTGCTCTCATATCATCTCACCCCCTAGTTAAACAATCACAATTTGAATCTAAGAAGCGAGCAATTGAGAGCACTAATACAGAATCCCTATTGCAAAGAGATAGCTCATTAGTGGCATTAGAAGGAGCCAAGGGTGCTATTTGTGCAAAATCACAACACATAGAGGTCTCTCTGTATTCTAGAGATGGTCTGGCATTCTGATGAGCATATTGGATGTTAGTTAAAGTTCAGCAGCAGTTTTGTTAAATATTTTGGCACTCTGTTGACCTAAATTACCCAATCCTGGTGCAAAAACATTTCCTTCATTAACAATAGAAACAGACTGTAAAAAATTAAGAGAAAACAGCCAAGGAGAATCAAAGAAAGCTGACTGTCAAAGCTCAAAAAACTTGAGGAGAAAAGGGTTGTTAGATCATTAACAGGGTCTTAAAATTACACAGAAACATCATTCAGCTATTGGAAAGCAAATGAAGAAAAGTGGCAAGACCAACAGGGCTGATCCCACTGAGCTGAATTGGATTGACAAGTTTCCAGGTTGTGCAGAGCTCTTTGAGAATGCTGGTTGATTGGATTTCTTTAAGAAAATTTATGGCTATAACACCGAGGTCTCTCATAAATTTGCCCAATGTTATAACCAAGACATGGTATCATTTGATACTCTAAAGTTTAAGTTGGCTGTGGAGTTGGTGGCTGAAGAAATAGCAGTCAGAAATGGAGGAGAGTTGTGGTTCAAAAAGGTGCCATTTACCTTCAATGCCCAAAGGTATATTTTACCTGGCATTATTCCAGACTGGAACAAGGGAGTGCTCATCCAGAATTTCAGATAGGAATGGGTGGAGCCCATCAAAGTCCTACAAAGCTACAGTACCTGTGAAGGGAGGTATGCTTTTGTCTACAAGTATCATTTCATGTTCTTATAGCACCTGGCTGGTGAATCAAGGATGAGTCTCCCCTTCTTCTTGTTGAAAAGTTTGCAGAAAATGTCAGGCAGGATTAAAGAGAATCAGGACCACACTGCACAGTCCATTTTCCATCATGGATTGATCAAACTGATTATCAGCACTGTTCTGCAAAGAGAAGGAAAGACATGGGACTATTTTCTCTTTTGGTCTAGGTTCCAAATTAAGCAGGAAGAAAAGCCTACCAAAAAGCATGTAGACAAGGGACAAACCCTAATTAGAAAATTAGCGCAAAAATTCAAGTCTAAAGATAAAAAAAGGTGTCAAAATTGAGGAAGTGACAGAACCTTCAAAGAGAGATATTGAATCTCAGCAGCCTTCAATTGACAGTAAGGGAAAAGGTTTACTGATTGTTGAAAAGGAAACTCAGCCTGTGGAAATTAAAGCACCAGCAAAGACACTTATAGATGAAAATATTGTTGTCACAGAGAAGGTTGTAGTAGAGGAAGAGGATACTAAGGTCCAGCAATGAATCCCAATTACTATTTTATCTGAAGATGAAGGATATTTGCTGGAAGGAGATGAGTTGACAGTCAATGCTAAGTATAAGGTTGGCATACACAGGAAATTCTACAACCAAGAGGATAAGACAGTAAGGCCAAAGAAAAAGAAGATCAAGGTTAAAGCTATGGAGTTTGCCATACTTAGACATCAATGGAAAATTTTAAAGATTATGGGAGATCTTGCCTCAGGATGGAGACCCAAAACCAGACCAAAAAACAAATTGAGGCTGAACATGAAAAAGCTTCTAAACCCTAAGTTAAACACATCAAAGGTGACTATGATTGATACTTCTTGTTCAGATGAAAAGATAGAATCTAGAAAGGCTGATTGCAAAGGAAAGAAAGCATTGAAGTCAGTAGAAGAGTCTAGTCTCACTGAGACTAAACTATCAGCTATGTTTTTGGAATTAAGAGGTGAAATGTTGAAGGAGCAACAGAGAAAAGAAATGGAAGCTTCTTATTCAGAAAATAAGTTGTTAATGGATGAAAATGCACCTGATGAAACAAACAATCAATAAAATCCAAGTGTTCCTGGTGTTTCTATAGAGTTGCTGCATGAGGATGAGGACATCTTCAGAAAACTGAATATCCCATGGCTGCCTAGTGAGCTACAGCATACAACAACAGGTAAGGCCTTTGATTCAGAAAAGGAGAATTTGCAAAGAACCATCGACCAGTACAAGCATCAAATGGAGTACATGCAAGCAACAAATGATGGTTTAATCCTAGCTAATACAAGACTCAGGGAGGACTTACAAGAATTGAATGATCATTACCAAGAGCTTATTGCAGTTTCCAAGGAGGCCTTAAAGAGGAAAAGGAGTACAGATTTACAGTGTGCAGAATTGAAGCTGACTGTCAAAAGCCTACAGCAGTAGAACAAAGAACTTATAAGAAGGTTAACAGATATGGAAGTTGAGCAGCAGAGAGCTAGGAAGAAGGCCCAAGCTTTAGATGGAATAGCCTTATTGGCAGAAGCTGCTAAAGACCTTTGAGTATTGTTAGTTAGGTAGTTACTTGTTATGTTTTTTTTTTAGAAATACTTTATTTTGTAAATTATAATTTTGACATTATCCCATCGATGAGTAGGCCAAAAACAGTAAGGGTTTAGACCCTAACTGAATTTTTGAAAAACAGTGTTTAGGTAGATGAGAAAGAGAACAAAGGGTTTGATTTTTGGATGGCTTAAGGAGGTCTCTTGGACTTATTGATGAGCTAAGTACTTAAACTCTCATGTGTATTTGATTAACAGAATTATGAAATATATTATCCTTTCCACCCTTCAGTCTATGTTTTGGCTTCATTTTTAAATTTTTTAGTTACATGATTGATAAATTCATTGTTGGTTTATGGTTTGTATGCTAGTAGTGCTTATCGGTTGTGAATGAACTTCAATGTCATGTTCTGTTGGATATTGGTAATTATATTATACATCTCTGTTTTTCTTTGCTTATGATTCAGTTCCTATTTGGCTCATGAATATATTCCCTATTTGTCACCAAACTTCACAACCAGAAAAACCTTTCAGAAACCCTAAAACCTAGTTTTGCTTGATTGAATATTTGAGATTGTGTTGGCTTGTTTCTTTGTAGCCTAGAAACAATTTCTAGCACAAACAGGTGTCACAATTGATTCTCCAACCAACATTTGGGTGGATAATCAGAGTGCCATCAAGATATCTACTGAACCAGTACAGATGCAGAGGACAAAGCACATATATATTCACATGCATTACATTCCGGTCTTAGTGCATGACAGAGTGATCTCACTGCAGTATTTCCCATCCACCGAGCAAACTATCGACATTTTTACCAAGGCTTTCACTAAGAATACCTTCACTTACCTGATATCTTTTCTTGGGGTGAGTGAAGGATGGTAATTTTTTTGTTATATCATTGTAGGTCCAGCCCCATGTCCATTCTTGAGGGGAGGTTTTTCCCATGTGGTTTTCCTTCTTTCCTCGATTTCACATGGACAAATAAAAATTGAAATTTCTGATTGTGTACTTGAGGTGACTTGAGCCATTGTTGCCAAGGCCTTCATCATTTTGTGAGCATACTTAGTTGTTGTATTAAGGGAGGGTGTTAGAATAGTAATCCATCATTAGTACCTTTGTTACACTAATTAGTCCATTTTATTGCTTTTTAATCTTTGATACACTATGAGGTGGACTAGGGGTGCTTAGGTGGACATATGCCATGTCAAGTTGAGGTTCTATGACCTACATCGGTACTCTAGCCTATTCATACAGCCACATATGCATAGCCATTATTTTTGGTGTGCTCCCATTCATTGGATGTGGACAGGCAAGTTGACTTGGGGTGCTATAGTGGGATTTTGCCCAAATTTGGCTTGATTTGGTGCAATCAATGTCGCATTGAGAGTCTAAACCATCCATTTTTCCACACCCACACTATCCAAGGTGTAATAATTGACCCATCACACATCATCCATGCCACTTCAGCAATTCGTGGCCATTTGGAGAGATTTGGGATGAGATTGGCCCACCTAGGGGGGTTTGATGCCAATTTGGCAATTTTGGGATTTTTGCTCACAATTGGCTTCCAAAGCCATTCAAAACTCTTATGATGTATTTATAAACCTTTTAATAACAATTTCAAAGTTATACAGTCCAAAAATTATCTTGTTTCCAACTATCATTGTGTGTAATTTAATTGTAATTTGATGGTTTTTGCTGAATCTTGCACCCAAATTTGATTTGTGAACCTCACTAATGCTCATAGATTCTCTTGTGGTTAGAATTACTCACTTGCTGGTTTGAATTTCTCACATAGATTCGTTTTCCATATTTGCAAAATTTGTGGTGTGGATGTGTGTTCTAGATTTGCATGCCGATATAAGATTTCCGTTGATTTAAAAAAAATCATGTTCTTATTGTATCAGTGGAATTGGTAACCATCGTAGATCCATTTATCCTCCAAATATCCACCATTCAACAATGCAGGGTGTACCAAATTCCACAAATAAGAAAAGTTTGTTTGTCCGTGCTAGTTCTGGCAATGAAATCCACCTCTGCCATGAATCTTTATCAGTCGTTGATCTGGGTCATTGAAAGCTGCGGGGTCTACCAAGTTTTTCATATAGGGAGATCTACCTATCCCGTGCGCATGTTTCTCTTTTCCGCACCATCAATGTTAGACAGAAACATTCCCATTCGTTGATTTGAGATCAAGCTACGGGATGCGGAAAGTGGAAAGTGGGCTTCCAACTTTTCATAACCAAACCTTTTATATTTCCACCTTTCTTCTTCCTTCTGGGTCGTTGATCTAAGATCAAAGGTGCGGAATCTTTCTTGACCGTCGATCTTACGGGCTATCAGAAAGCGGGATTCCAAATTTTCATAACCAAATTTATGTATTTCTGCTCCCGCCTTTCTACTCCTCTCCAAGCCATTGATCTTCGACGGAAGCTTTCCCGACCGTCAATCCTGCGGATCACAGAAAGTGAGATTCTAACCCTTTTACAACCAAATTCTATATCTTTCACTTTCTATTTTTTCCTTTCCACAAAATAGCAAAAATTGAAAGGCATATTTACCAACTTTTATAACCAAATTTGGCCCTTTCCAATTCCACATTTTTACTTCCCGCCTTTCCTAGACCGTTGATTTATCCTAGAGTCATCCTTGACCGTCGGATCTTGGACTGCATAAAGTGGAATTTGGGTTTACCATCTTTCATAAGCGAATTTTTCCTTTTCCTCTTTTCTAGTCCCTATTTTTCCTTAGTGTAAATGATTTGCGGCCTTTTATCTTCTCCGTTGTGCATCTAGGTCATCCATTCCGATAAAAAATTAACCTTGATCATATTTTTCTTATTAAGGAATATTTATAAGGCTAAAACTCAGGATTTTCAATCATTTTACACTTCAAAGCAATGAATAAACCCTTTTAAAACATATAGAAACCCCATCAATATCCTTCAAAGTCATGTGATATGGAAAGATTTCAGACCTTACTCTTTCTTTCACTGGTCTAAACTTTTGTAGGGGAATTAGTGCAAATGCGTATGTAAAAATCTTCAAATTTTAGCACAGGTGATAATACCGTGCACTCAGAGATAGGTATTAGAGTCTCTTAATGACACATGACCCTAAAGTACTGCAGTGTCCTACACAAGTACATCCAAATAGAGATGGATTTCCAAGATATATCCTCACTAGGAGTTGGTTATCGATATGTTGTCAAAATTGAGCAGAAATTAAAGAAGAAGAAGAATCGAGAGTATGGGTTTACAAAAAATTCATAGTATAAGCCTACAAAATGTTACCTAACTCATAGAATAAAGGATACATAAAGGATAACAAAATTCATGACAACCAGTCCAAACCACAAGAGAATAAGGGAAACTAGATGTCAAAGAAGGATAATAAAAAGTGGTGTGAGTTTCAAAAAATCCCCTGGCACAACACTGACAAATGTCGCTCAAAGCTATCATTGTTGTCCGAGATGAAATCCTCGAAGCTTGAATCTAGATCGGACTCTAATGTGGAGCAAGACAAATTAAAGCAAATCATTGACGTGGAACCTAGCACCACCATCACAACCACAAAGATCCAACTAGATGAGACAAAGTATATAGAGGAATGGAGAGGCTATTCCACTCATAAATGTGGGTGTAGGGGACTCTTCTACATTTATTTGTTAATATTGGTATCTAGAAGAACTTGATCTCAGTCGTAGTCATGAAAATATTAAATCTGTTAGTAATGACTCACCCCTAATCATACACTAATGGTTTATTGATCCAAGGGAAAGACATCTGCTTCAGTCAACAATGTCTCCTATCACATGGCATCAATCCCTTCCAATATCATGTACTATGTGATGTCAACCCAATTGAAGATTGTTATGTAGGAAAACCCTATATGTGGAAATGTCATGTTGTTTATGAGTCCAGGCCCATAGTGGCATTGTTACTTTGGGAGTCCAACTCTATAGGGTACCTGAGGTAGTTTTGGCTACTACAGTTTCCTGGATCTTGGGAAATCACTATCAAAAAGTAATCTTCAAACTAAGAAAATTGTCCTCTTCATGGTTCAATTAGAATGTGGATGGAAGGCCACTACGACTGCCACAACCTCAAAATAAGGTCTCTCTAAACAATAGAAGAAGATGGAGAAGATTGTATAAGAATACAGAGATATATTTGCCTCAGCTAAAGAGCTTCCCTTGCACTACTAGGTTAAACATTCAATTGATTTGATACTTGGTGCCCCTTTACCTAATGTCCCGGTATATAGACACTCAATTTTGGAGAATGATGAAATAAAGTGTCATTTTCAAGAGCTCATAAAAAAAGGCCACATTCAGTCGAGCTCCTCACTTTGCGAGATCCCAATTGTGTTGGTGTAGAAAAAGGATGGGACATGTCGACTTTGCATTAACTACAAAGCCATTAAAAATATCATTGTCAAGAATCGATACCCAAGCCCTTAGATTGATGACCTTCTTGATTAGCTTAGGGGTTCCAATTTCTTCAACAATATTAATCTAAATCCAAGATGCCACCAAGTCCCGATCGAGCAAAGCAATGTATGGAAGATAACATTCAAGTCTAAAGATGGTCTTTTGAGTGTTTATTCATGCATTTTTGCTTGACTAATGCTCCAGCAACATTCATAAGGATGATGGACGCTATCTTGCAGTCGCTCACAAAATCCTTCGTGGTCATGTATCTAGATAATTGTTGGCAAGGGGTTGGGGTAAGTTGCGCGGCATCATGGATGTTGCGCAAGCTTAGAAGACATCGCAAAAGACAAAGATAGTGCGATAGGTGGAAGATAGAGTAATTTTGATTATTTTGTGTCACCTTTTGTACTTGTTGACCATTTTTTGTGGATATTCGTCATTAATCAGTTAAATAAATTAGGAGTTAGTTAGAAGTGGACCGTGAATGTAAAGGCACAAGCCTATATATAGAAAGAATAATTGTGAATGAACATACCTCAAAAGGATTGAACTATTGTAGACAAATTGTTATTTGTTTTCATCTATGGGTGGATGCGCAAAAGTAATATGATAAGACGGATGTTGATCTGAATTGTTGTTGTCTTATCTTGTCTTTACTATTTTTCTATTCCTGATGATGAATGCTAAGTGAATCTAAATTATAGAACTATGAGGCTATGTTTTTCCGTTTATGAATGTTGTCATGTTTTTCAATCTATATCTATTACAATTATGAATGAATGATGCGCAATAATGAATGGTTCTGTTGGAAAAGTTTATCTGATCTGGTTGTTAAGCTGATGAACCATCGATTCCCTAACCCTCTTCTATACTGCGGAAACTTGTTTTTGTCAACCCTCCCTTGAACATCTCGGGTTAGACCTCATCCACCCTGTGGGTGTTGCTAGATAGGGTAAAACCTGTCTGGGCCAATGCTCAGGGAGATCGCGATGAGTCAAGTGTCGACAAAGTGGGACCCCTGTCGACTGGGTTTTGTTGGTTGAGGGTTGAGCCAATAAATGGTTCCATTTCCAGGACCCTATTGTGACTGAGAAGAGGTGATGTGGCATCCAACGCGACCAGAAATCCAAGGTTGGTTTGACCAGATGTTGCAAGAATTTGCTGAAGCATAAAATCAAAACCTAGGATTGACCACAGACAAGTGGTTGGCGAACTACATACATGATGGTACTCACAAGTATTTCTTATGTGAGTTTCCCATTATACTGTATGAGTGGTTGGCGTAGTTTACATACAAGAAGAAAAATTTCCAAGGAGGAGAACCAACATCTTGGACCCCTGAATTGATCCAGGAACTACAAGAAATTGACAACAGAGTGTCGCAAGTTGTTGAGGTATGGCTGGATAGTATCCTAGAATGTTGCATTATGGAGTTTGTAGTCGACACTACCAAATATTATAGCGAAGTGGAAAGATATTTTTTCAACGGGCCCAGAGGTAGGTTCTTATTATCTCTACAGTTGTCAATTAAAATGCTTGTTTGTGAAAAGGGCAGGCTGAAGATGCACCTAGAGTAGTCAAACTCTGGTGTGCCGAGGTGGTGGATACTACGACTAAAGGGGGGAGACGAATGGGAAGATAAGGGGTAGATGGGTGCAAGTTTCGACGCAACTGTGAGGGAAGCTAAGGAATAAAGTGGTTGTATAAGGGGAGGAGCAAGGTTTTGACATGAGAAGAGGCAAAGGACAGGGGAAGGTCCTGTTGCGATCGAAATGCAAAACCATAAAGGACAACCACACGGGACGAAGAGACCCTACAGTGACGAAGAGGATGACTAGAACCAGACTATGCCCAGGACAGTGATAAGATCAAACCCTAGCAGCAACATGCCCACGCCTCCACGCACCACTTCAAACTCAGGAAGAAACATCAATTCTATGTCGTCTTTCCCGACATGTCAATAGAATTCTAGTAGTAGATCAGTGTATGTAGAAAGAAGTTCGAGGATGGAAGGAGATGATACTAAGTTACCTTTGTTCCATGGGAATGAAACGGATGATCCTGAGTAGTATTGGTTCCTCTGCGAGGTAGTATGGATTGTTAGACAAGCCACCGATGATGATGTCAAGAAAGGTCAACTGGTGACTACCCTGCGGGGTCATGCGTTGCATTGGTTCATGAAATTCATTCAAGTTCCTACGGGGATGCCTACAAAAACATTGGATGAATTCCAGCATGGACTGATTGAAGAATTCTGGAAGCCTGAATCTGAGGCTCAATACATTATTGAGTTGAAAGAGATTAAGCAGTTTCCCAATGAAACTATTTAGGACTTTGACCAAAGATTCAAAACATTGATGGCACGGGTCAGCTTTAAGATGAGCGATGTTCAGCGTAAAGAGAGGTTTATTGCAGCCTTGGTACCTAATATTCAGAAACCATTGATGCAGTAGAAGATCGCAACACAGAGCGAGGCTCTAGAGATTGCGATCAAGTTGGAAGCTTCACCAGTTGGAGAGAGTGCAATTGGCATGAATCAAATCCAGGCGCAGCTGGAAAACTAACACTTTAGCTACAAGACATCAAGAAGGAGAAGGAAGATCACGACAATATTTGGTGCACTCAGTGTCACATAGATGGACACACCAAAGATAACTGCCTCAGTTTCTAAAATTACCATGATGTCACATATCTCAAGTTTATGGGAACCGGCATGAAGAGTGTAGCTACATGCAAAAAATGGTGTCAAAACCAACCAACTTATACTTTTCTTTTTTTAAATTGGTGGGACATGAAGACAAAGACTGTCAGGAATATGATCTGCTGCAGGAGAGAACATATAATTCATACTTTATGAAGGGAAAATATCATCGCGCAGTTCAGCAGCCACAGACGCAGCCTCAGATGATAAAAGCTCGACCACAGTATACACTGTCACCATAGATGCAATTTATATCGTCGCAGCCGCAGCCACAGTTCGCAACATAGCTGTAATTTGCACCGCAGCCGCAATACAATCAAATGATGATGCCTCAATAGCAGCTGCAGTACGTTCAAGCTGCATAGTATGTTCAGCAACTGCTGAATCCCATGCCGCAACAGATGGCTCAGCTGTAGTACTAGCAACAAGGACGATTCTACGGAGGATTCCTAGGAAGAGGAGGAGGCTTTCAACGAGGTCACAGATCAATCCAGTGTTACAATTGTGGGTTATTTGGGAACTATCAGAGAGATTACACACACTTGTAATGATCATGTACATATTACACGGTGATAGATCACACGGTTGAAAACTTCCCATAGTTAATTGCAAGATGGCAGGCTGGGAATGTTCCTCAGTTACAGATCCCAAACCATGTCCAGACTCATAATCAGTTTCAAAACTACAACCAGTTTCCAACCCAGAATCAAGTTTCAATCCAGAATCAGACAGTGAACCAACCTATGAATGCCCCATTGAAACAGAATCCATCGCTGACTCAGAATCCCCCAATGAACCCGAATCAAGGGCCGATGACAGCGATGACCTCAGTGAAGCCTAGAACAGCAGATGTTGACGTTGTCGTTGTCACCCACTTGGGAGCCACACTAGAAGAGGATAGACCCCACCCATAGATTCGACTAGATGGACAGAAGAAGGCACTGTTCGATATCACAACTGAAAAGGAGACATTTTTTGGAGCACGAGATGCAATCGGAAGAAATCTTGGTAAGTCACCTATCATTGAAATGCCTCCCACTTTCGATTCTACACTAGAGGAAGGACCATCGCAGCAGAATGGTACCTTGCAACACTTCTTTAAGAGTTGTTTATCGCTAGTAAGAGATCCATATGGTTTGGCTAAGATTTGAAATTTGTTGCATTGCCTGGGTAAGGAGTCCACGGTGAACTCTTTACATAAGAAAAAGGCAGGCAAGGAGATGCGTATGAATCTTCAGATTGGAGACTATGAAGTCGACTCGGTCATTCTGGATCTAGGTTTGGATGTAAATATCTTAACAAAGCAAACCTGGTAAAATATGTGGCAGCCAACATTGGGATGGTCCCCGGTGTAGCTATGATTAGCCAATCATGCGAAGGTGCAACCAATTGGACGGGTATCTAACCTAGCCATAGATGTTGAAGGTATGAGGACTCGTGTTGATTTTGACGTAATTGAAGTTTTTAACGGTGAAGAATCCTACCCTGCACTACTCGGGGTTGGATGGGCCAACAATAGCATGGAATTTATTAACTTCAAAAAGCAGATGATGACTTTTGAAAACCAATATATTCGGGTCATCGCACCTATGGATCCTGATGAAGGCCGGCAATTCATTTAAATAGTAAAAGATGAAGTTGTTAGGGGGTGGGATCATTCCTACAATATCTTTGAAGATTATGTTCACCCTACGGCTAACAGAGAACTTGGTTGGCGCAATGCTAGTTCTGCATCTTCTTATTCTGAGGATGCGTGGGAAAATTGGAAAAATCGAATGCATGAGGTGTCCTTTAGGAAGTGCAGATTAATCATGCAGTCATTGCACCATGTTGTGACTGAGATGGTAGAATTACTAGTTTTCGAAGGACTTCCTAAAATTTCTATGTTCTTAATGAAATTTGAAGAAAAGGTCTCGGAATCGCAGCAATTGTTGGCACTAGAAGAAGCACTGAAGGCTACTCCAACACGTTGCTGGGAAACTCACAAAAAGACAATTATTGGATGGGCCCATTGATGACGCTTGATGACAGTTCACTTCGAAAATGTAGAGGCATACCATGCTGGGCGGTATGATGGATGGAATGACCCTAGCGGTCATTTTATGGAATGCCAAACATTGCGGGAATTGCAACCAAAGGATGAATGGGTCCATGCCTTTATTCACACCCTGGATGAAATTCCATGATCGTGGTATGCAGCTGTGGAGTTGCGAAGGGACACAACCACTTGGGAGGAGCTGACGGTTTTCTTTGCATAGACCTTTCACTTCACAAATGCTAACCCCGATGTTAGCAATTCACTTCAGATTATTCGGGACGTGGTTCTAAAAGTTGTACCAGTCACATACCCTATGGATACACATGCGCATTGCCACATGTAGTCGATAACGTAACATGACTGGAGAACCTGAAGATTATGATGAACTACGGAATATCAATATCCTGGAGACCAAAGCCAGTAGGGATGTTGCAACACCAAATGTACCAACTAATCCAATGAGTTAACCGTTGAAGATCCGAAAGGTTAACATTGGGACAGAAGAGAACCCAATATTTGCTAGTGTTGGGGACTATTGGGATGAGAATACCATGGAAAAAATCATAGACCTACTACATGAATTTCAATATCTCTTTCCAACTAAGTTCTCAGAAATGAAGGGGATACTGGGTGACCTAGGAGAGATGAAGATCCCACTAAAACAATATGTGAAACCAGTACGACAGAGGCCATATCTCCTGAATTTGTGATACAAAGAAAGAGTAAAGGTTGAACTTGACCGAATGTTGGATGCTAGAATCATTGAGACGATAGAAGACTCAGAATGGATCAGTCCCATGGTGGTCTAGGACAAGAAAACAGGTGAAGTTCGGATCTATGTTGACTTAAGAAAATTGAATGATGCCTATATGCATGACCCATTTCCGACCTCGTTCACTGATGAGGTACTTGAAGGAGTAGGCGATCAAGAAATGTACTCTTTCACAGATGGATTCTCTAGTTATCACCAGATCAGAATTGCTAAGGAGGATCGACACAAAACTACCTTTGTCACTTAGTGGGGATGCTTCCAATACACAGTTATGTGATTTGGGTTGAAGAAGCACCCACAATCTTTTCCTGAGTTGTTGTCACAAGATTTAAATATTTTATTTAGAATTTCCTATAGGTGTATATGGATGATTGGACAACGTATGGCCTAATCAAGGATCATTTGTAAAACCTTCCACTGATGTTGGAGAGGTGTCAACGACATCAAATCATGTTGAACTCTAAGAAGTGTATTTTTTGTGCACCATTTGGGATCCTATTGGGTCACATTGTATGCAAGAAAGGATTATTGGTTGATCTTGCAAAGATAACACTCATTTTGAGCTTGCCACCACTGACCAATGTAAAGATGTTCAAGGAAACATTGGGGCACACTGGATACTATCGCAAATTTATTAAAGGATATGCTGCAATCATTGCCCCGATGGAGAAACTATTGAAGAAGGATGTTGTCTTTATATGGAGTCTATAATGTCAAGGTAGCTTCAACACACTGAAGGCCAAGATGGATTCAAGACCAATACTTGTATTCCCATATTGGAACAAATAATTCCATGTACATGTTGATGCATCTTCTGTTGCACTAAGAGTAGTTCTTGCACAACTAGGAGAAGGGGATCTAGATCACCCAATTGATTTCATTAGTCGGAAGCTTTCATTCACTGATAGGAATTACACAACAATAGAGCGCAAAGGTCTGGAGATGGTCTATGCGTTACAAAAATTCAGGCATTACCTTTTAGGTGGCCACTTTAAGATGTTTATTGACCACTCTGCTTTGAAGTACCTGGTCAATAAGCCTGTGTTGGGGGGGAATATATGTCAATGGTTACTTATCTTTCAGGAGTTTTATTTTGAAATAATTGTAAAGCCAAGTCGCTTGAATGTTGGCCTTGATCATTTATCCATAATTGAAACAGGTGAAGAACCTACTAATATTGAAGATGTACAGCCCGGTGCACATCTATTTCGAGTTGACATGGAAAATGACCATTATGCCCCAATTATCCAGTTTTTGGCGACAAGAATCGCACCAGAAGAACTTTCCACAAGTCAAAAGAAGCAGTTGGTGGTTAAAGCTTCTGGTTATCAGTTGATTGTTGGACACCTGTATAAGCTGGGACTAGATGAAATATTGAGGTGATGTGTCCTACCACATGAACAAGGGAAGATCTTAGAGGAAGCACATGCAAGAGTCGTTGGGGGGCACTACGAAGGTCGTGCAACAGCAAGGAAGGTGCTTCGCGCAGGTCTTTGGTGGCCTACCATCCACAACAATGTGACAGTCGATTATGCATGAAGCTGCGATGTATGTCAACGCACTGGGAAGCCATCGCGACGAGATAAGATGTCATTAGTGCCGCAGGTGACTTTGCAACCTTTTGATAAATGGGTTGTGTATTTCATGGGTCCAATCCACCCACCCAAAAAAAGAACTGGTGCGCGGTACATAATCACAGCAACAAACTACTTGACAAGATGGGTGGAGGATGCCCTAGTTTTGGACTGCACTATGGCTACAGCAGCAAAATTTATATTTGATCACATTGTGACGCAGTTTGGATGTCCAAGAGTCTTTATGAGTGACCAGGGCATCCATTTTATCAATCGCACAGTATGACCACTGACGAAGGAACTGTAGATACAACACAACAAAAGTACACCATATCATCTACAGGAAAATAGGACCATAGAAGCCTACAACAAAATCTTGGAGCATGGGCTTACAAAGGTATGTAATGCTAACCGAGATGACTGGGATTTGAATATTCGAGCTGTGTTATGGGTGTATCGCACCATTTGTAAGAGATTGACAGGGAAAACACCGTTCAAATTAGTATATGGGCAAGAGGCAGTCATGCCTATGGAATACATCGTTCCCATTCTGCGCATTGCAACACTGATGGGCATGGATGATGAAGCCGAGCTAGATGAATGTGCAACATAGTTGATGCAGCTTGAAGAAGACCATTTTATTGCAAGATTCCATTAGCACGTAGAGAAGGATCGACAGAAGGTGTAGCATGATCGCCATATAAAAAACAAATAGTTTCAGCAAGGAGATTTAGTGTTGCTCTATGACATCAAGTTCTTGAATCATCCAGGTAAGTTACAAATGCACTAGTTAGGACCCTATCTTGTTAATTCTATTACCTGTGGGGGTGTAGTTCAATTGCAGCAGTTAGATGGGGCAGTGCTGCCAAACCTTGTGAATGGCAGCTGCTTGAAGCCCTATCGGATGGAGAAAGAACCGTGCAATACCTCAGACATTGTGCAAAGGAAAAAAATAGACAATAGAGATAGGATAGATAGAAAATGGAAGGGCGCACCAAGAGGAAGGGGCTGCGTAAGAATAGGGGAAATTAGCACAATTAGGTAGCCAAACCACGACATCTGAAGGGATGCGAATTAGTCACATCAATAATAAACACGGGTAGTTGAAAGCAGTTAGCCAACAGCGCTTGGTGAAGCGATGTGCATTTATGGATGATTTGACTGTTGGGTTGGCAGAATCGACAGTGGATTTGGGTAATTAATGCAATATTTAGTCATGATCACCACGACTGATTTTGTAATGATGAACGATGGATCTCCTAGATGCTATATGAGGGGATTCGACACAGGAGGAATGCACCATTGAGCCAAGTTGCAGTTGCAGAGATGATTGAGAGAGGTCTTCAAAGAGTGTTGAGGGAATTTGGAGAGTTGTAGGAAGAAAGTGAGAGTGCCTCACGACTATGGATAAGTGTTGCAGGATGCAGAGTAACCCCACCATAGTTGAGATTTATAGTGAACGAGACTAACCCATTTGACCAATTTCCATAGTAGAAGAAGTCACCAGCATGCAGATTGGGTCATCCAACATCCCGACGAAGAAACGAGGGGGGCAGCAGCAGCAACGCTCCCTAGTGCCGACCAAGAGGTAGACAAGGACATCAGCAAGGGCACAAGAAGACCTAAATGCCTAGAGAGGGCCATCTAGCTTTGGAGTGGTAGACTCTGTTGTCCACATCAAAGTCTCTATCAAGGACATTCCTGCTTATATTTCTCCCACCCGATCTGGTGCGAAGCCTCGATGACTGACCAAAAACTAGAAATATCAACTCAAGATGCCACCGTTTCTGCAAGGGATGGTGTGCACTACTGACATAGTCCATGCATTAATGAAAATGAAGTACGAGGACCATGACTTTCTACTATTGAAGGATGTCGCGAACAAGCCCTACGATTCGTTGCCTTCAGTTGCAGGCGGACCAATTGTGCATATTCCACAGCCATGGGCAAAGTGGCTGGACAAATCTAGGTTGTTGGGGCTCAGTAACATGCCGCATTTTGGGCGGTTGAATTAAGTGAACGTGTGTGTAAAGCAACTTTTGGCTCGCTTTCATGGAGGAACACTTTGGTTGGACACACCCATTGAATTTATGGTGGACCTGATTGCAGAGATCACGGGGTTTCCAAAGGATGGGCTAGACCCCTCATAATATTTCAAAGGTCGGGATAATGAAAAGTGGTTGGTTGCATGGCTAAAGGAGACATATGATTTGTAGCGTGATGGCATAGCATATCCCATTGATAGTATTAATGATAGAACGATGCAGATCACTGCACAGATTTTGGCTAGTAATATTGTCCAGAAGAATCACCCGATTCAGTGCAATTCAGGGGTGATTGCATGTGCATAGAAAAGTACCGAGGGAGTCCAAAGGAATCAATCCCTCTTTTTGTTGAATTAGTTTATAGAGGATGCGATCGTACCAGGCTGGGGAGTGACCCTTCACGTATAGTTGGTTATTGATCTTAATTGAGTTAGTGGCTTGGATGGAGCTAGAAGACTACCAATGCATGGATGTGGAATTTGTTAAAGTGTGCAAAGGCGCTCGATATCAAAATTTGTGGTTGGTAGAAGAGGCTAGTCGAAAATTGGATTGCGCAATCCACTTTTGGGTCTACTGGAATACGTTACAAGTAGTAGTCGTCAAAATTCCATGGTTATCAGATGCAGCAATAGTAAAGTATCAGCAGATTATGCGGTTCGTCATCAGGTCACATACTATTAAAATCCAGGCTCAACACAACCCTGACAAGCAATGTTTGCTAATGGATTATAAGGTGAGAGATGAATACTTGGATGCAACGGTTCAGGATTGGTCGACAGAGTGGCATAAACCAGTAAGTGCCAAGGAAGTATCGATGGGACCTCCCATAGACACACCACACGATCCAGTTAGAGGAGCTGAATAGTAGAGTCACCATGACTCTGATGGCGAATCCTCCATAGAAACACCCGTCGACATTGAGGTGCAACGTATCTTCAAGGAGATAAGGATGAAGTGGAAAATGGACCAGGATGCCAACAGCAATACCAGATCCGCATTGGAAGCACAATTACAATGGCTTATTAAGGTCGTCATGGACTCATCTAACATTTTCGCAAAAGAAACGCGGAGGTCTACTCATGAAGGTTTTGCCGAGGTATGCACAAAGCTATATTCTATATATAATGTTGTAGCAAGAAGAGGACCAGAAAGTACAGTTGTGAAAGACTTCATTTCGATTAGCATTGATTCGTGGGGTGGGAACATTTAGGTTCCCCCAACTACGATCAAAGTTGAACAAGAGGATATCAACTCCTGGCGATAGCAGCTACAGAGTATTGCGTTGTGACATCAATAAACTATCGACTCAGATGCTAGTACACATGAAACAGGTTGCCAACTAGGAGTTGGAAGATAGACAAAAGGAGCTCAACGACCAGTACTTACGGTTGCAGACTGAAGAAGAAGTGATGAAGAAGGAACTTGAAGAGTTGTGATGGGTAAAGCAATAGCTGACAACAGAAAAACTGTAGGAGATTGCAGCAATGAAGACAGCGCAGGAGGAATTGAAGAAGAAGGTTGCGACAGAAATTACTGAATTGAAAAAGGAAACTGACCATCTTGTTATTGAGAAGGTGTAACTGTTTACGAGTCAGGGGCAGGTAGAAGAGGATATTACACATTCCTACCAGTACATCCATGAAAGTATAACAAATTTGGATGCAATCGCCAAGGCCAAGAAACTTGGAGAAGTTATTGCGCAGCTCCAGTTGGACAAAATCCTATTAAATGCTATGGTTTACCCAGAGACACCACCAGAGCAAGTTGCAGAAAGGAAGAGTGCCATTGAAGAGATTGTGGCACATTTTGAATACATGGAGCAGGATTCAAAGAAGTTCATGAACGCGATGACACAATTTTTGGGTAGTGTCATCCAGGATGAGTAGCTTGATCAACTGACCAAGCAGTTGTAGGAAGTAGAGACGAAGTTGGAAACATTGAAGACGGTTTTAATGACAATGCCACCAATTGTGTCGATCACATGATCTACAGAACTGAAGGAGATCTAGCAGTGAGTTGCAAAGGCACAGGAGGGACAGCGAAAATGCAGTGACCAGCTTGACGAGTTCCAGGAGATTGGCACACAACAGTGGAAACGCAGTGACCATCTCGACGAGTTCCAGGAGATTGGCACACAATTATCGGGAAAAGAAGTCGTTGCACAATAGGCGGTGAAGATGGAAAGAAAGAGGTCAATGCTAAGATGGTGGAGCACCCATTGAATCAAGATCGCATTACCTATTGGGATGTTGCTGATAAATTCAAAGCACAAGTCACTGAAATTTCTCAGCAATATGAAGACTTCAAAATTAAAATCAATGACTACACTAAGTCTGCCTGGCGTGGCTCGAGGACAATCCACAAGACTATGTTGGGGTCCTATTGGCAAGGGGTTGGGGTAAGTTGTGCAGCATCGTAGATGTTGCACAAGCTTAGAATACACTGCGCAAGACAAAGATAGCGCGATAGGCGAAAGATAGACTAATTTTGATTATTTTGTGTCACTTTTTGTACTTATTGACTATTTTTTAAGGATATTGGTCATTAGTCAGTTAAATCAGTTAGGAGTTAGTTAGAAGTGGACCATGAATGTAAAGGCGCAAGCCTATATATAGAAAGAAGAATTGTGAATGAAGATACCTCATAACGATTGAACTATTGTAGACGAATTGTTATATGTTTTGATCTGTGGGTGGATGCGCAAAAGTAATATGATAAGACAGATGTTGATCTAAATCAATGTTGTCTTCTTTTGTCTTTAATATTTTTCTGTTCTTGATTATGAATGTTAAGTGAATCTGAATTATGGATCTATGATGCTATGTTTTTCCCTTTATGAATGTTGCCATGTTTTCCATACTAGATCTGTTGCAGTTATGAATGAATGATGCACAATAATGAATGGTTTCATTGGAAAAGTTGATCTGATTTGGTTGTTAAGCTGATGAACCTTCGATGCCCTATCCCTATTCTATACTGCGAAAACTTGGTTTCATCGGCCCTCCCTTCAACATCTTGGGTAAGACCTCATTCGCCCTATGGGTGTTGTTGGACAAGGTAAAACCTGTCTAGGCTGATGCTCAGGGAGATCGCAGCGAGTCAAGTGTCGACAAAGTGGGACCCCTGTCGACTGGGTTTTGTTGGTTGAGGTTTGAGCCAACAATAACATCCTCATCTTCAGCAAAACTTGGTTGGAACATTTGCAACACATTCAGCAAGTCCTAAGAACCCTATGATAACACAAGTTATACACCAATCTGGAGAAATGCTTGTTCGACATGAAGAGAATTCAGTACCTAGGGTACATCATGGATAAACATGGGTCACATGTGGACCCATCCAAGATTCAATTTATTTGAAAATGGCCAATCCCAACAACTCTAACAAAGCCCTGTAGCTTCTTAGGCCTCACCAACGTTTATCGTAGGTTTGTGTTAGGGTTCTCTCATATAAATTGGCCCCTAAGCGAAGTGAGAAAGGGTGGATGTCAAAGCCAAGTTTTCTTGGTGTGCATTAATATAAATCCTTAGAGGATCTAAAATTACTCCACTTCTTACTTTTCCATACCTGCAACAACCCTTTGAGATTGAGACATATGTATTTGACTATGCTATCAGTGTAGTCCTAACTCAGCATGGACATCTGGTTGCCTATCATAGTAAGACACTCATTGATTCATAGGTATCCCTCCTTTGAAAAGGAGATGTTCTCCATTGTGAAAGCCTAATATCAATGAAAACGTTACATCTTAGGGAAGAAGACCATCACCCACACTAATCATAAGCCCCTGTAGTTAATGCATATGTGGGGAAAGTTACATAATGGCCACCATCAAAAGTAGTCCACATACCTACAATAGTTCCACTTAACATAAAGTAGAAATAAAGGAATCACCAATCACATTGAAAAAAACTCAACCAACTTATATTTGTTGTGTTGACTAGCGTGCTCAACTCGTATGTACACGAGACATCTGAGTGGCCCAAATTGTATGAGATTGGCCCTAAATTTGTTATTGTTTATCAAACATCACAATCAGGGGGATGGGTGTCAAACATTCATCTCTAAGGTGAACTTTTATTCCATCTCGACCATATTTGTGTTTCTTCAAGCGAGGGAAAGAAGATGATTTGGAAGGCACATTACAGTCGAGTGGCAGGGTACTTCAACGCAGAGAAGAAAATTGTAGTGTTTATGAAGTACTTCTATTGGTCAAAGCTCTGACAAGATGTTGGTAGGTACATCCAATTGTGCATTGCTTGTCCCATTTCTAAACATTCCATCAAGAATCAAGGGTTGTACACCCCATTTCCTACCCTAGAGATTCATTGGGAGTCTGTTTCCATGGACTACATGTCTAGATTTCTTTCAACCAAGCATGGAAACAACTATGTATTTGTGGTTGTTGGATGGTTATCTAATATGGAAATTTTAACTCACAGTAAGAAGAGCATCACAACATAGGTCACTGCTAAGCTCTTCTTGGAGCATGTTTGGGTTCATTTTTGACCTCCCACTAACTATTATTTTAGATCAAGATAGTAGGTTCCTGAGTACATTCTAGTCTAACATGATGATCTTTGATGGACACCAAGCTGACCAAATTGATTGCCTTCCACCCACAAACTGATGGGAATATAGAAGTGCTCAATGGGATGATTGTGCATATCCTAAGAGTGTACAACTCCAAACATTCTTTCAATTTGGATGAGATCCTTCCTTATGTTCAACATAGCTACAATAGTTCCCTTCACATCTCTCTTAGACACAACCCATTTGAGGTCTGCTTAGGGTTCTAGTCATTATTCCCAATTGATGTAGCATTTCCCATTGCATATAAACAAGAAGAGTCCTCCCATGCTCAAATTGAGTTTGATTGGACATCCAAATTTGTTGAGACGATCCAACATGTCCAACAACAAGTTCATTATATCTTGTAAAAACCCAATGCCGAGTATAAGAAACAACATCACCAACATCGTGTTCCACATAATTTTCAAGTTAGCAATAAGGTCTGGTTACATTTACAAAAATAACACTTCACGGGGCCCCATCGGAAGCTCCACCCACTTCTATATAGGACTTACACCATCACCAAGGTTGTGGGTGAGAATGTTTTTGAGTTAAGTATTCCTCCTTTCCTCTACTTACACCTTGTCTTTAATGTGTATCTACTTCGACCATATTTTCCACCCATATTCCACACCTCATATATATCCAAGCATTTGGATCCTACAGAAATCAATACTATTAGCATTAAAAAGGTTGCATGAATTGGATCATAGACATTGAGATGAAGGGCACTCACCAGTAGAACATACAATTTTATCAAGTCATCAAAGTATGACAACTTCTTCACTAAGGAAAGTGGCTCACTAGGAGTCAAACTCAACAAAAGTTTTATCATTATATGGAGGAACTTGACACGTAGGGAACCATTTCTCTTTGAGGAGGGAGAATTAATCCATGTTCATATTAATGGTCACCCACCTGTTCCACAAATTTACAATGGTTCTCTTTCTTCTTGGAATTTTTCTATAGCACTTCACATGGCCCCATCGGAAGCTCCACCCACTTCTATATAGGACTTACACCATCACCAAGGTTATGGGTGACATTTTTTTTTAGTTAAGTATTCCCCTTTTCCTCTACTTACACCCTATCTTTAATGTGTATCTACTTCGACCATATTTTCCACCCCTATTCTACACCTCATATATAGCCAAGCACTTGGATCCTACAGAAATCAATACTAATAGCATTGAAAAGGTTGCATCAATTGGATCATGGACATTGATATGAAGGGAACTCACCAGCAGAATATACAATTATATTGAGTCATCAAAGTATGACAATTTATTCACTAGGGAAAGTAGCTCACTAAGAGTCAAACTCAACAATTTTTTTATCATTAGATAGAGGAACTTGACGCAATCGAAACCATTTCTCTTTGAGGAGGGATGATTAATCCATGTTGATATTAGTGGGCACCCACCTATTCCACAAATTTCTCCATCTTCTTGACAGTTTTAAGGTCCCAAACTTTTAGGGTTGTTTTGAGGCCCTAAATTATGTTTTTTTGGCCAATAGGGGGGTTAAGGGTTGTCATGGAATTCCCTAGCCCCTATCAAAAGTTGTAATTGTTGGTTAGTTATTTCCAATGAACTATTGAGCACCATAAATGAGGATCATATGTAAAATTTTCTCCTTGAGGAAGTTGATGTATCAGCTAGCCACCTCAGGGCTCACAAATCCTTTTGGTGCTTCATATCCAACAGGATGGTTTTTGGATGTTAAGGTATTTGAATCCTTATGCTTATGATAAAAAATCCCTTTGAAGTATCTTTATAATCAACTCTTGTGAATGAGCGTAGTCCACAAATCTCTCTTCAAATATAAGCTACAACCATCTAAGCTAGTTTTTATCGCTTTGCAGTTTAGAGTGTTTTTCCATTCCATTCATTAATAGAACTTGGGTTAAACTATACTACTATGATTTGTGAAAAAAAAATTGTGTGTGTGTGTTTCATTTTTATATTATTGCCTTCATTTTTTTTCTATAGCTAATCCATATGAATGGTATCTAAACAATATGCTCTTGTTGTTTCTCAATGCATGTCCCCAACAAGATCTGGATATCGAGAGTTGGGTCTTGAACTATTTGAGCTTGCAGAGAGCCATTGTCGTCAATCGAGGCAGCCTCACATGGAAGGATAGTAAAAGAGATATGATATAGCAGTATATCCTATTAAACAATTGCTCTAGGAATCCCTTGCATGACAAACGCATGAGATGATGGACAATTTCTTGTAGACCCTTCGATGAATGTCAAAGACGCTAGCAGAGGCACCTTCAATGACTAGCAATTTCGGAGGTGAGACTAAATTTAAGGTATAGGTTAAATTTGACATTCCCTTATTTGAAGTGCAGATAGACGTAGATGCTTTACAGAAATGGTTAACTCTATTAGAGGGTTATTACTATGTTCAAAAAATTTCTGACAATGAAAAGATCACCTTTGCACTCCTTAAGTCTCTCCCCCGTGTCAAATATTGGTAGGAAGGTTACTATGAGAGGCATGTCAGAGATCAGTTTACAACATATGGTATAGAACCCACTTGGGCATTCTTTTTCGATTCCCTCTAGGAGGATTTATACCCTTTCAAAAACTATTATGACCAATATACGAGATGGACAACTTTGTGTGAGGAGGGAGACTAGACGGTTTCATAGTTTACTAATATGTTACATATCTTGTGCTCAAATATGGGTATCAGAGTCTCAGAACATCACTTGTTCCTAAAGTACCACGGTGGCCTACATAGGTACACTCAAACATATATGGATCTCCTAGACATCTCCTCTTTGGGAGATACTGATCGACATGCTCTAAAAATTGTGCAAAAATTCAAGTAGAAGAATAAGAAGGAGTTCGGGCTTGTAAATCAATTGCAGCAGAATCCTAGTAAAGGTGGCCCTAACTCATAGAACAAAGGATATATCAAGGATATCTAAACTCGTGACAACCAGTCAAAACTACATGTGAAGAATGGAAATGGTAGGTAAAATAAGGACAATGGAAAGTGGTATAAATTCCACAAAGCCCTAACACAACACCGATGAAGTCACTCGAAGCAATCATTGTAGGCTGAGATGAAATCCTCAGAGCTTGAATCTAGATAGATCTTAAATGACGAGAAAATCAATTGAATCATTTATTTGGAACCCAACACCACCATTAAGACTGCAAATATATAACCAGATGAGCCAAAGGAGTTGAAGGAAGAGGAGCGACTCTTCCACTCATAGATGTGGGTGAAGGGGACTATGCTACATTTAATGTTGACAATGGCATCCAGAATGACTTGATATCGTCTTATGTTATCAAAATGTTGAAGTTTCCAACAACACCTCACTCCCAACCATACACCATTGTTTGGTTGATCCAAGGGTGATACATCCACATCAATCAACAACGATGACTATTCTACAACATCAATCCCTTCCAAGATGAGAAACTATGTGATGTCACCCATATTGAAATTCATGATGTTATTTTAGGGAAACCCTATATGTGGAAATGCCATGTTATTTATGAGTCTAGGCCCCATAGTTTCATTGTTACTTTTGGAGTCCAACTCTATAGGGTATCCGAGGTAGTTCTGACTATTGTAGTTCCCTTAATCTTGCCAAAGAAGTGTCAAAAGGTAATCTCTTATACTGGGAAATTTTTCCTCTTCATGGTTTATTTTGAAGGTGGATGGAAGGTTAGTGCAACTTCCACAACCTCGGCACAAGGTCTCTCTAAATAACAAAAGTAGGTGGACACGATTGTAGGAGAATACAGACATATATTTGCCTCATCTAAAGGGATGGTCTTGCACTGGTAAGTTAACATTCAATTGATTTAACACTTGGTGATCCTTTACCTAATGGACCAGTATATAAATGTTTGCATTTGGATAAAGAAGAAATTAAATTCTATATTCAATATCTCATCCAAGAAAGCCGCATTCGATCGAGCTTGTCACCTTGTGGGAGCCCAATTGTGTTGGTGTATAAAAAGGATAAGACATTGTGCATTTGCATTGATTATAGATCCCTAAACAAGATCACTATGAAGAATCAATACCCAATCCCTCATATTTATGACCTTCTTGATCAACTTATTGGTTCCAGGTTCTTCAGCAAGATTGATATGAATTCAAGATACCATCAGATCCCAATTGAGCAAAGTGATGTATGGATGATAGCCTTTAAGTGTAAATAAGTCATTTTAAGTGGTTGGTCATGCCTTTTGGCTTGTCTATTGCTCCAATAACATTCATGAAGACAATCAATGATATCTTGTGACCTCATTCACAAAATCCTTCGTTGTTGTGTATCTAGATGACATCCTCATCTCTAATAAAACTTGTGTGGAATATTTGCAGCACATTAAGCAAGTCCTAAGCACCCTATGAAAAACACAATTTATACGCCCATTTGGAGAAATGATCATTCGATATGGAGAGAATCTAGTACCTGAGGTAAATTGTGGATGAACATGGGGTGAATGTGGACCCAACCAAGATCCAAGTCATTCATGATTGGCCAGCCCTGACAACTCTTACAAAGCTCCACAACTTCTTGAGCCTCACCAACATTTACCATGGGTTTGTGTTGGGGCTCTCTCATATCCCTTGTCCCTTAATCCAAGTGACCAAGGGTGGATCCAAAGCCAATTTCGCTTGTGTTACATTACAACACAAAGACTTCAAGGATCTAAAATGATGTCGTTGCTTGGAACCACTCTTTACTCTTCCATACTTGCAAAAACCCTTTTAAATTGAGACATATGTCTCTAACTATGTTATTAATGCAATCCTCACTCAACATGGACATCCAGTGACCTATCATAGTGAGACACTCTCTAATTCAGTTTGTAGGAATCCCACATATGAGAAGGAGATGTAATATATTGTGTAGGCATGTTGTTGAATGGAAACATTACATATTAGGGAAGGATACCATCATCCACACTGATCACAATCCCCTGCAATTCATTCAAATGCAAGGAAGTTATAGAATAAATGCCATCAAAAGCGGTCCATGTATCTACAATAGTTCCACCTGAACATCAAGTATAATAAAGGGAGCACCAATCATGTTGCGGACTAACTGAATATAATCTCATTGTATTTACTTAATTAGTTCCAAATACATTTGTGTGATCTAATTCTTTGGAGGATGTAGGTTTGAAGTTGGACTTTTCATTTATTTTGGTACTAGTATTGAAGATATTTGTGTGGAAACTTTAGAGATAGACAATTTTGTATATTGATATTCCATTTTGAGTTTGTTTGTGCTTCATCACGGGTAGGTTCATGTAGTTAGTATTGGTCATGCTTTCATTTGTTCTTGATAGAAGTGAAGTTCAATATATATATTCATAACATATTATGCATGTATGAAGTTGTCATTAAGCAGGAACGTTAATGTAATGCCTTCTTATTATCCATGTGTATTTGTTCCCTTGATTGACTTTAAGGTAAAATGTTAGAATATGTTGTATAGTAGTCACATTTCTTGATGTACTTACTACCATTATGATAATGTTGAAGTCATTATTATTAGGGAATTTATGTATATATAACTGGGTATCATTATACTTTATGGGATCGCTTTTTTGGCACTTGTTACTTAAAATACTAGGCACCTATATGGATCCTTGTGTCTTAAGATGGTCTTGATGGCTGAGATTTTATTTATCACAAATTCATTAGGTGAAATGGTCTTCTCACTATAAATTCATATATATTAAGGAGGTCTAGATATCTCTATAAGTTGATCCATTTTATATCAACCATTATAGTGGATTATTATAAGCTTGATGCTTAAGGAATATTTCATGCCTATTGTAACAAGTTTTTAAAGAGTGGTACAGTTATATCTTGTCAATTGGATCTAGCCCAAGTGGTTGTGGGATGAAGTGTTATCCTCCCCACCCATGTGTATTCCCATAAGTGAAGTGTTGATCTCATGATGAGTATATTATCGTAATGGCTTCAATCCCTGATATTGACTTTATTCCCATAATTGACATGTTGATTTGTAATGACTTCAATCCTTGTGGTTGACTTGGCCTTCTTCCCTAAAGAATCTAGGGTTTTCCCAAGATAATTTAGCTAGAAAAAAAATATTAAAATTGGATATTGGATGTTTCCTCTACACACTGTAGAGGTTTGACCACTATAAATCTTGGTTCATTTGCCTTGTTATATTATTTCTCTTCATTTGCTTATGTTTATGGTGCATGATCATAGGAGATTAAATTATTAATGATCAGGACTTGTGCTCAATCCTAACATAGAATCATAGCATGCCTTTATAACATGATAGAATCCTCAAGCATCTTGAAGATGGTGATGATCCACTACAATGGATGATCTACCAATGGAAATTTAAATATGTCAAGTCCTCCTCAATATGTAGTCTTTAATAGGGAGAAGGAATATTCACATAGTGAATGCGCAATGAATAAAAATCACTTACAAAACCCGCATTAAGGAACAATGAGGCACATAAATGCTTATTTAAGTAACAAGAGCCATATTAGTGATCCTAATTTAAAATTTTAATGATGTTGAATTACATGTAAATAAATGGCACACCAATGACATATCCATTATAATGGCACCAATTACATCAACAAATGGGGCCAGTAGACAACATTACCACATATTCTAACATTCCTTATTAATGTCCAGTATTCTTACTAAGCTTCTTATTACCACATATTATGTGTCGTAGGTTTTCCTTTAACAAAGCATCCATATGTGGGATGTATCTATTATGTCAATGGCACCCAAGGCCTACACCTAGCCTTGACCACTTTTTATGTGCATTGACTTGCACCGCATGCATGAGCATGTCACTAGTAGGACTTGAACCCTGGTTGGGGATATATTAGTTACCCACTCTCATAGGTACTTGAACCCTGGTTAGGGATATATTAGTTACCCACTGTCATAGACCGGTCCAACCTACTCTTGACATTCTCCCTTAATGTTTACTAGGAAAAAAAATACATAAGCATAGAAAGAAGGCATTGCATTACCACTCCCCCTCAACGAAAACCTCATACATCCTCAACGACCTATGAAGATAAATAAGCTTTATTTCCATTAAGGACAAGGAATATAGTTGAAAAATGAATAATGCAAACAACAATCAAACCATCAATAAGTTGACAAAGTGGACAACTTCACTTTAATCAAGGACTAAGGTATAAACAAATTTTGAATGGAATGTCAATCTACAAAAATAGTTAATCTCAAAAATATTCATAGAACCCTCTTTGTAATTGGTGAAGCAAGTAGAGAGTCCAATAGCAAACTTGTTTCCTCCCATGAACAACTTTCCATGAACCTCCTTTGAATCAACAAATAAAATATAATGATAATCTATTCGAAGTGTAACATATCGTATACGAAAATCATAAAATAAAGAACCAAGATGTTTCCAAAAAACAATCTCCCATAAAAGACATAAAATATGGAAAAATACATCTTTGAAGTTGAAAGTCACTGAGTTTGTCCTTGTTCGAGCATGAGATTGCTTGAATTAATTAAATCATAATTCTCCAAATTTTAATTTGTAAATAGAAATCCTTGTGTGCATAAATCAAGCCAGTGCTTGACCTCTTGTGGAATGCTATAAGCATCCTCCATCGATGAGTTATTGTTTAGCTCATGTGTTGTTACATCATCAGTATGGCCATGTAGGATGGTGTATGTAACTATTGATGTAATTCTACAATGGTATAATTGAAATAATTATGTTTGCAAAATATTGAAGGAATTGTGATTCTGTAGCTCCATTTGTAAGCATGGTAAACCATATTTTTGCTAAAAGAGATTTTGGGGAAAACTTATATACTACTGGAAATGCACTTCCAGTCTTTGCAAATAAGGTGTTTGATGAAATGTATCGAAGGAACCTTAAACCTGTGCATTCCAAGTGTTTGAAAAAATATGTCAAAGAAGGATTGTGAGAATGCATACAATGTGTTTGACAAAGTGTGTCTAAGCGCTATTGTTAGGATGCTCATTATGTGTTGATGGAATGTCATAATGATATAATGCTATAAAAAAGGTCAAACTTATGGTAGTAGAACTAATTTTGGTAGTTTTCCCTTTAGGTAAGGATGCAGTTACCAGAATTATTGTATCTTTTAACTAATAGTTGGTACTTAATTTGCAGAAATGACTCGATGTGAGTCATGAAGGCATGAAGGTGGTAGAAGAACTATTAAAGAGAGTTATTGATCACCAACATACAAAAGGAGGTTAGATATTTGTAGGTGGATGTTACAACTACATGCGTTCTTGTAGTATACTCCTATAGTGGAATCACTTATTGCCTAAGCTATATTAGTTGTGTACAGACTTGGAATCTACAATTGGTTGTAGATCTATGTGATTAAAAATTACATGAACATGCAAAAGCTGTAAATGTATGTGTTTCTGCTTGAACTTACCTTAAAATCCTTGGAGTTGATCGGAATTGTACATTTCCGCAATTGGGGTAACCTATAGGAATTCCAATATAATTGTCTGTAGTTCAAGTAACCGAAGCACTATCTGCAGTTTCGGTAACCAGTAGCATTGTCTATCGTTCTAGTAGATGGTAGCGTTATCTACAGTTCTGGAAGCAATTGTGTGCATACCATTTAAATGTCACTTTAAAGCCATGAACACAATAGCCATTGCATAATAACACCATAAATTCATTACCTTATGTAATTACTGGAATTAATGATTTCAGTAGTAGACTGCAAGTCTAGTAAGGGGCCTATATGATCCCGATAGTCACATGCATGTTGATGGAACATAGAAACACAAGTAATTATGTATGCCTACATGTGTTTATGTGCATTCTTAAATATGTGTATTCTTGCTTAGCTGCATGTGTGTGTGTGTGTGTGTGTGTGTGTGTGTGTGTGTGTGTGTGTGTGTGTGNTTTCATCTTTCGAGAACAAAATTACATTTGGTATATACACAGCATTGTGTATTTAGTGTAAACCATATAGGTTCAAACAAGTAATGAGGGATGAGCGAACAGTCCTTGCCAATCCATAGTACCAACAAAACAACTGGAATGTTTACAAGAGAATCTAGAAACATATTTGAGTAACATGTCTCAAATGTAATAACAAAAAATAGTTCGATGCACTATAACATACCAAAAAGAAATACCATCAGTTCCAAATTTTAAGCTGTAATCTGTCCATAGTTTAAAAACTGTAAGAATAATTATAGAGCACCCCACCGAGAACATATAGTGACATAAATAGAACAGAGACCAAATAAGTGTCATAGCTGTGCAACCCCTTCAATAAGGGGCCTATGGTAAAATTCATGAACAATACCATCAACCAGTTCTCGAATCTTTCATTAACCCAATGTCAATTGAAGACCCTCCTTCAAGGCCTTGTCCGACTCCCTGTTATTCTACCTATAGACATGTCTGCATGAAAAAGTATCATAAGAGTATAAAACAATAGTAATAGAAGATAAAATGTTGGCAAGTCTGAGATTTCTGCACATTTGGGTCCCCTTGATCTAGTTAACCACATTCATCGAGTCACCACAAACATTAAGAGTTCTACACCCTTTCTCTGCTGCAAAGATAAGAAGAAGCCTTCAGGATGATAAGCTCAGAAAAATTGTTACTGCCCTCCCCTAACCCCATCATTAATTCATAAGAGTGGGTCTCCCTAAGGTAGAGTATAGCTCCACCCCCACAATGATTCTCTTATGTCGCCCCATCAAAAAATTCCCACAGAACCAATCTATCGATTTCCACATCCAAAACTTCCCTCTAATTTTTTCTTATATGATGTGGGAATGCAGAAAGAATACCTCCAGTAATATTGGCAGTGATTTATGGAGTGCAACCTTTTTCTGCAAAAATCAAATTATTCCAAGCTAGCCACACCCCCCAAATAACTAACAAAGGGAGTGTTGTCATCGATTCCTGAGAGACTGGTCTTCTCCAGTGTTCCCATGCCTGCAAAATGGAGAGCCCCTCCCAAATGCAGGGTATGTCAAAACCCTTTGAGCATTCCTTCCACACTTCTTTGATGTACAGGCAAAATAGGAAAAGATGCTTCAAGGACTCCCCTGTAGCATTGCAAAGTGTTCACCAATTGGGCCCTTGAAAACTCCTTTTCTGCAGATTATCCCAGCAAGGCACCTTATCTTCTAGGACACACCACATGAAGAGCCTGGTTTTAGGCAGTCATTTGATCTTCCACGAGTCCTTCCACCACCAAACCTCATCCCTATTAGCACAAACAACACTGAGTTTTATATATCCCGTCTTAGGGGTATATTTCCCACTCTGATCTGCATCCCAAATGAGGACATCATCCATGTCCCATAGCTTAATATGATCTTGGTTCAATGCCCCAATATACAGTTCTGGATCCCTATTCTTTGGCTCAGGGATCCCCAAATCCCTCGCAGAGATCCAATTTTGGTCCCATCAATTCACCTGCAGAGGTGCCGCAAGTTGTGAGAGATAAATAATACCTCTTTGTCTCAGCTCATCCACCGTATTCTTAGGCAGTCGGTGTTGTTGAATTGATCCGACCCATGGGTGCTCCCTAACTCTAAGTTTTCTCCCATTCCTGACATGCCAGGAAAGACTAGCTTTGATGACATCCATTGATTTTAACACTGCCTTCCAAAAAATGGAACCCCCGACATGCGACTTCACCGAGCTCCGAATCCATTCTTCCACTGTACCAGGGCTAATGTATTTCTGAATCATAACCTAGATCCATACACTTTGAGTCTTAAAAAGTCTCCAGCCCCCTTTAGCCGGTAGAGACTTAGCAAATAAAAATATATTTTTCAGGACCCAACCACCCAGACCTTTCGGAATAGCAATCCTCTCCCAATGCACCAATGGAGTCACCTACGATTCCTACTTACAACTCCAAAGAAAACAAAAACATGTTATGTGTGTCGCTTCCGAAATTCCTTTTGGAATCCATGCCAAAGACATCCAGTAAACTAGAATAGCCTCTAGTACTGCTTTCACTAACACCAACACGTCCGCTCTAGATAACCATTTATGGCTCCACTGTTTTAACCATTTTTTCCATTTTGTCCAGCAACCAGACCCGATCCTATTTTTGATATTCATTGGGTTTCAGATAAAACCCAAGCTATTTCAGACCTCCTTCCAGGATTCCAATTCTAAATGGGAAGAAAACCAAGAATTCATGCCTCTCCACTTCACTTAACAGGTGGGTGTACAAAGTAGATTTCCCAAAGTTAATTTCCATACCAGTAGCTTTAGAAAATAGCTTCAGAATATCAGAAAGGGTATTCAATTCTCTGGTTAATCCTGAACAGAAGATGAGAACATCATCCATAAATAGCAGATTAGTCAACTGCAGATTCTGTGAAATCTAGATACCTCTAAAGAATCCCATTCTTTAATCCTCTTGTATAGACCTGCTCAGACCCTCAGCCACCAACAAGAAAGTAAAGGAGACAGAGGGAAACCCTGTCTCATCCCTCTCTCTGCATGAAAAAAGGGGGATGCAGCACCATTGATCAGTACTGAAAAATACACTGTTGTAATGCAACTCATTACCCATCTAGTGAAAGTAATACCAAACCCCAAATGAGTTAGCAACAAATGAATATACATCCAGCTTACCTTGTCATAGACTTTGGCAAGGTCTATTTTCAAGATAGCTCCATTGATATTTTTTGTTTTCATACTGAGTAGGCCTTCCTGAGCTACCCCAATGGCTTCATGAATCTACCTCCCCTCCAAGAAACCAAATTTTTCTTCAGTGATATGTTCCGACAAAATCCCCTTCAATCTTTTAGCAATCACCTTGGTGACCACCTTGTAAATATAGTAGCAAAGAGAAATGGGTTTGAAGTCATTCAACGTGACTGGATTGTCCACCTTTGGGATTAACACAATAAATTTGGAGTTGAAACTAGTCGGTATCCTCCCAGAGATTCTAGTGTCCTCCACCACCTTTAGTAAATATCCTCCCAGAGTTTCAAAATGTTACAAAAATAATTCAATCATCTAGCCATGAGGCCCAGGGTTCTTGTCTTTATGAAAATTTTGCAGCACTTCCTTTAATTCACCTTTAGAGACTTCCTCCATCGAAGCTAAATTATTTTCCTCTTCCACAAACCAGGGGAAAACTTGAGCAATACGAATGACTTCAACAATAGATGCATGTACAGGAGGTTTGTAAAGCCGCTTGAAATGTTATACCCCAATAGTGGCCATACCTTCAAAAGTATCATGAGTAGTACCATGATCATCTAATAAGCTCCAAATAGTATTGGTTGCCTTCCTCCCTCTAGCATATGCATGAAATAATTTTGTGTTGTCATCCCCACATTCCAACCAAATCGCCCTGCTCGTCAGTCTCCATGTCTCTTCCCTATCCAACAACAAAGAAATCATTCTCCCTTCCAATCGAATCAGCAAATATTTATCCATCTGATCCATCATAACCCCCCCCCCAACCTTGTCATAGATCCTTGAGAACTCCTTTTCAATCTACTTCAGTTCACTTTCCTCCCTTCTTCTCTTGACCACCGACCAATCTTTAATAGCATCCTTCAAATTTTGAATATTCACTGCAAACTGAAAAGTTACAGTACTCCTGTTCCCAGGATCAAAGGGAATCCATCTGTTAGAGATCAAAGACAGAAATGTCTCATCTTTAAGCCAAGTCTTATTGAATTTCAAAGGACTTGGTGGTTTAACAAGACCATTCTTGAATTCCAGAAAGATAGGGTAGTGATAAGAAAGTCCACCACTCCCCACCCATTGTCTGATAACGTGATGTTTTTCCACTATCGTTTCTATCACCAAAAAGTGATCTAGTATCTTGGCCACTCTCCCATCCCCACATCTACTATTTTTCCATATGGGTTTGAGCTTAGTGGGCTCAATATCCAACCAGTTCCTTTCAACCATATTTTGAGTGAAGTATTATGTCAGCAAATCGGCATGAGCATGAGACCCCCATATCTCATCCTGCCCCAAAGAGAAATTCAAATCTCCCCCAATAATCACCATTTCACCCCTCAAAAGGGAGTTATTAAAGAGGTTATCCCAGAATGAGATCCTATTAAGATAAGGGCCATAGATATTAAAAACATTAAAGATATCCACATGTTCCAGGGCTTTAAAGGTCATACCCAGAACGAATTCCATACCCCAAATATTCAGAACCTTAACATTCCTGGTGTTCCATCCAACAGCCAGTCCACCCGAACGTCCTCTCACATTCAGAGTCTCAAATTGCTAGCCACTAAAACAACTTTCCAACCTACATTTAATCACATCTCCTACCCCAAAGGTTTCTTGGAGCAACAGTATATCAGGGCGATCTAATTCTACCACCCTCCTGAGCGCTGGTATTTTCTGGGGACTAGCAAGACCCCGATAATTAAAAGACATAATATTCATCTTCTACCCTTCTTATGGGCATGCCCCGCTCTAAGTGCCCTTTCAATAGAAAGTTGTTTACCATCCATCAAATCCTTTCTTGCTTTGGTTTCATCCTTAGCAAAGTGGGAAATTCTACCCCTCCCCTTGGGTGTCTCTAAAGTGGCTTTCCCTAGCCTCCCTGAAGACCCTTTGGTGCAAGAACGAAGAAAATAACCCAAATATTTGATTCGGGAGGAGAACTAGGGGAAGGTACCTCTACCACAATCGGTTCCAACACTGAATCCAAAGGGGGTTCTTAAATATATGCAGCAGAGTTGGGTGAAGAGAGCTCTATCGGTTAAGAAGACAGAGTCAGATTCTTAAGCCCTTCCACCCAGTCGAGACCCAGAACATGCAATTGATTTGTAAATAAATTTATGGATGGAAAAAGAGTAAAAGAGGAGATACTCGATAGAGGAGCCCCAATGAGGAAGGGATCGCCCACTTTTCTTACCACCTCTGCCACTGGTAGCACCACCGAAATTTTCTCCTCTACCCCGCTTCCATACACCGCCTTGGTCGTTGGTTCAGTATGTGAATTCGGTGGAGACGATGGGTCCATGCACCCCCTTCCTCCCCAGACAAAGAGCTCCCACTATGCTTCCTACGCCCATTCAATGTTCGGACCGACAGAGAACATTCTGTCGTAGGATGACCATATGCATGACAATGTCTACATATGAAAGGGAAATTTTCATAGTCCAAAACTTGATGAAATGTATACGGCCCCCAAACCATCTGTAAGGCACCAAGTAACCCTTTCCTGATATTAATATTAACCAGAATCCTGGCCACCTTTTTCAACTTCGTAACCTTGAATGTTGTATCAGCTTCCAGGTAGGTCCCCAATAGGTTCCCAATGTGAGAAAAATGTTCCTCGTACCAAAAAGGAAGCGTTAGCCCCGGGAGTCTAACCCAAATAGGCACGAGGTCCACCCTCTCCCTACTAGCATCAAAGAGAGGGTGCCATCATTTCAACAACACCCGCGAATGTTCAAAGGAAAAATTATGATTCAGTACCCAAAGCAAATGTCCCTCACTCTGAAAATTGAAGGCAAACCATCCACGCACAAGACCTTCCACCTATAGAGCCACCCCCAACTTCACCTGCCAACAATCATTAACCCACTTTAACACGGTCCGCACCGAGACAATTCTGCCCACAAACCACCCAACCAACGTGAGATTGGCCATTAGTTCAATCCGTTCCCAACCAATATGCTCCCCAATGATATAATTGATAACCAGGTTCATCTTTACCCAGTTCTTCTTTCATTGACGTGCCACTTTGCAGCCGGCTCTTCCATCCTCTTCACCGCTGGAGCCTGTTGCAACAAACCCCTTCCCCAATGTACTAGAATATCCCCTCTGCTCCTGTGCTCCAATAGAGAGAGTCACAAACCCTAAATGGTCCACCTTCTCAACTGAGCCCTCATGGTTCGACTAAGAGCCACCACTGCCCCTCCAAATCCTATCAGTGTCCAGCCCCAACAAAACCCTGTCGCCTCCCTGATCTGTACACGACCGCCCCCCAATAGCCAAAGAAGACACAACCGGCCCCTTCAAACCAACTACTCCACCATCACCCAAGAAAAATAAAAATTTCGGCACATGAAACGGCGAGGGGGAAGACAGTAACAGATCCTACAGAGAAAACCCCTCCCCACCTGTCGGAAAATGTAGTGTAGCAGAGAAACCCTCCAGCCAAGGCTGCTGAGTAGCGACCACCTCTTCTAACAATCACCCACCTGTCTCATGCCAGAATATCCCCTTTGTCAAATGTTCAAAAGAGTAATCAACCAATTCATCCCCTACCATTGATCACGGGCAGGTAGATCTATAAAAAACCAGATAAAAAATAATAGCAAACAATTTTACCACCATCTTGTTGAACAAAAAGGTTTAAAATTGTCACCCAAGGAAAAACCAACCCACCCTAGCAACCTACAAGCCCCATCTGTACACAGGTTCGCACGAGTCACCACGCTAACCTCCTCCGCAGTCTAACACACCACTGCATGCTCTAGGCCATGCCTGCAAGCAATCCAACCCTATCCTCCGTGCATGTTCACGAACCCTAGCTCCTCCTCCCCATAATTAATTTGTTGTTTAATTTCAACTATCCAATTTAAACATATTTTTTTAGAAAAACAATGCTAAAAGATCATATATATATATATATATGTGTGTGTGTGTGTGTGTGTGTGTGTGTAGTCTAGTGGGTTAGCTCAAGGGGTTGAGAGTTGTTTATGCTAGCAGAAGGTCTCGGGGTCAAATCCATGGGTGGCTATGCAGGGGTCTCACTCGATGTCCCCAAGGAGTTAGGCCCTGTAATCAGGGTCGACGATTTACCTAGGGTACCATCCTAAAAAATGAGGAAGTACTTGAGGGTTTCCCGAGTGATGTTTCATCTTTAAAATATGTGTGTGTGTGTGTGTGTGTGTGTGTGTGTGTGTGTGTGTGTGTGTATGTGTATGTGTGTGTGTGTG